>JANRMT010062810.1:1573546-1585323 GCA_026402145.1 Polypterus bichir lapradei
AGGGCCAGGTTTCAACCCGTATAGCCGTGTCGTTCTCCGTGGGCGAGATTGGACTACCGCGGGGAAGTTAATGAGGTAGTTGGAGCAAGTCGCACCTGCAGAGGTGGGCTGTGATTGGGAAGAGTGAGAATGCATTTTTAACCTCTGATTTTATCGATTTATTGTTGTTTTTATCCCCACAGAACACTTGTTTTTATGGATATTTATTAAATAATTATTTATTGAAACTAGATGCACTGCACTTTTTGTTTGGACACTGATTTTTGTTTTAAATAAAAGCACTTGGCATTCTTGCAATATCCCCTGGCTTCATTTGAGAATTGTCCTCATTTGTCAGCTCATCTCGGTGACATTACCGACACTGTCGGGTTCAGGACGTATGGGAGCGTGGAGCAGACCTGCATCATCACACCGCGCGCTACCCTACGCTGCCCACGAGCGTCAGTACACCAGTTGCTAGCATTCAGTGAACAACCCGTGCTATAATTCTATGTGAATTTTTATGCGATTTTGTGTTTTTTCGCGTAAATTTGAATTGATTGTTGAAAGGTATGAAGGTGGCATGCGTATCCAGGACATGGCTACTGCATACCGTATGCCGAGAACAACGGTATCTACGATTGTGAAAAACAAAGACGTTATTAAAAAGTAAAGTAAGGTTAAATTTTAATTTCTCTCATCCAATTGACTTTGTATTTATGTTTTTTAGTATTAGGCAGTTTTTAAATTATTTTATACAACCCCATCAATGTATAATATGCCAATAACAATAGGATTTTTTTTCATGGGAACGGATTAATCATTTTCCCTTTATTTCTTATGGGAAAAATTAGTTTGGTATACGTCCGGTTTGGTACAAGTCAAAGGATCTGGAACGGATTAAGGGCATATACCAAGGTACCACTGTACTTCAAAATGAAGGTTCTTCCACAAGTGTCGAGGGAAGGTTGGGGTGGGGGACTGAGAGGACGTTTACTTCCAGTAGAGAAAATCCAGAAATGCGGCTACTGTACTGTTTTAAAATGGGGAGTTTTTCCAGTGCGTTTCCTGTACTGGTATACCACATGACCCCAGTGCCCAGGGAGAAGATAACGAGCTCAAGCAGAAAGCCCACGCTACATATGAATGGCTTCAAACCAACAATGCCAACGTCATGGAGTGGCAGAGTCAGAGTGAAGATCTCAATCAAAAAGAGAACTAGTGGCTCGACTCGACAAAGCCTCTTCAATCACAATCACCAATGCCACCTGACAGAACCCAAGCAGTTGTGAATGGTGGAGAAACTGGCAGTGCTGACCGAATAAGTCTCGAGGCTGCCAGCTACTTAATACTAGCTGAATATTAACGGCACCAGTTATTTGGTCTTTAAATTTGTCATTAATTTAGTCCTCTTTGCAGAGGTTTGTTTCCACTTTGACACTAAAGATATGTTTTTGTTGCTCAGTGTCAAAAAAAAAATCTAAATTCAACACCCTGCGACTCAATGCTGTAGAACAATAAAATGTGAAAACTTCCAAGGGGGCAAAGACTTTATAGGCACTGTATATCCATGAAAATAAAAAGAATCACACGTGCCGCTTTGTTCAAAAACATCTGAAAGGTTTGCCTCCAGCGAGCCATTACGTTGTATAATCTTCAAAAACAAACACACACTCCATCAGAGGCATCCAACTTAAAGGCTCTTGCTTTGTCAGAATCCACCTTGAAGCACACGGGGCCAAATGCCAGCCCGAGACGTACAAATTAAAAACAGGTGTACCCAAGAGCAGACATGTCTCAAACTGATAGAGCCAAGTAAACAAACGAGACTCTGCACAGGCGTCTTAACGCATGGGCACGCAAGGGAAGTTGCCCCCGGGGGAGCCATGCTATAAGGTTTACCAATTGAGTATCATTTATATGTTGAAATTTGTGTTTTCCAAGGCTCATGTTACACTGTACAAATATTTGTGTTGATTTATCTGTGCCGTACATCACTTATGTTTAAACACTGATTTTGTTGGAAGAACCAATACAATAAATATGTTTAATTTTAAAATCAACCATTTACATTTCTATTCCTGTGAGTGATTGTGTAAGTAGGGGCCCCAGTGCACCGCTTTGCCCGGTGGGGCTATAATGGCATTAAGACGGCCCTGGTCTCGCCCTCTAAATTTGCCCCTCACTTTGCTTTTCGGGCAGACCCACTCTAAGGATACACTTACAGTGACGTGTGCATTTTCAAACTATCAGAGACTCCAGTGACCATCTGCACAAAAGACCCACTATATGCGGTAGGATTTGAACCCAAAGTCTCCTCTTCAGGTTGCCATTCACTGTGTAGCCAATCATCTGTCGGCCAGTTTTCGATGATCCTGAAAAGACTGGCCCAAGCAGCTTTACCTTTCATGGAGTTAAGACTTGCCTCCAAAAAAGATGCATCAGGCAGGCGTGTTTTGGAATTTAATTCTGCTGGCCAATGTTAACTGGTCCTGGAGACTTTTCTAACTTCTCATCTGCAACAGGATTCACATTGAGTTTCAGGAAGGTTCTTGTGCATGAAGAATGTATTCTGTACATCCTGATAAAGCGAAAATTACAATCGCATAATCCAACTCTTTCCAACTTGTTTCATATCAAATTAAATTTCATTTGTCACATACAAATTATAAATACAGTGCAGTATGTAGTTAACTGCAAAGCTGATAAACTCCAATTTGCTAGCATTTCAGAAGAATTAAGAACAATAATAATCGTAAGAGCTAATCTTAGAAAGTTAATGATTTAAGTTAAACTCATATTAGTGTTTGCTGAATTTGAATAGAATATCATTTTCTTTCATAGCTAGAGGATTATGGTATAACCTTTCACCCCCTGTAAGTTAACATGAGACAGAACCTTCTTAGGTGTGCCTGTAATACAGCGTGGTAATGGAGTCTGTTTTAGAATAGACACATTGCTAGCGTGGACTGAAAGACCCATTTGCAGTTTGTAACTGGATAGGCATACAGATTTCTGACCATTGAGAAGTGGCTCAGCTGTATGAGCAAACTTAAAGAATGAAGCAAGATATACAAGCTTTACGAAGAGCTTTTCTTTGCTAGATCAATTTTTTCTCCATTTTTGAGTGAACTGTTTTACTTTGAATTCTTACTAAAGCTTTTAAACCTTGTAGAGAGGTTTACTCACCTCGGCAGAGACATTCATGTCTCTGGTGACTCTTCCTATGAAGTCAGTAGACGGATTGGGAAAGCATGGGGGGGTCATGAGGTCGCTGGAAAGGGGTGTGTGGCACTCCCGATGTCTTAACAAAAGGACGAAGGTCCAAGTCTTTAAAGTCCTGGTGCTTCCTGTCTTGCTATATGGTTGCGAGACATGGATGCTATCCAGTGACCTGAGACGAAGACTGGACTCCATGTGTGTCTCTCCGGAAAATCCTTGGGTACCACTGGTTTGACTTTGTGTTGCTCATGGAGTCCTGCACTGTGAGGGAGCGTCAGTTCCAGCACTACGGCCATGTGGCATGATTCCTGTAGGAGCTCGTAGGAGCCTCATTCTTGAGGACCCAAGTGGCTGGACCAGGCCAAAGGGATGCCAATGTAACATCTGGCTGCATTAGACAGAGGGTCATTTCCGAAGGATGGGACTGTCCCGAGCTGTTTCGTCATGTGGTGGGTGCGGCAGCATGCTGTACCAGTGCATGTTCCCCAACCTGACCCGACCTTTTAAAATGAAGATACTTTGCCTGTGGAATCATTTCAACGTGGCAAGCAATTGCCGGAATCCCATGAAGCATACTAAAGCTGCAGAACTTTAGTAATTTTGGGTAAATGCAGCTACAACAATAAAACAAGACTTCATAAATATCAATAAACGTCATGAACAAAATTTTAAAATATGTGAGAAACAAATCTAAATAACTTAATGTAGAGAGTTAACAGGGTATGATATAGCGCTAGACACTGTCCTCACACAAGATGCCGAAGGAGTCAGTCTCTCTGAACCAGACTGTCTATGGACCACAGTACAGAAGAGAGGCCTCTGTGGGGATGGCTGGTATCACAGATAAATTTCCTTGCTATGGTCCAACATTGCTGGATGCAGATGTCCTGGAGTGTAGAGAGTGCACACAGAGTGATGGCTTCACCCGACCACACCATGGAGCCTTGCCATTTCCAAACCAGGGGGTGACACTTCCTGTCTGGATACTTTCAATAGTGGCTGTGTAGAAGTTCTTTATTAAATGGGAAGGCACTCGGAAATCCCCGAGACGATACAGATGTTTATGCCTTCTTTACCAAGGTGTCCATGTGCTTGAAGCAGGGCAGGTCCTCTGTGATGTGGACACCAAGGTATCTGAAATTGTGCACCCACTGCACCCAACTGCTGTTAATACGGAGAGGGTGATCGTGACTCTGCCATTTACTCCCAAAGTCCAGAGTCAGCTCCTTTGTCCTACAAACATTCAGGAGCAGACTGTTGTCCTGACAGCAGTGTGACAGACTCTCCACTTCATCCAGATAGGCCTGCTCATTGTTGTTAGAGAGATCAGGTCAACCACAGCGGTCTCATCAGCAAATGTGGCAAAGAGTTCTCTGAAGTCACGTTGTCATGATTTGGTAGGATTTTGAATCCCCAAAGTCCACCAGTGTTTCTTCCGTCGTTCAGTCCGCTTTCAGCATTTCTATAGGCATGGCCTCAGAGGTCAGAATCCATGAATAATTAACACGACGGGTTAAAAAAAAAAAAAAAAAACAGCTACTGGTGCAAATTCTTACCGGATTTGCAGATTCCAGATCTCTGAAATATTTTAAGTTTATCTTTGAGATCTTTTCTTGCATGTACTGGACTTTTGGTTTTAAACCTCTCATTCTCTTGAGATGATTATCATCTCTTGTATTGAGTTTCGGTTTTGTTTTGCTTTTTATTTTCTATTGATTTTTTTTTTATATATATATATATATATATATATAAATACGAGCATCTTAACGGTTTTTGCTTAAAAATTTATCTGCCAGGTCGCTGACAGAATAGATGTCAGATGTGTAGAGAGAATACTGTGTGTGTTACTATTTGCCTCTCTCTCTCTCTCTCTATAGCTGTGTGTGGCCTTCAGGACAAAAAACAACCTGAAGACTCCCCAGTGGTTTTACTATACTGGTGAACTTGTAGGGGCGTCAGCCAACTCAAGCGCCGGAAAAATGTAGACGTGCCTGCATGCGCCATCTCACCAAGTGCAAGTCACACTTGTATAAAATTCTACACCAACTCCTGTGGCTGTGGTTGAGAGTGAGCAGAGCGGAGTGCTCCCCCCCCCCCACACACACACACACTGACTTTTTTAATTTATATGTCTAATATTACATTTCATAGTTATTTCATTACTTATTGTTTCATAATTTAACACAGTTACTTTCAGATTTGTATTTAGGCTCAACTATTGCAGCTCAAATTGTGCATCTTCTGGTATTCGGTAAACTACATCAATACTTTTAGTCTTGCTTAGTGACAGCACCACATTAACAACATGTATGCACTTTTTTTTCTTAATTCAGTTATAAGAGTCTCATTGCGGTTTGCTCTCTATATTATTGTTGCATATTAGAACAGCACGGCGTAACATTCAAGTGCATTTGGCAGTTAATTTAACTCGTATGAAAGCTAGAGCATTTCACAATTTTCATTTACTTCATCCTAGAGTCGGTTATTATATTTCTGATTTAGTAGTTTTGAAACAATGAGTCATATTCAAAAGTAACAGCAATAATAGAATACAATTCCACGTTTTAAATCTGTGCTTTTAAATGGCACTTAAAAATGGAGTTAAAAACAGAGTAAAAAGGTGGCTTGTGGTGGTTCAATGGCTGTCATATCCCTGAGACTGCAACTCGAGCGATGCGACAATGTCATCGACTGGTGTGTGTTGCTGGCAGGGGGCATGAGACTTGCTGGTGTTAAATTTTCTTAAACAAAACATTTCTGAAAGTATACCCAATAGAGGCTCATCCGATAATTAGCAATTGAAAAATATCTAATACCAAAAAATGACCAACACTAGAATAAAATCAGCATCAATATTACCTATGAAAGCAAAAAAAGAACTGAAATAAGGTCCCCATCTAGCTATTAATATTTAAAACTGAGTAATTTGCTAAAATTATACAAATTTGTAAAAACTTGAAAGGATCGTATTTATTGTAGGGCAGAAATATGAATGCCACACAATGAGCAAGGAGATCAGGGGGGCTTGCCGCGACTGTTCATGCGTATCTGGGACTGAAAGATCAGGGGCTTAAGCCACTGCAATCCCCCAGCTTTTGAGACCACGGTCCATTTTTAAATATTTTGACCATTCAATGAGTTTAGTCTTACTTATACTTATAGATTTCCTTTCCTCTCCCATTTATTTCCAGAGCAGTGACTTTATTTGTGCTCTATTAGTTACATCACAGGCGGCATGGTGGTGCAGTGGGTAGCACTGCTGCCTCGCAGTTAGGAGTCCCGGGTTCGTTTCCCGGGTCCTCCCTGCGTGGAGTCTGCATGTTCTCCCCGTGTCTGCATGGGTTTCCTCCCACAGTCCAAAGACATGCAGGTTAGGTGCATTGGCAATCCTAAAGTGTGTGTGTGCGCATACCCTGCAGAGGGCAGGTGCCCTGCCCAGCGCCGTGTTGGCTGGGATCGACTCCAGCAGATCCCCCCGTGACCCTGTAGTTAGGATTAAAGTGGGTTGGATAATGATGGATGGATAGTTACATCATCTAAAGCAGCAGGAGAGGGCACCGCTGTCCAATCTGATCTCTTGAACTTGTACGAGGGTGAGTCAAGCTAAAGTTAGAAAATGAGATTCATTAGAAAATGGAACCCACCTTAACGAAACTGATACTGTCATTTCTCAATGCCTGTCTTCACCCTTCTCAATGCACTTGCGCTTCCTGCCTGGATTCCAGCAGAATAAAAGGTGCTGTCTTGTCCTCACCACCACTTGTGCATCACTTTCTCCACATTGTCATTGGTCTTAAATCGATGAACACCCAGATGCTTTGTTTTTTTTTTTTTTGTTTTTTTTTTTTAAGCAGTCCAAAAATGTGTAAATCACTTTGCGCCAGATAAGGAGGATGTTGGCAATACCTCAAACTTCAGTTTCTCCAGACAAGCCCTGGTGTGTGTGTTATTGTCTTGTCTTTGAGACAGCAGTCCCCGCCGTTTAGATCGAAAAGCAGGCTTCACACATTGGTCTCCAGCAAGTCACAGTAACTTACACTGGTGGCCCCGCGGCATGGAGTGTTCGAGTGGTGGCGAGGACAAGGCAAAACCTTTTATTCTGCTAGAATCCCGGCATTTTCAGGCAGGTGGTGCAAATGCATTGAGAAGGGTGGAGAAGACATTAAGAAACGACAGCCTCAGTTTTGTTAAGGTGCGTTCCATTTTCTAATAAATCCCATTTTCTAACTTTAGCTTGACTCCCCCTCATACAAGTTCAAGAGATCAGATTGAAACAGTAAACTCATTCCTAGTTGCGGCCGCACGTCATTTTAAGATGGACGAGTTTGCAAATTCAGCAATGCTCTTTCAATGGGAAATTTTACAACCATGGACAGGGTGATGTGTTTCGAGAGATCACAACGAAAATGGAACTGTCTCAATACATTTCTTTGAATGGTTAAGTGCGCCACATCAACAAAATTGGTCCACAGGGGACAAAGTTGTTTCAGGCAGATTGGCAGACATTGGCTATCGCAATAGACACTTTGCACGTTATATGCGAAAGCACCTAAAACTGTTTAACAAAGAGCTATCCACAGATCAAGTTGACAGGTATTCAGAGAACAGTAAAGGTTTCTGATCACGTCTTAAAGACACAGAGGGAGTCAGCAGTTCAGATGGAGATGAGCAGCTAGTTCCACATACCAGACGCTCCATATGAAGAAGGGAGTCTGGATTGAGATTCGCTATCATGCTGACGTGGGTCACTGGCGAGCCTGGGTAGGAGACAAGGAGCAGAACGCCTCACCATGGTCTCCACAGACACAGGTGCTGACTCAAGCATCACAGATCTCAACTGAACACATGCTGCTACAAGTTTCTGCCATCACAGCACAAAGGGGTGAGCAGCTCATTAACGTTGATCTACAAGACAGTTATGGCTCTGCCAGCCAGCCACAGACACACTGGGAAAAGGAGAATGAAGCAAATGGCAGAAGCAGTAAATTGCACTCTCGGAAATGTTTAAGATGTCAAGTTGGAAGAGTCAACTCATTCTAAGAAAGCGGTCAGGGTGGCTGCTGAGTTAGCATGCGGCAGAAGTCAGGTACGATGCCTTTTAAAACTCCACAACCAAGAATATTTTGAGCACGGCGGCCACAGTGGAGAGCTGCAACATTCTGTAAAATTCAAAGACAGGACTCGCCTTGGCAAATGACGAAGGGCCCAGCAGCGACTAAAATTACAAGCAATAGAATGTGATTCAGCACGGGATTTGGGCTGCGAGATGCCCAGGTCATATTGGCAGCAACACAAGATCACCATCAACAGGGACTTTTAACACTCCAAAGCAATGATAATTTTTTTTTTTTGGAGGCAGAAAGATAAGCCAAGGAAAGCTTAAGCATGCCAACAGGTGGCAGCCGGAATGTTCATAACCTTAAACTGAGCCCCCAGGCTTCCTGTGCTGTGAAGTCTGCGCGGCCCCTTGTAGGGGAGCACACATCTAGCATAACAAGGCAATAAATATTTTGGATGTCTTTGTTTGATAGCTACAGAACCAGCGTTTTATTTATCTTCTCGATAAGACTTTGATGTTTACCAAGCCCCCCAAAGTGTCTAGTACGGATTCAGGATGTGAAACTTATGGCAGGGTTGGTGGAGGAAGGAGCAGGTTTGGCAAGAGGGATTCTCTTTGGACTTGCATGGGCCCACAAGTTATCCCCTGCAGAAAGACCATAAACTGCATAAATAAAGCAACTGGTCAGATGAGCTGCACCAGGGCACTTTCAGCAGCCAATGGTCCAGGAAGGGACAGGTCAACTAATTCTACTGGTCTGGAGTATGGTTGTATGATTGACTACTGCAATGCAGTGTTCACTGGCTGTTCAAACTGTTCTTTATTCAGCCTCCAGTTAATCCAAAAAGCTGCTGCAAGAATTATTACAAGAACAAGAAAACATGAACACATAACGCCAGTCCTCAAGTCCTTGCACTGGCTCCCCGTTAAGTTTAGGGCAGATTTCAAAATCCTCCTTTTAACGTATAAAGCCTTAAATGGCCAAGGTCCGGCTTACTTGTCTGAACTTATCATGACTTACAAACCTGAGCAAACATTAAGATCTCAAGATGCCGGTCTGCTTAGGATTCCAAGAATTAATAAAATAACAGTGGGAGGTCGAGCTTTTAGTTATAGGACCCCTAAACTGTGGGCTGGTCTGCCTGCTACTATAAGAGATGCCCCTTCGGTCTCAGCTTTTAAATCCCGGCTGAAGACTCACCACTTCAGTTTAGCACACCCTGACTAGAGCTGCTGATTAACTGTACAGACTGCATCTCTGTTGTCACTCATTAGCACTAAAACATAAGGAATAAGATACAGTAATCCCTCGCTACTTCGCAGTTCACTTTTCGCAGATTCACGACTTCGCGGGTTTTTAAATAGAGTAGTAGTATTTCCTAGTGTAAGAACAACAAAACAAGTTTGGTGACTAAGTGCGTTGTAACACGGGCTGTGATTGGTACATGGGAGGGAGACGACAAATCACAGCTTCCCGCTTTCTAAATCGGGCCCGTGATTGGTGCTTTGACTGATGCCCAGAGCCCACAGCATCTCCCCTTGTCTCTCTGTCGCGGCCATTTCGCTTCAAGCTTTCTCGCCGAGCGGTTTACTTTACACTGTACTGTGTGTGATTTTTTTGTGGTTTCTTTGTGTTGAACTTCGCTTCAATCTTCACCCCCTGCAATGGCTCCCAAACGTGCTCCTTCTTCCAAGGCTGGTGCTGAGCTGTCTGAAGAGACGTAAAATACAGTCATCGGCTGCGCAGTAAAAGTCATCATCCCCTTCATTGTCATCATTTTTACTGCACAGCATATTCATCACCATCATCACGTCATATATAGTGTACTTCGCTATACAGTAACTGTAAACTTAACTACCGATTTCATATTGCTTAACAGTTGTCCCTGTTATTAATAGAGTAAAGGGTGGGTTGTAAACAGTACAGGGAGGGTTTAAAAACGTCCAAATACACGTTCAATAATTAAATAAATATGGTGTCCCTACTTCGCGGAAATTCATTTATTGCGGCCGGCCTTGGAACCTATCTCCCGCGATAAACGAGGGATTACTGTAGTTAGAATTTGTTACTCACCCTCACCTATTCGGTTTTTCTCAGTACTCAAAATGTGCCACTTGGTGCCACTGCCCACCTGCCAGGTGGTTTTGCCTGCCTAAGGTAAAATCATCTCTGATGGAGGATCGTAGGAATCAAAGGGTAGAGGGGTCCTTTCATCGGATTGACTGGCCCAGCGCTATCCCAGCTGTGGAACGGCCAATAGGGGGAGGCAGCTTGACGGCTGAGGTCTCCAGGACTCTGAACAAATCCAAAACTTACTATGGGATATCATCTACTGTTGAATTCTGCTCTGTACTTGTAATATTTCTACTACTGTATTATATTGAGGATTACTTGTGTTCTGTCTATTGTGTTGTATTGAGCCCCTTTTTTTGATACCCACAGCACACCCAACCTATCTGGAAAGGGGCCTCTCTTTGAATTGCCTTTCCAAAAGTTTTCTTCCATTTTTTTCCCCTACAAGGGTGTTTTTTTAAGAGGAGTTTATCCTCATCTTAGAGGGTCAAGGCTGGGGGGCTGTCAAAAAGCCGGGGCTGTTAAATCCCATTGCGGCACTCCTTTTGTGATTTTGGGCTATACAAAAATAAATTGCATTGTATTGTTTTGAATCAGGGGGATATTCTGTATCACAACACACCATTGGCTTGTGCTTTGTGGTAAAATGGTATATACATTTGGTCACTTTGCTCCGTCTCTCACTATCTGGCCATGAAGACAATTTGGCAGACATTACTGAGAACGGCATGCAGGCCCATTTCAATCCTTCACTCAAAAGGCCACATGGGAGACGGAGGAGAAGAAAAGAGTCACCGATGGACACTAGATTCACTTTGTCATTGAGCCTGTAACGGTACGGTTTGCCAGCATTCCCACTGTATGCTGCTTCCTTAATATTTCTGTGCATATTATCAGTAACACATAATTAAATGTGCAACTTAATGCCTGCCTGTTCCTGGACTACCGTCCAACTCCTTGATGTTACACATGTAGAAAAGAAGGGGGCAAGAAGTTCTAAAGCATCGGACCCCAGTGTGGTAAACGTATGGGATTTAACACATTTGATGAAGGTGTACACAATAAATGGTATAAAAAGGGGAAAACAGTGTCACCGTAGGACACTTCAAGAGAAAACCACCTTTAATAGAGATATGGGGGCTAGACCACTAGGAAAAAGAGGCCACTCATGGGAACTGTAGTGGCACAGAGCCACAGTTTCCCCAAGGATGAGATATTGGGTCAGCTCAGCTATTAACTAAACAAACGGGCCTGATGGACTGAATGGTCTCCTCTCGTCTGTCACATTTCTTACGCTCATAGGTTCGGTGGTCTACTGGCCTTTCCCAGAAGTATCATCTTGGTAAAGCTTAAAAGGCTCTCCTGGCACTTTGCAGGCTGTAATGACTAGTTTACAATAAGAGGGGCTGCCTGACATCTTCAATGTCTCAACACAAACAGACC
>JANRMT010062810.1:1585423-1654112 GCA_026402145.1 Polypterus bichir lapradei
TTTTTTTTTTTGTTATTAACAACATGAACAACAAATGGAAGTGCCAACTGGCAGGTTGCATCATGTGTTAGCGTGTTTTCCAGGGCTGTACCGAGTCAACAAGAAAAAGTGTGTGCCCGTGTTGCAGCATTTTTTACTTAGATGAGCAGATTTTTTAGACCCCGCTGAAATCATGTGACATAAAGGTGCCCCCCATTACTGGTGTGTTGTAGTGCACCTTTCCAACGAATTTCGAACACTTCGAGATGGCAGTTAATCTTAAACAAAGACAAACTTTGAAAACCTGGCCTGGTTTCAACATCTGGCACCACCACCCGTTGCCCCCCCCCCCCCCCGGACTGTATCCAGGTGTAATTTAGTTATTATACATAAACACATTAAAATGTGCCTCCGGCATCCACCTTGCACACAGAGAGAGGCGTTGTCTTCCCACACTGTAAATGTAGGAGTTTGATCGTTGGTCACACTCATGGGCTCAGCACAGGGTGTTTGTGTCCGATGACCCCATGTGTGCGGTCTTGGGGGCTGTCAATTAAACAGGGCCTCTTAAAAAGCCCATTGAGGATTCTTAAAAAAAAATATATTTATCTTGTTACTGTAACTGAAAACTTTTTGGTGCGTTTTAAATGTGGTGAACTACATTTATGATCGTGAAAGAAAGAAAAGCTCTACGTCTGGGGTCAGGTGAGCACCGTCCGACTGGGTACTTGCGCAAGCTGTATTATGGCAAATGTGTGACATTTGTACTCATATGGATTTACTAGGTGGTTACCCCCTGCTCGCTTCGCTCGCCAACCCCCCGGCCTGCGCTATGCGCCAGCCACTTTGCATCTCTGCCGCTCATGTTGTGAAGAGGGGGGCTGAATGAACCCCAAGGAGACACCCCCTCTTAAACGCTGATATCTCCTCTATGCTCTATCAGCTACTGGCTTACTGCTGCTGCTGTGCCACGTGATCTGCATCTTGCACGGCGCTTCAAACATTTACAAGCCCGTACAGCAGCTGTCTTTGCCATCTATGCTTTGTCTCATTTCCAGCCCCAGGCGTGGTTAAATCTCTTGGCACAAAGTCTCGTCTCACGGGACGGGAGTTCTTGATTTTAATTTAGTTTATAATTTAAAAACTGAATAAGAATCTGAAAATCTAACATCACATTAAAGTTTAATCAATTCTGAAACACTGATATCAAACATATATACAGTGAACCCTCGTTTATCACGGTTAATCCGCTCCAGACTCTATCGTGATAAATGAATTTTCGTGAAGTAGGATTCTTTATTTATAAATCGAATATTTTTGCAGTTAGAGTATATAAAACCTGTTTACGACCTTCTAAATACATTTTTTTAACATTATTAGAGCCCTCTAGACATGAAATAACACCCTTTAGTCACCATTACACTCGTATTACCCAATATATCAGACAAAATAAGAGAAAATAAGACATATTAAGACGTTACAAATATATTACTAGGCTCACCCGCCTTTTAAGGCGACCGACTTTTATCCTCAATTTGTGTACGCTCCATGTGTACATCAGGCATGTAAGTGTAGGGAATGAGAACATTAAAGTGCCCATTCATAACATCTCCCGAAAACCTACGTTTTTTTTATCCCCTTGAGTGCCTGTCCAAAGTCGTACAATGTCAGCCCAAATCTGTACCACTAAAGATGGAGTTTCATGCACTAAATAAGCTATAGATGAGAATAAGCAAGCACCATCTCCCCTGATATTTACTACGCGGTGAGGCATTTGTACTCCATCAACATTAATTATTTCCAGAGACATAATTTTGTCTACAGGGTGGGCCATTTATATGGATACACCTTAATAAAATGGGAATGGTTGGTGATATTAACTTCCTGTTTGTGGCACATTAGTATATGTGAGGGGGGAAACTTTTCAAGATGGGTGGTGACCATGGT
The DNA here is from genome assembly GCA_026402145.1 of Polypterus bichir lapradei. NCBI lineage: Eukaryota > Metazoa > Chordata > Cladistia > Polypteriformes > Polypteridae > Polypterus > Polypterus bichir. The sequence continues at coordinate 1,587,350 of JANRMT010062810.1, forward strand.
GGCCATTTTGAAGTCGGCCATTTTGGATCCAACTTTTGTTTTTTCAATAGGAAGATGGTCATGTGACACATCAGACTTATTGGGAATTTCACAAGAAAAACAATGGTGTGCTTGGTTTTAACGTAACTTTATTCTTTCATGAGTTATTTACAAGTTTCTGACCACTTATAAAATGTGTTCAATGTGCTGCCCATTGTGTTGGATTGTCAATGCAACCCTCTTCTCCCACTCTTCACACACTGATAGCAACACCGCAGGAGAAATGCTAGCACAGGCTTCCAGTATCCGTAGTTTCAGGTGCTGCACATCTCGTATCTTCACAGCATAGACAATTGCCTTCAGATGACCCCAAAGATAAAAGTCTAAGGGGGTCAGATCGGGAGACCTTGGGGGCCATTCAACTGGCCCACGACGACCAATCCACTTTCCAGGAAACTGTTCATCTAGGAATGCTCGGACCTGACACCCATAATGTGGTGGTGCACCATCTTGCTGGAAAAACTCAGGGAACGTGCCAGCTTCAGTGCATAAAGAGGGAAACACATCATCATGTAGCAATTTCGCATATCCAGTGGCCTTGAGGTTTCCATTGATGAAGAATGGCCCCACTATCTTTGTACCCCATATACCACACCATACCATCAATTTTTTTGTTCCAACAGTCTTGGAGGGATCTATCCAATGTGGGTTAGTGTCAGACCAATAGCGGTGGTTTTGTTTGTTAACACAAGCACAATGGGCAGCACATTGAACACATTTTATAAGTGGTCAGAAACTTGTAAATAACTCATGAAAGAATAAAGTTCCGTTAAAACCAAGCACACCATTGTTTTTCTTGTGAAATTCCCAATAAGTTTGATGTGTCACATGACCCTCTTCCTATTGAAAAAACAAAAGTTGGATCCAAAATGGCCGACTTCAAAATGGCCACCATGGTCACCACCCATCTTGAAAAGTTTCCCCCCTCACATATACTAATGTGCCACAAACAGGAATATCACCAACCATTCCCATTTTATTAAGGTGTATCCATATAAATGGCCCACCCTGTATTTTTCCAGCGCATCGCGCACAAAAGCAAGGGGACGATGGGAGCAGCAGATCTCTGCTCACATCGCGTCGCTTCGTACCGCAAGTAGTAAGTCTGTGATAAGCGGAATACCGCTACGCTTTGCACTCACGGGATGGAAGGACAATCCCGGCCCGCTTTTATATAGTAGATTATTGTACTGTACATTTAATTACACACACACAGTTCTTACACACAACCACTAACCTATGAAGGCACAACCTCAGTAGGAGAGTCTTCAGGTGGTGCAGTATATTCAGCAGGTGCATCGTTGTCTTCTTCCGCTGAAGGAGTACTAAGAGTAGGCAGTGGGTATCTGGGTGCACGGCTGAAGAACATCTTGATAGGCAGTTGCTGGTGCTGTCTATTCATATGCGTGAGGAGGCTTTTGTAGGTTATTGCCATCTTTGATCATATCCAAGAGTTTCACCTTCTCCTGGATAGCAAGCATCTTCCTCCGGCACTTAGCTTTATTGTCAGAAGGCTTAGAAAAAGCAGCACGTTTAGGAGCCATCGTGGGGCTTAGATAAAAGTTCTCAGAAAGCGCATGCATAGTGACGTAAGAGTGTATGAGAAAAAAAACCGCGAAAGTCGAAGCGTGATATAGCGAGGGATCACTGTATGTACATTTTAAAATAAGCCTAACTGAAAGGGTGACAAAAAAGTGACATAAAAAATCACATAAAATCACGTATTGCGTATATTATATAGAGAGAGGGGTAGGAGCAGGCACTGATACAGTGCATTGTCGCACCCACCACACGACAAACCAACTCAGGATCCCAGATTAGGACCCGAGTGCAGCCATGCAACAGGTGACACCTCAGCACCACACTACTTCAGATGGAGTGGAACAGTGGGAGGGTTTATGGTGACTGGAGTGCCAATTTTGCCACCAACCCCCAAGTTTTTCCCTGCAGGATGGAAGGCCTACATGCAGGGATGGATGCAGATTAATAGAGTAGATTTAAACATTAATAATGATTTTAAAAGGGCAGGATGAAATGGGACTTGAAAAGTAAGTAAAGGAATAAACACTTACATGCAACTTTGGCATAAAGAAATAAATTGTGGGCAGAAATACAACTTCAAATCAGAAAAAGGTGGGACAGTATACAATAAGATTTATTTTTGTATCACCCAAAATCACACAAGGAGTGCCTCAATGTGCTTTAACAGGCCCTGCCACTTGACAGCACCCCAAGCCTTCACTCTCTAAGGCATTTTATAAAATAAAATAAAAAATTAAAAAAATGGAAAAAACCTCGGAAATGGCAGTTCAGAGAGAGACCCCTTTCCAGGTAGGTTGGGCGTGCAGTGGCTGTCAAAGAGAAGGGGGTCAATACAACACAATACACAGAACAGGACACAAGTCATCCTCAATACAGTATAATAGTAAAATAAAATTATTACAAGGACAGTATGGAAAATGCAAATTAAGAAACACCCCACGCAGTGAGTTTTAAATGTACTTTGACTTATTTCATTGCAGACAGTATGAACCCAAGGTATTTCATGTTTCATCTGGTCAGCTTCATTTCAATTGTTAATACTCATCCATTCCTGTATTTCAGGCCTACAAACATATTGCAAAAAAAATCTGGGAAGGGGGGCACATAGGGCCAGTAATTAGTTGAAATAATAAACTAATGATAGGATTTCAAACAGGTGATTGTCATCATGACTTGGTATCCACAAAAGACAGAGTCTTTGAGGAGCAAAGATGGACAGAGGATGTCAAGTTTGTCAACAAATGTACAAGAAAATGAAACCTTTAAAAATCAATGAAAGACTGGAAGTGAAAATCATCTTGAAACGATTCAAGGAATCTGAAGGAATTTCAGTGTGTGAAGGGCAAGGGTGCAAAGCCTAAGGAAAACCACCCAAGATCTTCAATGCCTCAGATGGGACTTGCATCAAGAAGCGTCACTCATCAATGGGTGACAGAACCATATGGCCAAGGGAGGACAAAGTTAATAAATGCAACTTCAAACTTTACTGTGGAAAACAGAAGCCTCATGTTAACCATGTCCAGAAGTGGCGTCGACTTCTCTGGACTCAGGGGCATCTGGTTTGGACCACCACACAGTGCAAACAAACGTGTACTGTGGTCAGACGAGTCATATTACAAATGTCTTTTTCAAGAAATGGGACGCCGTGTGCTCCTGACCATCCAGACGGTCACCAGCAACAGGATAAAAAGCCTGCAGGGTCTGTCATGGTGTGGGGTTTGTGTCTGCTGCCTTGGCAAAGTGCTTTTACACTTCTGTGATGGCAGCATTAATGCAGAGAAGGGCATTAAGATTTGAGAGCTACATATGCAGCCTTCAAGATGACATCTTTTCCTGGGACAATGCAAAACCACATTCTGCACACGTGACAAAGGCATGGCTGTGGAAGAAGAGGGTCTGGCTGGACTACCTGCAGTCCTCCCTAATAGAACATGTCCGGAAAATTTGGAAACGAAAAATCCGACGACCACCCCGTCCTGCTGCACATCTTAAGATGTATTTTCAGGAAGAGCGGGACAACATAACACCTGAAACGCTTCATCGCTTGGTGTGCTCGGTGCCAAAACATCTTAGAATGGCAACAGGACAAAGTGATGAACGCTTTACTGTCCCGACTTTTTTTGGAATGTGCATATTAATGAATGAAATGAAGTGGACCAGAAAAAACATGACATATCTTGGGCTCATGCTGTCTGCAATGAAATAAAAGTCAAAGTCCATTTAAGAATCACTGCGCTTTTTTTTTTTTTTTTTTTTTACTTTTTCAAATTCAGACATTTTGTTGCAGCAGCACAGTTTGCCACTTCGACTTAATTTAAAACAGCTTCATATTTTTTTCCGATTGAACACTAGATTGTAGATAAGGGATGTTCTCACGATAAAGATGTATGAGGGGGTGTGATACAACAAACACAAAACAGTGCAAACGTCACTTTGGAATAGTTCAGGTATTACCGTGTGGTCACGTAGGCACAAAACAAAGAAAAAGGCCGTGTGCTCTGTGGTTCCTCTCTCAGGTGGGCGTTAGCATATCGTAATCTCTTGGACCAATAGCGTGAGTTTTCCACATTCAACTTATACGACCTACATTATAAAATACTGGAAGTTATATTGTAAAATCAAGCCCCGACTTATCCACGGGAGAACTTAAAAATGCGAGTATATACAGTAAAACTGTAGAATAAACACTTATTTGCACCAAAGATTTATTAATTTACAGATTTTTTTTGTCTCTACATTTAGTGAGGTGGGCAGCTCATCTTTTTCTAAAACACTACTGGTCAGGAGGATCGTACTGATAGGCCCCATTACCTTGGCCTGGCTAGCAGGCTTTCTTGGTTCACATTTGAATTAATGGTGTACGTTATTGCGGTCCACCTTTCATTAACTTAGCCAGGATAGATTCTCATTCTATGACAACAAAGCTATGTAAAGAGTTCAGATATAAAGGCAGCAGTCACACAACCCCACAGCACACCATTACCAAACACTGCAGTTCTCTCTGAATAGGAAGCCACAATATCCCACGCCACCAGTGTGCCAACTGCAAAAGTGCTCTGCTGGTGACAACCTGAAAGAAAACTGTGCTTCAGGTTAACACAATGCTGTCACCACTTTATTGTGCAGTGACAGTGCTGTGCATGGAATCTGTCGACTGATGAGAAAATACCTTTCTACTGATGTAAAGCACACCCAGCAGTTGAAAGCATTTTCCCATAATAAACTAAGACACGTCATTATAATAAAATAATGGCGCATCTACAGGAGACCTTTGTGACCGATTACAGAAAGACAGCAAGGAGTGGAATGCGCAACAAGCAGAAAAGGTGGTCCTGAAATTTGACACAACTGCCATGCAGAAAACAAAAAAGCGACTGTCAAAAGGATTTAAAAGGGCAGCGCTCAACACTGGGGTACAAGTCTCAAGGCGGCCCCTCAAATGTCAGTGTCGGACTGTCTGCTCTCTCCATACAAAAACTTGCCATCCTACCAAGAGATCAAGACGATAATTTTCAGCGTCGCTCTCGGTGGCACCAGGGCAGCATACACACACTCTTTTTCCTTACGGTGTGAACAGCTGACCTTTATAATACAGTAAATAAGACTTCCTCACATTTATAGAGAGCTGTTCTCACTACTCAAAGCATTTTAAAAAGAGAGTGGGGAGCCACTTCAACCCAGCACCAATATGCAGGACCCACCTGGAAGATTTGCCGGCAGCCGTTTTTGCATCAGTAAGCTCACCACACATTAGCTGTCAGGCGGTGCAGGTGTCAGAGACACCGGCCAATTAGAGGCAGGGGACGAGGCTGCATTAAATAATGGAGGCAAGTACGGGATACATGTGAAGGACTTTGATAACAACATACAACTCAACATCACCAAGACAAAAAGATGCTGGGGGACTTCTGGTGTGTCAAAGAGCCACCGCAGACAGCAGTCACCATTCAGGGGGAATGACATGGAAGCGGTGCAGAGCTACAAGTACCACCAAACTGGACTGGTCTGACAACACAGTGGCGGAGGACAAGAAGGGCCAGAGCAGGCTGGACTCCCTAAGGAGACTCAGGTCTTTTGATGTATGGCACAAGCTGCTGGGAATGTTCTACCAGTTCATGGTAGCCAGTTTGGCATTCTAGGGAAGCAACTTGAACTCAAAAAGGAGGACAATGTCTGAACACAAACCTATTAGGAAAGTGTGCGCCATCACAGGGTGAACTCTGGGCACAACAGAAGCTGTCATGGAAAAGAGGAATTGACAGAATTGGAGGCCATCAAGAAAATTCCCCTCCATCTCCTCTCTTGGAGCACATTTAGCTCGTTCCACCGGAGTACTACACTATAGGAAGCACCTCCTGGGCGGGGGTCTTTTCTGCCCACTGCTATGAGGCTTCCTCCTGATGTACTTGTTAAGATCACTTTGAAATATATGCATAATAAACTTTATTTACCTAATCGATTTATTGACAGTATTATTTGTCCTATGAATCTATATCCTCACTTAAGTTTCTCTTGCTGTACACATCCAAATTTCCCCCTGGGATTAATAAAGTTTATCTAATGTAATCTAAATAGGAGGCCAGAATAACTAGGCCATGGTGGGCAATGTAGCCAGCACATCAGGATGCCCAGAGAACTTTTATGACCAGAGTGTAAGGACCTCAGTTTTACATTTCATCCATTTTTACAGCACAGTGTCCCCAACAGTGCACTGGGGGAATTGGGGTCCACCCACAGACCAGAGGGTGAGCACCCCCTGCTGGCATTGCCAATACCTCTTCCAGCAGCAACCCAAGCTTTTCCCTTGTTGGTCTCCCATCCCAGTACTGGCCAGGCTGACCCAAAGTACTTTCAAAGATGTCCGCTTCTTCCAAATCGTCTTGTATAGCAGCAAGCTACATGCACCATTAGAGCACAGCGGGGTTTTTAAAGCGTTCATGATGGATCATTTTAATTTTCCCCTTAGGCATGTTTGTAATTCTCAGTGTTATTCTCCATTATCAGCTCACCTAACCCTAGGAGAGTTGCATGAACTTTACGGAAAATGAAATGCAATCTGAGGGTAAGGAGACGACAGTTTTGAGGAAAGGTAGTTCTCCTCTTTAAATATGGAGCCAAAGAGTTGGACGTGGTGGAGGAGAAGTGGTGGCTCTGAGGGGAAGGATCTGCGCCGGTATCTGAACGTTTGCCAGTTCAAATCTTGTTAATGCCAGAAGAGATGCTGCTCCATTGGGCCCTTAACCTGAAAATTGCTCCAGGGCACTTGTACAACAGCTGACCCTGAAATCACACCCCCAAAGGTCATGCAAAAAGACAACTTGCCCTCAGCGAATAATAAAGTATATGGAATAAAAAAAAAAAAAAAATGCTAATTAGCACAGGCAGGTAAAAACGTCATAGTACTATTTACACGTGACATCAATGACCCTATAAACCTGACCAGGGCTGGATTATGGGTGCCGCACAAAGTTAGCATGGATATTTTTAATGCATGGATTTCCTGTGCGTATTTACTTGTATTTAGTACAGCGGATACAGAAAGTCCTCAGATCCCTTCACTGTCTGCATACCGAGTTGTGGATTTAATTTTAAATGGTTCAATTAGCCAATTTTGCCAATTAACCTATACTTCATAACCCATACTGACAAAGTGAACAGGCGTTTCCAGAAGTGAATGTTTAGCCCATGATTTTCGGTCATCTTGGCTCGACTATTATAGTGCCTTATCGAGTGGTCTTCTGAACAAACTGCAGTACATTGAGTCCCCACTCACGCCAGGCCCCGTGAACATCCTACACCAGCTTTGAGGGAACTACACATTGGCCCCCAATTGAATCACATATTGATTACAAACTGCTTCGGTTAACTTGCAAAGCCTTAACTGATTTAAGATCTCATTTATCTCGCGGCCCCCCTATGCCTACCAACTCCAGTCATCTCAAATCAGTCCTCTGCTTACCATGTCCAGCGCTAGGAAGGGTACAATGGGTGATGGAGCCTTCTGCATTTCAGCTCCAATCTTGTGAAATGCTTTTCCTCAGAAGCTCAGAGAATTCACTACCAGTTTTTACTTACAGGTTTACTAAATCTTTTATAGAATTGTTATCCTTTACTGGTACCTTTTTATGTATTTTTAGTTATTTTTGTTATGTTCTGCACCACTTCCTTGGGCTCTGAAAGGCACATTAGAAGTAATGGGACAGCGACTTTCAAATCACAAACTGAAAGCTCTCAAATGTTAGAAGTATTCAGACCCGTTGCTGTGCTCAGGTCCATCTGATTAGCTTTAATTCTCCTTGAGAGATTTCTAGGACTTGACTGGAGTCCACCTGGGTCATTATGAATTGAATGGACATGGATTAGGAAGGCACACGTGGACCTACGTATAGAAAGTCCCACAATTCACTCTGCATGTCAGGACAAAAAGAAAGCTATGAAGTCCAAGGAACGCACTATAGACCACCAAAGGGAAATCGTGGCGAGGCACAGATCAGGACAGGAATAAAAAAAAAAAATGGTTTGGATTGGTCTTCAAGTGACATTTCCCCTCGTTTGAAATGTGAAAACTACTCATAGGCCTGCGTTTTACCTAACACTACCTCTTTAAAAGCAATTTCAATTGTCACTACAGTTTCAGCAGCTGTTTTCCCCAAAGACAAAAGAAAAATTGAACGCAGACTCGCTGTTCTTTATGATCGCCCATCAAAAAAAAAAAATAAATAAATAAATAAATATTGCAGAACACGTTTAATAAGCACCAAGAAAAACTGACAAGGAATGGCGTATGAACAGTACAGAGCGATGCTACTCGGCAGGCTGGCACAGAATACTGTAAGTGAGCTACACCGAGCGGCGAAATTTACAACTAAGATTCCAGTTATTTTTGGGTACCCCCTAGTATGTGAAATATTAAAATGTGTGCCCCACTTTAAATGTTTAGAGTTTAAATTTTCTCAGTTGTAAGAGAAATGTGTCATTTTTCACCCTCTGATAGAGATTCACACAGGACTAGGACCAAAACTAACGTCATATTTGCAATCACTGACCTAGAAATAGTCAAAATGATGCTCCACATGCTTTGACAATTGTCATTTTTAACTTTCTGGGAGTGGCTCTTAGAGGGCAAGGAACAAAAATGTCAAAAGTTTGATCAAATACATGAAAAGAAACCTTGAAAACAGCACAACACAAAACTCCACATATCTATGTTAGTGATCCCCACTTTTTCATAGTTTTGCGACTCCTCACATCCCATTAGGAGCTGAAACCCTTGGGGTTGGTGGATGTGACCTGCACAACTTCAAGTCCTCCTGGTAATTTTTGCTAATGGCACCTATAGGTTTTACTATTAATCATAAGGGGGTCATTTCCTGCACAAAATATGGCCCAAAAATGCCCTGAAAATGAGGGTTCCTCAGGTCTACAGCACCAAAAAGACAAGTCAAAATATCAAATGTGGGAGTTTTCTCGCGAGTCAGGAGGCGGCAGATAAAACAAACAGTGATTTCAAAGCATACATGAGTAATTCTTAGAATTAGTCATTACTTGGACTTATATTTAGCTTTCTATTTAAAAAAAAAAAAAAAAAAAAAATCTTGGAAGGAGACAAGATGTGATCGTCTCAGAGACACTTTCACATCCCGCAAGACAAGTGTCTTCATGCCAAGAGATGTAACCACGCCCGGGGCCAGAAGCCCTGCGAGACAAGAGCTTATGCAAAGAGATTTGGAAAAGTCCTGTGTGGTTATGTCAGACACATTTCTTGTTGTGAGGAAAAAAAACAACGATATTCACTCATGGGCAGTTATATGTTGCGTTGTCACAATGTAATTCCAAACAATGAATTAAAAATTCAATGCGATATTGGTGAAAAGTGAAAGCGGAGGGAGATAAATATATGAACACAGGCTGTAACAATTCATCCCACCACGCTGACACGAGATGATCACTACCGCTAACTGTCGCTACTGTCCCAAGTGGAGGCAGATGATAAAAAGGATAGGCCAATATCACACCCCAATAAATCCCCCATATACCCCTTATTCTACAGGGTTCAGTCACCCCCTGATGGAGCGCATTTATAATCACATGAGGAATATATTACATCAAAATAAAATCCCTTTTATATGCCGCCCCAACCTTAAATAACCCTTATATGTGGCGCTACAGATCTATACACACATACATGCACAATAAGAATATTCCTTTGCCCAGTTCCCTTTCCAGAGCTTATAAATAAAGTCCACCATTCTGATGCTGGCAGACAAAACAAAGAGTTCTAGCAACGGTGGACTCCTAGCAGCAATCAAATCTTCACCATAAAAGATATACAGTCAGTCTTGTGCCACGATACAGAACAGTAAGTCCTTCGATAAGCTTACCCGAGTCTGTAGGAAATAGCGAAACATTCAATTCACCGGTCCAAAAAAAAAAAAAAAAAAAAAAAAAAAAAAAAAATTACTTCCACACAACCAACAGGACTGGAGAAGCTCCTGGACTTCGTCACAAGGCCCATGCAGTTGCTGATCTGCTTGGCTCTCCTCTCTCCCTTTAAAGGTCGCGCTTTATGAAAATCGCTCCCGGGAAGAAGAAAAAAAAAAAAAAAGAAAACCGGAAGTCCCACCTCTGGAGCACTGCTGTCAATCTCAGGCTGTAAGAACGATCCCCACAACACCCAAACAACAGCAGAAAAACAAATTACATTTATGTGGCAGCGCTACAAGGTGATATATCAGAAGTGCGCCGTGCGAGACGCAGATCACGTGGCACGGCAGCAGGGGGTATCGGAGGAGCGATGGCGTCTCCTTAGGGTGCGTTCAGCCCCCCTCTTCACAACACAAGCTGCAGAGACGCAAAGTGGCCGGCACGTAGCACAGGAATTGTTGGGTGTGATGAGTGAAGCGAGCAAGGGGCAAAGCCCCCTAGTATTATATAAATAATTACTTATATTTGAAAGACTGGCAGATAAGTTTATCTTCTTCAATCAATTTTACAAACTGCTCTGAACATACAATTTATTTTTGTATAGTCCAAAAACCACACAAGGAGTGCCACAATGAGCTTTAACAGGCCCTGCCTCTTGACAGCCCCACAGCCTTGACAAGACAAGAAAAAAACTCCCAAAAAAAACCCTAGCAGGGAAAAAAACGGAAGAAACCTCAGGAAAGGCAGTTCAAAGAGAGACCCTTTTCCAGGTAGGTTTGGAGTGCAGTGGGTGTCAAAAAGAAAAAGGGGGTCAATACAACACAATACAATACAATACAATTCACAGAACAAATCCTCAATACAGTATAAAAATAAAAATTTTAGAAGTACGTAGCAGAATTTAACAGTAGATGATATCACATAATATGATTTGGATTTGTTTAAAGTCCTGGAGACCTCGGCCATTCCACAGCTGAAATAGCACTCGGCCAGCCAACCCGAAGAAAGGACCCCATCATCAGAAAGAACAAGTTGGAAATGTGAATATCAAGGCCATTTTTAAAACTAGGGAGTTTTGATAGCCCAACCCCGAGTCTGAAATCCCCATTGTGTTAACTAAAGTGTTTTGGAGATTAATTAGCCTTTTCAAATTCAAAAGTGAATTTCAGGCCCTGCTGACACTGAAGAAAACTAAAACAGACCCACTCACCTGCTACAGACAGGAGGCCCCCTACATTTCAATTCAACACTTTCTTTTTTTAAAATGGTACTTTGACCATAGGCATTCCAAGACCCTGGACAACCAAACATGAGGAGGCACTATATTAACATGCACAGAATTTTCAGCACATGCATCAACCCCCCCCCAATCTGGGGGTCATTAAAGTGCCACGGCCTACCCTGACAGAAACGTGCAGGACAGAAAAACACTGTGGATGATGAATGGCAATGCAATAAATAAAGCTGCATTCCCAGGGCCATCTATCATCGGGTGCCAGGCAGTAAAAATCAATCACGTTTCAGCTGAAATGTGTCCTACAAGTGCTATGTGCTGGGCAGCGCCACTTGACAGTGACAGGAACAGGCCCTGAAATGCCCTCAAGTTCTGTTCTCCTAGTATTAAAGACATGTTCACACGCTGCCAGCTGAAAGCTGTCTAGGAAATAAAGAAAGAACACGACAAAGTGAGAAGCAGAAGAAGCAATCGACTTAATACGGTTAAAAATGAGGAAGTATTGAAATAAAAACAGTGTCCGCATTTATCAGGCATCTCACAATAGGAAGACGGCCCTAACTCACTCACACAGTTAAAAGTGTGCATGCCAATGACCCACACTAGACCCCCACAGTCTTAACCGCAATGACCCGTACACTTTGTGACCAACATACGGCCAAATGGCCAGTCCCAAATATAATACAATGTATTTTTGAATAGCCCAAAATCACACAAGAAGTGCCACAATGGGCTTTAACAGGCCCTGCCTTATTTGACAGCCCCACAAGCCTTGACTCACTAAGATAAGAAAAAAAATGGAAGAAACCTCAGGAAAGACAATTCAAAGAGAGACCCCTTTCCAGGTCGGATGGACGTGCAGTGGGTGTCCAAAAAAAAAAAAAAAAAAAAAAAAAAAAAGGGGGGGGAGTAAATGCGATACACACAACAGAACACAAGTAACCCTCAATACAATAAGAGTAAAATAAAAATATAACAAGTCCAAAGCAGAATGTAACAGCAGATGATATCAAACAACAGGATTTGGAGCCGTAGGTCGGTGCAGGACTAAAGTTGCTTTCTTACCTTAACCTGTTTTACAAATACAAAAGTCCAACACACACCAGAACTGTGGCTAGTTTTATATACAGAATTGTACTCTTCAACTCACTCAAGAATGCTACTGTCAGGTGCCCACTTCTTTGAGTCACATGTTTAAGAAATGTCCCACACCAATGGGTGCACAATAATCCTAACCCCTCTAACATCACAATCTGGACTTGTACCCAGTTGGACTTTCACCGATTTGTAAATATTCCATTGCGGAAACTTAAAATGTGAAAGGAATGAATGTCACCTTATGAAAGAGTCCTAACCCACCTTTCATAAAACAGTGGAGAGACTGTCCTGTTTTACATAAAATAAAAAATCTATTTCACCATTAAGATGAACTGTTCAAAGCACAACATGGCAGCCATTTAAAGTTCCTTAATTAAGCATGCCAGACTTCTGCTAGCACTCGGGAAGCCTCAAGCAGTTACAGTAAATTCTCAGACTTTTGTTGTCTCTTGGATGGGTGAGAGAAGGGACGTCAAATCGGAGTTGAATGCCTTGTATGTCTGATTGACTTACAATTCATTTGTTGTGACAAAATTTATTAAACCAAATATGTAAGAAAAAAGGGAGGGGGGACACAAGACAATGCACTTGACAAGAGCCAGCAGCATCCACTATATTCCCATTTCCAGTTTGCTCAGAGAAACCATAACATAAAATGTATGACAAACAGTTTGGGCATTCAGTCCTTTGGGCTTGTGTGGTTAGCTAGTGGCCAATGTTGTCCCAACACATCACACAGACACTTTATAATAATTAAAAATAAATAAATAGTCAAGGTTTCTGCTTTGACTACATGATGCGACTTGAAGATCCGTTTTAGATTCAAGCTTATTCATCATAGCTGAAACAAGAAACATGAAGAGTACTTTGGGGGAAAAATGCTGTAAGTGGATATGCTTTAGGGGTTAAAAATAAAAAATTCCAAATCTCCCTTTGGCCCCTAAAGCCCACCCCCAAAGGCTTTTAAGCGGTTGCTCTCTAAAAAGGCATTAAAAGGCCCACTGCCTTTCCAGTAAGTGGATTTCACCGGACTGTCGTCCGCAGCATCTGTTATCTGCACACAATCCATCAGCTGCTTTCACTAATCAGTCTGGTGGTGCGAGTTCAGGCCATCACGTTTCTGCTTAACAAATCCATTGTGTGCAGCACAGAAATGGACATTGGGCGGGTGGTCAGTCAGCCTTACTGCTATGAACAGGACTGACATGGTAGACTGTCCAGTAAATATTTGTAAGGAGTGACAATTGGGGGGGGGGGCATGCCCCCCCCATGCCCCACACCCCCCACTTAACCAATATGCAGACAAACAGAAAGTGAGCAGATGAAGAGCAATGAGGATGGGACAAACTTTAAAGAGCAAACACTCCATATGAATTACCAGATTTTCTCGGGGCGATATCAGCTTCTTGTAGTGACCCCATGCCCATCTCACACTCGCTTTGTGAACTGCTCCCCTGTCAGAGTTCATGCACCAATCACCTGAAATGCAGAGCTTCAATTTTTAGGCACTCGAAACACCTGATCGCAAAATAATAGAGTCAGATCAAGTAGGAACTGGGGGAATACTTAGTTAAGAACGCTTCTTAAGCAATGAGAAAAGCTTTCTGCACATTAACAGAAGAGACGTTACAGTGGTTTACCAGTCAGGAGAATTTGATTGAAGTGGTGTGTACTCTGTAAAGCAGGGGTGTCCAACTCCAGTCCTGGTGGGTCACAGTGGCTGCAGGTTTTCATTCTAACCATCTTCTTCAATCAGTGAGCCATTTTTGCTGTGGATTAATTTCTTTTGCCTTTGCTTTAATTGACGGGACTCAGACCTCTTAGTTGTTTCTTTTTCCTTAAAGAGCAGCCAAACAATGATACACAAAACAACCCGCCACATGACCAGCGAACCCGAAAATAAAGGAAGGTGAAGGTCTCGGTTAAGTTGGTCTGCTCAAGTCACCAAAACATCTTGACAATGGTCTTAGAAAAAACAGAAAATTAACAGTCTGCTGTGGCAGAACGAGAGCAGTGACAAGTCACGATATTCAATAACGTCTTTAACAGCAAGAATTGGCTTCTCATTAAGAAACTGGTTGGAATGAAATTGGCTGGAGTCGGAAATCCCAGTTTAGCTGGTCATTTGTTGGCTTGTTTCACATCTCATTACTGTTTGAAATGATTTATTTCTTCATTAAACGGCAGCCAGAGGACTGAATCTTTAAAAAAAAAAAAAACAGGGCTATTAAAATGAAGGGAAAAGGAGTTAATTAGCAGTGAAAACTGCTGGCTGATTAGGAAAAGGGTTAGAATGAAAACCTGCAGCCACTGTGACCCACCAGGACTGGAGTTGGACACCCCTGCTTTACAGAGTACACACCACTTCAATCAAATTCTCCTGACTGGTAAACCACTGTAACGTCTCTTCTGTTAATGTGCAGAAAGCTTTTCTCGTTGCTTAAGAAGCGTTCTTAACTAAGTATTCCCCCAGTTCCCCAGCATGCATACATACACACCAGTAGAAGAGTTGTTGCCCAAAAATCTCGGGAGAGGGGAGTGATCAGTGGTGCCACGACCAGGTGCTGAAGGTTATCATAGTGGCCATTAGCGCAGGGATCTTTTCGTAGACACCAGCAACCAGTAAAGCAGACTATTGCATTTGTCAAGAAAGGAGAGAAGCCATAGCAACACACATACTCAACAAGGGGGCTTCCAGGAACAGCCCAGGCCTGGTAGCGGAAGGTCAACCTGGGAATTCAGCTGAAATTTCCAAAAACCATCACTGTGATCAAACTCAGGCCTGATAGGGTTCTTGTGCCAAAAGTATCGAGGCAGGTGGTCCTGCTGGAATTGACTGTGCCTTGAGAAGAGCGGATGGGAGAGGCGTTCGAGAGGAAGACAGCCAAGTACAAGGAGCTCGTAGGCGAACGTCGAGGCAGGGGAAGGAAGTCCTGTTGCTACTCCTTTGAGGTCGGCTGCAGAGGATTTGCCGGCCAGTTGCTCTGCAGGGCCCTCAATTAGCTGGGGATTGGGGGATTGCACAGTAAGAGAACCATCAGGAACATCTCGGATGCTGCTGAGAAAGCATTAAGACAGCTGTGGATCACAAGGAGAGATCTGTGGACCATATAAGCTTCCTAGACACAAGTCGGCAGCTAATCACCCCTGAGTGAGGCTGCCTGATGTTGAAAGACCCAAAACACCAGATGATCCCAGGTTATCACGGATGATGTGTCTAGGTTGCACAGTAAGGTGTGTGTTAAATAAGTGTGGCAGTTTTATTTTTCTTTTACTGTTTTCTAACAAGGCAAAGCCATTATTTTTGTCAACTACACAATTCAGCTACAGGCCCAGACAAAAATGTGAATAGTTCAATTCATTAAATGGCACTACTACAACTGTTACTGCATTTACTTGCATTTATCCCCAGGGCATTTCATCCAAAGCAACTTGAGCACAGATGTCGACTATTACCCACATTTCTGAAATGTGAGCCCTGGCAGGGCCACTCTGCAAGTCACCAGAGGGAAATGGACGAGCAACCTTGAGGTTTCATGTTGCAGCTTACAATAGCAAACTCCATCCCAAGGTGCTTTACACTACAGGTGCAAAACAACTGCAGGTCGAGTTCGAGTGAAGACAGAGTCAACGCACTTGTGCTTTAGGGTCCGCTGCCTCAGCTGCTAGGCCTTTCATTGGTAGTCATTCGAAATGAAAACAATGCCCATTGAAGGTAGCCGGGAAGTTCAGTCCTTGAGCTGCAGACCTTATCGGGCACAGCAGCACCTTTTCAGCTTCTGTTAAAGGTGTCCTTTGATAAAAATTGTAATGGCACATCAGAAATGGCGATTAACAGGGCCAATGACCTGCTGTAAATCATTAACTCGTGTCCCATGGAGGTTAGGTCAACAGATACTTTTTTTTTTTTTGGGAAAAGATAAATGCTAGTGGCTTTACTTAAATAAATACTCTGTCAGCCGACAAGCCAAAAGCCACTAGATTAAAAGCCTGGAGACCAGGCACACAGATTCCAGCTGTTCAACGCCCATGTGATCCAGGATGATTGTGCGTTCAGGAGCATTTCTAACAATCTGCAATAAAGCCGAGCAGCATGCTAAGCAACAGCAATTCAAACACAGAAAGGTGTAACCGGAATTGAAGTGCAAGGGAAAGGGAAACATCTCACACACCACAATAGCAACATTTACGTCTATAGCACACATTCATGTGTTCAGGGAGAATGCGCTCAAAGTGCTTCATAAGATGTCAAAGAAATCATTACAAAGTAAAGAAAAACTTCCGTATATACTCGAGTTTAAGATCTCCCGCAAATAAGTCAGATAATTTCTGGTAATGTCAGTCGTATAAGTTGAATGTGGGAAACTCACGCTATTGGCCCAAGAGAGTACGATATGCTAACGCCCACCTGAGAGAGGAACCACGGAGCACACAGCCTTTTTTCCTATATGGGTGTGGCAATGGGCTGTATCAGCGTGACCTCCTCCTCTCTCACCTACGTGACCACACGGCAATACCCAAACTATTCCAAAGTCACATTTGCACGGTTGTGTGTGTGTTTGTATCTCACATCCTCATACATCTTTATTGTAAGAGCATCCCTTATACACAATGGAGCGTTCGATCAGAAGAAAATATGAAGCTGGTTTTAAATTAAATGTCGAAGTGGCGAAAGAAATTGGTACCCGCGCTGCTACAACAAAAGTCAATGAGTCTGAGAAACTGATGAGAGATTGGAGGAGGCAAGAAGATGTTAAATATTATATATGCTTAGAATGTGGTGCTTTACAATAATATGATGTGAAATTATCAATTTTTTTTATAATTTTGGGGAAACAGTTCAGGTAAAGTAGCACTTCTGGTTAATGGAAATAGCCCAAAAGTTGACAGAAATCTATATCTTGTACCTAATACTTGTATGCAAAATTTGGCTGACCTAAGTGAAAGCAAACTCAAGTTATGGTGTTTACACACAGACAAACACACACAATTCCAAAAATGGTATTTTCGGGCTCAGGGAGGTTAAAACGTGGAGATTCATCAAAATCTCAAAATCTAATTTTTGGATGATTCCAATACTTTCCCTATTCTTCATATACAAGAAAGTAAAAAAATGAACAAACACACAAAAAAAAAAAAAAAAAAAACCCTTGTAGAATTACAAGAAACAAATCAACTAATTACAGTATATGCATCCCCAAAAAGTCAAAAAAGAAAAAAGGCACCTGAAGTTGTATTTACCGCCCTTCACTAAGCGAGCAGGGATCACCCAGAAGCAACTGCTTATCACCTAAAATCTGCTGCATTCTTGTCTCGCACAAGCAACACGTAAAGCCAATGTCACATTATGCAACTTTTTGCCGTGGGGCAGGTCAGATTTGCGGATCGCAGTTGCTGATCTCATCGCTACATCATGTCAAAAGACACTTCTGGATGGCATGTTCACATTCACCTGAACTAAGCAGACTTGCAGGGAAATCTCACCAGAGTTCAAAAAGCTGCTCCAAACAAACTGGGTGTGAAGACACCTCCATGTAGAACCTTCTCTGCACCTTAAGTTTGTTGAGCCCCAGTGAGGAGGAATGTCTTCTTGCAACTTTATGGTTTTATCAATTTCAGCCTACAGGTAGCATGAAGGACGTGTTTGTTGGACCAATGAGGACCGCAAGAACACCAGAAAATATCAAAAGTGTGGGACACAGTGTGAGGCAGAGCTTTCAGGAGTTGGTGCGATGGCAGTACCATTAAATGTTTCAGACTGGACTGTTTAAATTACACAATAAAGTTAATTTTATCCACATGTATAACAAATAGAATACATTTGTTTACAACTAACTTAGCAAAGTGACTCAACTTTTTTTGGAATTTTTGGAATTGTGAAATGACAACTGGGATATGTCAACAGTGGAGTTTAATTGAAAAACAATATATAAATAATGTTAAGACCAGGTATGTGAACTGCATCAATTATGTCTTGACTGCTTTTTTCTTGTCCTGTGCCATGAATCAAGTGACAAAGTTCAGTGACCATTCATTCTGTAACTTTCCAAAATGATTAGGCCAACCCCCTTATAAAGAAGGATTTACTGCCCTCAGTTTTACTAAATCTTATATTGCACATTTACACTGGTAGCAATTGACCATGGAAATCTATTTCCTGTTTTGAAAGATAATTATTGTTTTATTAAAAATACATTTGTTTTCCACTTTTCTCATTAATATTCATGTGAAAAATATGTATGAATAGAAACTTTATATTAAAAAACACCACACACTATGCAGCCATTGTTATTGGTCATTGAGCCTTTGGATTAGAAAACCTAAAAGGATTAATTTTTCTTCTTACTTGACAACTTGCTTTTAAAACAAAATCACCTTTTTTATCCAAAAATATGCTAAGAAATGCATGCCTGTGTATGCCAACATAAAACCCAGTATCGCTCCAAAGAACCCTGCAGGAAGGTTCATCTGGCACAGGAACGGGGGTGCACTGTGCATAAAAATGACATCAGAAGGAACCCTCATCTGCAAACCTCCACCAAAAATGCAAGTCTGACATACAATATGTAACACTTAGACGAGTCAAACACGTGTTGCCACCAAATGCTGTGGTTTGATGAAACCAAAAGGAGAGTCTTTCGCTACAATCACTATTGGCAAACGTGGAGAGAAAAGTAGAATGTGAAAAACATCTTGCCAACTGTTAAGCTTGGATCTAGGGATCTATTACACCTCTGAACTGTACAGTAGCCAGCGAGTAGAGGGAAGAACAAGTTATCAAGTATCACAAAATCCTGAAAGTCACGTCCGTTAAGAAACGGAAGTCACAAAGATACTGGATATTATTGTGTAAGACGAGGACACAAAACAAGCCTCAAAATTAACCATGAACTACATCAAATAACCAAAGATTAAGGCTTTACAGTCTTCCATAGACTGGGATATTCCATATTTTATATACACTTAGCACTTTATTGGGTTCAGTTGCTTGTTAGCACAAATCTAATCAGCCAATCACGCAGCAGCAACTCAATGCACTTAGGCCTGTAGATAGCGTTAAGACAACCTGCAGAAGTTCAAACCAAGCATCAGAAGGGAAAAGGGAACTGAAGCGACTTTGACAAGCTGGTCCGAGTATTTCAGAAACCGCCAATCTACTGGGTTTGACCCACACACACACACACACACACAAACCCATCTCTAGGGTTTACAGAGAATGGTCTGAAAAAGGGAAAATATCCAGTGAGCCAGAGGTCAGAGTAGAATGGCCAGACTGGTTCAAGCTCAAAGAAAAGCAACAGGAACTCAAGTCAGCACTCATTACAACTGGGGTGTACCGAAGAGCAGCTCTGAACGCACAACACGTCAAACCTTGAAGCAGATGGGCTAGAAACCACACTGGGTGACACTCCTGTCAGCTAAGAACAGGCAACTGAGGGCTCACCAAAACTGGGCAACTTTGGAGACAACAACAAGAAAGCATTCCAGTAGGATAACATGCCAGGTCATGAAGCGCAGATCATCTCAAACTGCTTTCTTGAACATGACAGTTTTTGCCAACTTCTTTTCACTTCAGTAAAGAAATAACAATCACAAAAACATGATTTGAACGCTGGTTCCTGAACTTCCGTACGGGACAGTGGATGTTCACTTTTTGCACTGTTCTGACTTCACACATCATGAAGACCTAGGAGAGGCTGGTCCTGACGCAGCTAAGGCAGACAGTTTCAGAACATTTTAAATCTTCTGCAGTTTGCCTCTCAAAGGTATTTCTATAGCACCTTTTCTATGCTCACACACCCCTGTTCAGTTTAGAGATTCAATTAAGGCCCACATTTCTAGACTATTTTGCCTGTTTTGTGCCTTCAAGGCCCAGACTTCCCACCGTCAAGTCATCTTAGGTCCCCCTCCTTGGAGAATCACCACTGTAATTCATAGCAAAGCAATGTCAAGTCAAGTCCGGGAGCATGCACTGGTACAGTGCGTCGCTGCACCCACTACATGACGAAACAACTCGGGATCTTGGTTTGCAACCCCCCAGGCAGACACGCAGTCCAAATGTCAACTGCTTAAAATGCCCACAACCACCCACAGAGAGAATCCACAAACCAAACAGGACTCTTTCCCAATGAATACAATAACAATAATACATTTTATTTATACAAGGCACCTTTCTAAGCACTCAAGGATACCGAACAAACAATAAATAAAAAAGCACATTATAAACAAAAAAAACTTAACACATCAGAAAATGCAAAAATTAAAACCAAACAAAGTCACTGTAATCAAAGAAAAAGACATTTTAAACAGATTGGTTTTAAGTTTGCATTTGAAATTTGAAAATGATTCAATATTTCTGAGTTCAGTAGGTACGAGTTCCAGAGCTTAGGAGCAGAACGGCTGAATGCTCCGCTCCCCATGGTGGTTAGATGGGCGAGAGGGATGGTCAGATGAATGGAGGAAGAGGATCTAAGGTTACAGGGAGGGAATGGCAACAAAAGAAATGAAGGTCGGACAGATATGGAGGGGCGAGGTTATGAATGGCCTTAAATGTTAACAGAATTTTGTGAACTGTGAATCAACTCTGAGCAACCCAAAACCAGATAACCCGTCACGACCCACAGCTGAAGAAATTACGCTCTAGAGCAGAGGTAGCCAACACGGTGCCCACGGGCACCTGGTTGCCTGCAGAGCATGTTCTAAAAATAGCACTAGACACCATGGAGCTCTGTCTAAAAATTGTATTCAATTGTGTTACTGTTCTTTTTGAATCAATAACACTTGCATTGATGTAGATTGGGAGGTAGTCTGTGGTCAAAATTCAATATCGTGCGCAAAACAAACCTCCATCTCACTCTTTGCTGAGACAAGCAAACGAACGCAGCTACAATGGGGACTTTTACCCCCTAAAAATAAAGAAAAACATGGCAAAAAAGCTAAGGAAAAACTTCCAATGTATTAATATCATCATTAAAGGTGAACCGTGCCACTTCATGTTATTCAGGAAGTTTGGACCAAACAAGTAGCCCTTCGTATTATTCAGTACCCTCGAACTAGCTCTCAGTTTCAAAAAGGTTGGTGACCCCTGCTCTAGAGTAAGGGTCCCCAGGTCCGGTCCTGGAGGGCTCCAGTGGCTGCAGGTTTTCATTCTAACCCTTTTCTTAATTAGTGACCTGTCTTTGCTGCTAATTAACTTCTTATGAATTAATTATAGTTGACTTGTTTTTTTTTGTTTTTTTTTTTTTTAAAGATTTGTTCCCCTGAATTTCGTCGTTCCTCTGAATTGCTTCATTTCTTTTCTTAAATGGCACCCAAACAGACATGAAATGTGAAGTGAGTGAGCCAACAGAAGACCAACTAAACTGCAACACATTTCACTCCAACCAGTTGCTTAATCAGGCACAGAGTCTTGTTCCTAACTAAACCCATTCTTTAATTCCATGGCTTGTTGCTACTCTCATTGTTCAATAACAAATTTCCGATATTGATGATTTTCTTTTTTCTAAGAGCTCTTTTAAAATGTTTTGGGGATCTGAGTGGATCTGCATTCTGGAGATATTTCTTTATTTTCAGATATTATATGATGGACACTGGTCATATTTTGGCTCATTTTGTATCTCATTGTTTGGCTGCTAATTAAGGAAAAAGAAACAAATTAAGGGGTCAGAGTCTTCAAGAGCAAGTCAAATAAAATTAATTCAAAAGAAGTTAATTAGGAGCAAAAACAGGTCACTAATTAGAAAAAGGGTTAGAATGAAAACCTGCAGCAATTGGTGCCTTCTAGGACCGGAGTTGGGGACCCCTGCTCTGCAGTATTAGCATATTAGCAGACGCTAACGGAGATGTTGGAGATGTCGTCCCCCCGCCCTTCTTTACAAAGTCTACACAAAGTTTTCTAAAGACGTACTGTCCTAGGTTGTCATCTTATTACAGCATCAGCTATAGTGACTGCTTCCACTGTTCTTTTGTGCCCTAGACATATTTAATAGTTAACTTTTTCCTTTTCTCAGCCGTTAATTATTTCTAGTCTGTAGACCATTTCTGTTAAAAATTACTTGGGACTTCGTTAAAATGATCTGTAAACCAACCCAGGCAGTGCGGCCTACAAGCAAAGACTTCATTACACCTCAAGTCTAATCCACACCGATTCCGTGTCTGATTCAGGTTACTGACTTAACCTGCCGCAGATCACATTGTAGAAATATAATGAAGCAAAGAGTGCTGCACCAATAAAGTGCCTTTGGGTGGTGTCCTATCTATTATGTTCATTTTCATTTTGCATTTTTAAGGCTTTATTTCCTTTCCACTAATTAAAAGACAATGGAACAATCTCCATGCATCCATGCAAAATACTGCAGAAACAGTCATGGGATTATATTGTAATCTTTTTAGTTAGCCAATAAAAGGTGTCATTTTGCTTGACTTCTCACTACATACATAATGGCTAACACGATACAACACCCTAATACTACAAGCTTCTGCGTAAAAGGATCAGCCTTTGCGGATTTCACAGCCAGGAAGACTGTGGCTTTGCATCAATGTTCGCATCACTGCAGAAAGGGGATGCGCTGTAGGGTTGTGTCAGTAAAGAGGCCTGCGTTTACCCGAGTACATATAGTAGAGACGGGCGAGCCTTTCAAATTAACAATGTAAGAGCTTACGGCTTTGCCTCATAGCTTACACGTCACATCAGTAAACTTTTCCAGTGATTTTCAGCCATAGCTTTCATTTACATAATCTCAGCCAGTTGGTGGCGTGCTGCCATAAAGACAATCATCTAATGTAACATACCCAACGACCGAGACCAAGTCATCTGCGATTGGCTGGGTGGTCTGTGTGTACAGAAGAGCTGACCACTGATGAATGATCATCCGGAAGTTCAATGCATAGAATGTAGTGACCAGGGGCCTCGTGTATAAACGGTGCATACGCACAAAAATGTTGCACAAGAACGTTTCTATGTTCAAATTGTGATGTACAAAACCTAAACTTGGCGTAAAGCCATGCACATTTTCACGGTAGCTCATACCCTGACGTACGCAAGCTCTGTGCTCGGTTTTGCAGACTGGCGGCACCCAGCGTCAAAGTAGTGCTACTGTTCCAGTGTGGTTACCCTTTCTTTTTTAGCTCCACATCCCTGATGCGGTTTTATAAATACACGGAAATTAACCGCATATTGTTTATTAGTTTAATGCAACTGACTGTAATTAACCTGCAACAATATAATGGTCCACGGAATAGTCAAACTATTCTAAATACAATAGCTGCTTTAGCATTGTTACTCTCACTGCACCTTCTTTTTTCAGCTGCTCCTGTTAGGGGTTGCCACAGCGGATCATCTTTCTCCATATTACTCTCACGGCGCCACTCAGACTATATATATCACTGTATCTGAGTGTGAATCACAGCTCTACAGCAGCTGATCGGAAAGAGAATTATTGGTGTACAGCATCAAGCACACGCTGCCTCAGCCATGCTGTGTATTGAACTGCCCTCATATGACAAACACTTCAGAGCCTTTCCTGTACGGACCTCGCGGTTCAGAAAGTGTTTCATCCCAAGAACTATTAACGCACTCAATCAGTCCATCAAGTGCTCCTTGTAGAACTGTTAGGACTTAAGTACAATCACCTCACTGTAAACTTGCACTACAGTTATATCACACAACCTGTACCACTTTATAAAGCGCGTATTTACATATGATGACGATATCATTTTTAAGATGAAATGCAGCAAAATATGTTGATTATATTATACAGATAAAACTAACTTCATTTAACTAATCGGTATTGTTAATAATTAAACATGTGAGGACACGGTGCCACAGCGCTAGCTAATTCACGGATTTATCCTACCTTGTGCTGTATTCTTACTGGGGCTGACGCGACACTGGAAGGATAGATGGATAGAATAATTAAACACGTACTACAAAGATATTTCAATGTTCCTTAAAAGTTTTCAAGAATCGTCATTGTAGGCTTACAGATGGCGGCGATTGGGTATTTGGAGAAAGAAAAGTAAGCACAGGAATTGGAGGTTAGTACGTTTGAAAGAGATAGTACCGCTACAATAATTTCATCGATAATATCGTTAATAATTAAACATGCGAGGACACAGTGGCACAGCGCTAGCGACGATCTGGCACCCCGTTCACAGATTGTTCCTGCCTCACACTGTATTCTTGCTGGTGCCGACGCGACCGTGGAAGGATAGATGGATAGAATAATTAAACATGTACAACGAAGATATTTCAATGTTCCTTAAAAGTTTTGGGGAAAAAAAAATAAAAAAAAAAAAATAAAAAAAAATAAAAAAAATCGGTGTTCTCAGCTTACAGATGGCTTAACGTCTATTACAGAGCTGATTGTGTGGCGATTGTGTATTTGGAGAAAGAAAAGGACAGGAATTGGGGGTTAGTACATTTGAAAGAGACAGTACTGCTACAATAAAGTATTTCATCAAAGGTCACGCAGCAAGCATCTTGCGTGAGACATGAACAATCGCTGCACCACCATGTCCCCATGTTTAATAACGTGATTTAACTCCCGAAAATGATATCACATATACATCTCAGTATTTTAATTATTCAGAGAGCTGTAATATCACGAATGTAATGGATTCTGTGTCCTCTCAGAGGAAGAGAAAGCCCAGAAGCACGTAGTGATTCACACACAGAGCACATAGAAGATCAAATACAAAACAAAGCATTTAACGTGCTACTTTAGTTACGATGGGATTTGAGAAACCAGTAAACTAAACGATTTTAAGATTAAGTTTATGATGT
Organism: Polypterus bichir lapradei; assembly: GCA_026402145.1. Taxonomy (NCBI): domain Eukaryota; kingdom Metazoa; phylum Chordata; class Cladistia; order Polypteriformes; family Polypteridae; genus Polypterus; species Polypterus bichir. The sequence goes on from JANRMT010062810.1 coordinate 1,612,471, forward strand.
TCTACTTTAATGACAAAATAAACTACATGATTAAAGTGGACATTTCCAGATTAAAGTTGACAGTTCATGCTTTTTTCCCCCCCATACTGTGGGCCTATTTTTTTTCTCTCTACCCTAATAAGTTTTCATATGACACTCAGACGGTGGGCTACGACTCACCTTTTCACGGTGACTGATATCTGACCACTTATTTATTTCGGGCACTATGCGACTTTGTGAACGTGAGCTTTCGAGTTTGTCCGACACACTGTCACTCGATCAACTTCCTTTTGTTGTTTATCCCACTGTTTAAACCAACAAATAGTATGTTTTTCTTTGCCTCCACTTGGTATTTGCTGAAATTCTTCTATTTTCCCCATTGCCTTTTCACAGAAGGCAGAGCTTAAGAGCTATTTATATTGATTTGCATATTCAAAGAGGCAGAATTCTGGGAGGAGTTGGGGTGGGACAGCAGGTGTGTGCACGTGCATTACTTTTCACGCTGACCGGAATTTATGGAGCGGAAGAACGTGGAAGCTGGTGAAAGCACATATTTATGTATCTGCATTTTTTTGTGCCTAAGCACATTTCCGCTTTTGTCTGCACGCCATGTTATAGCGTGAATTCTACGCACGGCGTTATGCAGGAGGCCCCTGGAATAAGGAGCATACATGTTCGAGTCTCACAAACAGAAGAGGGGCTCGTCTGGCTGATGTCTCGTGTCTTATGTATTAATGCAGAATGAGGGGGGTAAAAAAAAAAAAAAAAAAAAAAAAAAAAAACCACCACACACAAAAGAGCAGAGACTGGCTAAATGCACCGCAGCTATTAACCCTGCACCACTCCTGCAGACCCTTTTCCCACACTGGGATGGCACATTAATAACGTGCTACCGATCCCTACAACAGCAGCAAAAAAGGGAAAAAGAAAAAACAACATGAAAAACTAATTGGTGGCACAAGTGACAAACACTACATTCTTACTAGCCACACAGTAAATACAGTTAAATAAACCAGGTATTTAAAAAACAAAAAAAGAGCAGAGCATTAGTAGGCTCTGTGCCCAAGAAATCAAGTAACTCAAACTATTCTCTAACATTTCAGTACATATTTACCGCTCTGATGCTCTCATTCGGATCATAAAACAGGTCATTATGATAGCAATTGACAAGAAAAATTCATAATGAATTGCTATTTGAGGGTTCCTCTAGAGTGCCTCTTTCTCTTGCACGATTTGGCTCAAAAACTAATCAGCACATCGTCATCTCATAACGGGCTTAAGTCTAGAGTTTGGTATTTTTCCGACCAGTTGTTTTAGCTCTAGACTGTCCTCTAGAAACTGTGACACACACACTCATCATCAAGATAGATATTTTCTGTGTCAGGGGACCCTAAAACATCAAGATCCATCAAAAACCAGAGATCAAAATTTTTTGACAGATCTACATCTCCAGCTCCTCCAGGCGGCACGGTATAGGCCGTTAGAAAAATTGGCAAGCATGACTGTGCTGATCGGAGCTTGGTCAGTAAATGTGATGTGATTTTAAGTTGTGTAATTCAACATGGAGCAGCAAAAAGACCAGCGAAATCGGACATAACCTACGACAAAAAGCTGCATAATGCGACATCAGCTTAAGTATAATGGCAAGTCAAGTGGTCCTCCTTTTAGGAGTTTTGGAGGTCAAAAGCACTACTTCTGCAATGGCCTTGACATATAAAGTGACAACTTAGAAAAGGTGTTTAAAATCTAAATCTAAATCCTAAGTGGTGTTTACCTTCAGTGCTATGCAGACCAAGTGTAGAGCACTTTGAGACGGCATTCATTACGGAAATTAACTACAGTATATAAAATTAAAGCTGCTCATTCAGTTCTCTCTTCAAGCCTTCCATGTGTACCAAACAAATTGCACTCCAGGCAGAGTGGTGGCTCTTAGGCTAGGGATCTGCACTGGCAATCGGAAGGTTGCCGGTTCGAATCCCGTGAATGCCAAAAAAGGAACTCTGCTCTGTTGGGCCTTGTGCTTTGAGTAGTGAGAAAAGCACTATATAAATACAAAGAATTATTATTATTATTACACATCAAAATAAAAGCAAAAGAAGAAATGAAAGTAGTGGAAGGAATTATGAAGGAAAACATGGAAAAAAACATTGCAAGAACAGGAGATCTACTGAACAGTTAAGCATGGGTTCAGAAGAGGGAGGTCATGTTTCACTAACATGCTGGAATTCTACGAGGAAGCAACAAAAGGATGTGACCAAAGTGGAGCAAAGGATATTATTGATCTGAACTTCGAGAAAACACGTGATAAGGAGTCACATGAGAGAATGGGCATCAAACTAAAAGAAGTGGAAGTTCAGGGTGTGGTGTGTAGATGGGGGTAGAATTGGCTCAGACACAGGAAGCAGAGGGTGATGGGGTAAAGAACTTTATCAGAACTTGGTGATGTTAAGAGTGGTGACCAGCAGAGTGCAGCGCTGAGGCCACTGCCATTTTTAATATACGTATTAATGCTTTGCACAGGAATATAAAGTAACAATCTGGATAAGTTTGCAGAGGATACCAAATTCAGTGGATTGGTAGACAGATCTTGAATCCTTCAAATCATCACAAAGGGACTTGGACAGCAGACAGGCTTGGGCAAATGTAATTTAATGTCAGTAAATGTAAAGTATTACATGTATTATAATACCGTATGTATTAAATTATTATAAGCATATATATTACATGTACATGTATTACAAGCTTTATAATGCATTGGAGAGGCCTCATCTAGAGTCCTGTGTGTAGTTTTGGTCTCCAGGCCACAATAAGGACATAGCAGTACTAGAAAAGGTCCTGAGAAGAGCGACTAGGCCGATTCTGGGCCTACAGGGGTTGAATTATGAAGAAAGATTAAAAGAACTGAGACTTTTCAGTTTAAGCAAAAGATGATTAAGAGTTGACCTGATTGAAGTGTTCAAAATTATGAAGGGATTTAGTCCAGGGGATCAAGACTGTGACTTTAAAATGAGGACGGGGACACAGTTGGAAACTTAATGGTAAATTTCATACAAACATTAGGTTTTCTTTACACAGAGAACCATAGATACATGGAGTAAACTACAAAGTAGTGTGGTGGACAGTAGGACTTTCAAAACTTGACAATGATATTTTGGACGAAGTGGATAGGACTGGAGAGCTTAGTTGGGCTCAATGGCCTGTTCTCATCCAGATTGCTCTGGTGTAGGAGATGTCATCTCACATAGTCTATGTACGAGTTCCTGAATTTCATACTACTTTGCTTGTGTGGTCTCCAGTGATAGAGTAACTTAAGAGGAGATGCAAGTCATGTCTTTCTGGTCTATCAGATAAACATTTCTTTTATGACAACAGAGAAATGAACATACAGTTTTGACGCACACAGTCCAATCACTGAGGCAATCAAAGTGCAAAAAAAAAAAACACACACACACACACAGGTCCTCATAAGCAAGCGTTTCCTATCACATAAAAAAAAAACACCCTCAAATCGAACAATCCACTTAACAGAACTTATAGCAACCCATGGGATAAAGCTTAGAGTAGACAAATCTGGAACACAGCTCTCTCTATTAAAGGAGCTACTGTTTAAATAGCTGTGGGAAAAGAAAAGGAGATCATCACATTAACCTTCAAATTTCAAGCACCTTTTAAATCACAACAAACACATTTAAGTTGACCATGTAAAAAACAAAATAAAGTATCCTGCTCATGTGGAACTAGGACTCTGTGGTGTGATTAGATAAATTTGTTACAAAGAAAGTACCTAAAAAAAAAAAAAAAAAAAAAACACAGTCGTCAATGAAACCATTCAGGACCTTATTTTCATATCCTGCTTTTACCAAATCAAGTCACTAGACCGTGACCCTGAAGCAAGTGAAGCAAAGAACAGACAGTATTAGGCTGGAGATGCGGCTCATACTGGAACCAACATCCTGGTGAAAACAATTACAACATTAGAACAACAATCTGGATGAGAACAGGCCATTCAGCCCAACAAACCTCACCAGGCCCATCCGCTTCATTCCACCAAAACAGTTTTGAAGGTCCCTGAAGACCTGCAGTCCACCACACTACTCGGTCACTTATTTCACGCGTTTTCATCCTAATGTTTGTGTGTAATTTCCCCTTTAGTTTCTGGCCGTGTGTGTCCCTGTGTTCTTTATGCACTCATTTTAAAGTCGGTCTCCATCCACTGGATTAAATCCCTTCATAATTCTGAACACTTCAAATCGGGTCTCCTCTTCATCTCCATTTGCTTAAACTGACAAGGGTCTCGGCTCTTTAAATCTTTCTAGAAACACAGAAGTGCTGCATCCATAACTCGTTTACTATTATGTAACAAGACAGTAACACACTTTTTTGGTCTTCTTAACACTTAACAAAAGCATCAATTGAGTCTTTATTCATCTCGTATGTGGCCTACTAAAATAACATCACTTTGGAATGGTCCAAGTTGGCTTAACTGAGACCGGTTTCTCTTGATCTTGCATATTTGACCCTGGCATCCTTCATATTTATAATTAATTGTAACAGTACGTCAAAATGCCACACTGCACAAAGGTGACTGACCACTTTTCTGATGCTTTGTAAATGTCAGCAAGCACAAAAGGAGCCTTTGTTAAGGTCGCGCTGCATAGCTTAATATGAATAACAGAGGCATTTTTTTCTGTGACAAAGTTTGCTAATGCCATAATAGGTGGACAGGAATTCAAGTGGGATGAAGAACATCTTAGCCAGCTAGGAGGCAATAATGGAAGGACAGCATGGGTGTAGGTACATGCTGGCTGGGAAGATGTCAAACTCGAATTGCAGACAGGGACAAAGACTACTGGATGGACCGCGAGAGTTCATCTACCAAAGACTATTCATCCCCAAGGACGACAGGTGGCAGATCCTCTCTGGCATGGCCACAGGTTGGACACCAGCATTGAGCTGTAGTTTTGAACAGCAGCAATGTCGGGGTCCCTGGGTGCCACCAGCAGAAGACTTCCATGTTTTGAAAAGCTTCCCCACCACCCAGAAGTGCTTCAGCAATGCCATGCTATGGCACCAGAAGTACTCCTGGGTCCAACATAAAAAGCCGCTTCACCTTGATCAGGAAGTAAAGGTCGTGAAGAGGTGGATGACACTCACCTGGAGGACCAGAAGGAGAGGAAAAAAGTACCAAGCGTTGACTATGTGTTTTGCAGCTGTGCCTACATAGAAGGAAGCGTCTTATTAATAAGGTAACTTTTATTTAACCTTGGAACGGTGTCAGATCCAACTGGGTCTTGGATTTGGTACTCGGTGGTATCCCCTTGTGGTCACAAGTGTTACAATCTTTTATCATAACATCCCCTGCAGCACTGGAATCTGCCTAGTCGTTCTCTGTACCCCATTTGAACACCAAAGAACGAGTTGGTCCAAAGGACTCCAGTTTGCATCACAACCAGTACAAAAGAAGGAGCATTACACTGAACAAGTTTTATAAAAATTTTGCTTTCCAAAAGATTTTTGGGTACCGTAATAAACGGCTTCAAGTTGAACACAAATAACTTGAGACAGACCATCATATAAAACTTTAGGGACACACTAAATTAACTTAATGACTTTAAAGTATTTAATCACTTAATGTTGCCGACACATTGCACTGTATTAATTCAATCGAGTTAAAAATGTGTTATTGCCGATTTTCATTGCATCTACTGTTTTTTGTTTCAGTGTCCAACAATAGCTAACCAGTATTGATGGGATTCCACGTGCCCTGATCCCACTTCTACCGCTGCAAGATCCACCATGTCCATCTCGGACTGCACCCATATTAGCAGGGAAGAAATGTGAATGCAGAAATCTAATTGTTAGCAACACATTGCACTTCAAGGTCCTGTGTGCTTAAAGCATGTGGTCAACCCGCTGGACATAGTCAGGGCAAGAAAATCCCGGAATTCTTTCCACTAGCAGCAGTTTGTCATGAAGGACATGTCTGATGTGTGGACCAATAAAAACAACTTCCTCATTCTTGGCATCAGTCGTTTGTGGAAATATCGGTATCAAATATCATGATCCTTCACCTTCCTTGTTTGTTGCTTTCACTATAATTTATCAGCTCACGTTTTATATGAAGAGTAGACAAAAAAAAAAAAAAGCGCTTGTCGACCCAACAAAGAGATTACACGGCACACTTTTCTGCCCTGGAGCGGAGAGTTCTTTCTAATGTAATGAGACTCTTTAGTGTGGCCTCACCAATTCACTTTAGATTTAGACTTTCACATGGCAAATTAACACATACAGTAGACCCTCAACTTAACAGACCAAAAAAAATTGCTGTGAAGTAACAATTCCCCTCCAAGAAGACGGCACATGAAAAGGAAGAGTCAACATCATAGCTGTTTTTAGGGAATGTAAAAAATATATTTAAATAAAAAAAAAAGAGAATTTTTTAGAGGAAAGATGCATATTGTAACAAGGTGGGCATTTTGTTTGCATGCCCAAAGTTGCAATGCCTGAACCCATGCTAACTGTTCAGTAGATCTCTTGTTCTTGCAATGTTTTTCCCCACGTTTTCCTTCCTAATTCCATCCACTAATTACATTCCTTCTTTTGCTTTTATTTTGAAACTGCTTGCCTGTTTAACTAGGACACCCTGACATTTGTACGAGCACACATTTATACTAGGAAATAGGATCATATAACATTCAACGTCATATTTTGTTCTCCGATAACAGTTTACATCTAAGAAATCGGATTTCTTTTTACCAGATATTCCCATGACTCTTAATCATTAACTATTTTAGGACTCTTTATAATACTAAATTCAGAGGTGCGTTTCTGGACTATACTATTTACCTGCATGCTGACTGGCACATTTGAAACGCGTTATAGTCATTATATGTACATGAACCTAGCCGAGTAAAAGAAACTTTGTTAAATTTCTTCAGTCTCCATGCTGCTTGTTCAAAGCGTCGGGGAGTTTCCTACTTGTAGTTGTAAATAAAGAACAGATATATTTGGAATTCACATATGATGATGATGATGTTGCAACACTTTTCTTTATTTACCAAGTATTTTCCACAACACCTAGTTAAGGGTTTACATGACCATGGCCAGACAGAAATCTGTGTGTTAATCTGCTTTCTCACTGACCAATATCCCAGTTTCTCTATTCAGAGTAAGGATACATGAGGCATTAATAAAGAACACGTAAAGGCACTCAATGTTACTCCAGTATGTACGCCGAGGATAAGGGGGCTCAACTCAAGCAGCTACATCACTGGTTTCTTATTTCAGATGAACTCTCAGAGGTCAAGTCAGGTCTGTAACTGACCTCTGTCTGTCCGACCTCATCTCCTTTTATTTATGAACCATGTCTACAGATCCAAAAATAACTCAATGCAGGTTTTGCTTTTCAAAAATCAACTAATGAGCGATTGACTTGTGCTTAAAATGCCTGGCATTCATGTAACTACAGTAGGAGTATTTCTATAAATACAGGTTTGATTTTAAAGCGCCATCTGGGGTATCAGCTGGACCACTGAAATAAAACAGACCTCTGCAGGCTATCAAGGCATTCTAAACTCGCATCAGATAAGAAAACAAATGGATTGAAACCGACATAAGTAAACTGTCTGAAAGTAAAGAAGGGCGTGCACAGACTGGAAGGCTTTCCTGTCAGTCAGAATTAAAGTGCAATCTGTCCAGCTGACCAAGTAAATTACAAACAACACACTTGAGCAAGTAAACCTGGCACTAGTAATGAAGCTGGGGATAAATGAAGAGAACATCAACTTGAGTGGCTTTGTTTAACTACACATCAGGCAGCATTTTTACTCTAACAGCTCAGTCAGAGCCTTACATTTCAGCAGGCAGCTGATTGTTCCACGCAGCCAAAGTTCAAGTTTATTTAAAGACAAAGAAAGTAGGAAATTAACAAGTGCCTTCCGCCTCCATGCCAAATATTGTTGTAGTAAAAGACATGACCTGCACAGGTTTAAATCCCACCAATCAAGACAGGTTGGTTCAGTCCCTAGTGGGTCACAACTAGAAGCCCTTTATGCGACACTCAGAAAAAATTCTGTCAGGCCTTAAAATTGAAGAAACACGAAACACCTCTCAAGACAGACACATGCTGGAAGTGCTGTTTAAGTCACAGAATTTAAATAAGGACTTCAAATGTAAATGATACTGCATTAGTCACTAATGAAAACCTGACAAAGTGTCGGCCAGCTGGCACCGAGCACCTCTAAGAACAGAGTCGGACACTTTTGGTCGAGTCGGAGTAATTAAGATTTTTTTTTTCCCCCTAGGGCAGGAATTTTCAAAGTGAGTCGTGGTGACCTCAAGTAGCTGCAAGTTTCTTTTCCATCCAACTCTTGGCCTAATTAAGCGAGCTGATATTTCCCAGTTTCTACATTTTGGGGTCAAAGTAGAAGTTAGAAAACTACATTTAGTACATTCCAATAAAATGTTACAAACATTTATGTATTGCAAAGGTAAATAGTTTTTGTGTTAATTTAAAATTATATAAACATTCCAATTTTCATTCCATACTTGCAAGTTTTCTGGTTATTTAATCCTAATTACTAAAAATCATGTTAACACCCTATCGTATTACACAAGTTCTTCCAACAATTTTCATTCTCAGACTTTACATATTCTTTGCAATTCCGAGGCAGTCACAGTGTTGCTCCTGCAATCACCAGTCATGTAGTCTGACATTCCCAGCGACACGGCCTAAACACTCAGATTTGCCCCGACAAGCTTTTGTCTTAAGGCATAGGGGTGGGATCTCTGTGTACATGCGAGAGCCAAGTGCCAGCGAGGACCCACAATGCAGTTAACAAGGATGTGGGCGATTTGGACCTTGCAAACAGATAAGAACCTCATCTGTCTAATGTCTCGTGTTTTATCTACCATGATAGAATGGAAAAAGAGGCAGAAATCCTAAACTGAATTCCCTGTACCTCAGAGGCAGAGCACGTTGTGGGCCCCATCAAAATGGGCGTCCAATGACTAAAATAACAAAACCTCCCAACCCAAAGGAAACCCATCCACCACAACCAAACAGCACTCACTCAGAACACATCCTCGGCCTCCAGCTACCCAAACACATTAACAACGTGGATGGGGGGGTCCTCAACAAGCTTGCCCTTTCCACTTCAAACCCTTGCTCTGCCACTGCCGTACCCATAAAGCATTCATACAGCACCAACTGTCAGACAGCATGTACTTGAGAGGAGGTTAGGAGCTTTTGCCAATAGTGTGTCGCTGTACCCACCACACGCCAACCCACCTGGAATGGGACCAGGGTACAACAGGTGGCTGTAATTAAAAAAAAATAAATAAAAAATAAAAAGGGGGGGGGGGGGGGCAAGCTCGCTGGACCTTGGAAATGCTAAACTGTGCTGGAAAGCCATCAAAAAGCCGCGTAGTTTGTCATACCTTGTGATTTCTAGTCATGCATTTCTGGGTTGAGGGTTTAACTTTTTTTCCTAGTGGAGTTTGGCGTTATGAAGAATAAATCAAGACATTATACATATATTACAGTATATTCTAAAAAGGTGAACTTCATTAGCATTCCTGTTTTGCAAGCCTTCAGGCAATTATTCAATGACGTGTTCACATTAATGAAAAGCACCAATGAAGAGAATTTTTTTTTTCTGAAAGGTGTTGGCTAAAATTTAAAAGCAGCTGCCACTCTCTGCTTGAATTTCAACTTACCAGCATGGAGACAAGTCCTTCATAGGCTGTGATGCTGACAGCTTTCTACTCATATCGGCCCAAGGTTTTACTTTCATCTTCTGCAACTGTGTGGCTTTTCCGACACTCTCCTTGTCCTTCCTTTACTGTCATGTAGGTAACTGTGCCTATTCAATATTTATTTTCTCTTTATATTCTTGTTTCTATTATTCTTGCATTACTGTAATTTCTTGCGTTGAAAAACGTTTTTGTGGATATGTTTCTTTTGTATGGGATTTCACGTTTGTTTTAATAGTTGTACACGGATCTAAAAGTGTTAGCGCTCTCTTTTATGGATTAGCTCTCTCTTTTTTTAATCGAGGTTTTCTTGATTTTTTTTTTTTTTTTCACATCATTGTGTTTTACAAACCACTTCATTTTTTACTTTTACTCCTTTATACTTGTACTAGCTGTGTAAGCCTGAGCTGTAAGGGCTCGTTTATACTTCACGCACAGAACGCATACACACACACGCACACATCATGGCTGCTACGCGTTCCCAGCGTTCATTTGACACGTCCTCCGAGTAGATCCTCAGAAATTAATGCAACGCATGCGCAAGTTGCAGTACCAGCAAAAAGTGGGGGAGCGCAGTGTGATAAAAGTCTGAACGTGACGTCAGAGTCTGTTTACTATCTATATGTGACAGAAAGCTTCTAGCAGATCCTACGAGATCGGTGTGCGCGCTTCGATGTTTGATGAACGGTTCGATGAGGTGAAGCAAAATGCGGTGAAGCAAAATGCCGACATACAGATGAATTCGTGGTGCTTTTATATTCAAGCGTTGCATATTCCTGATCGTAATGACAACATTTTAAAAGCCTAGCATACCATCTTTAGTGCCATCTTTTTCTGGGGCTTCCTCCTGACCTACCAGCAGCAGCAAACAGCAATAGATCACCACATAGAACTTAAAATGTCTGATATTCTAACTCTCTGCACATTTAGAATCCTTAGATTTACACTTGATATCACTTTCATGATGAAATGCATTAAAGTATGCATGTTATATTTTGCAGATAAATCATTAATTTCGTTTAAATAATGAATACTGTTAATAATTACGCACATAGGGGTGACATGGTGGCGGAGCGGTAGCGCTGCGGTCTTGCAGGAAGTCACGACATCAGTGTATGTGAGTGCTTGTATTCACCTTGCGATGAGCTGATGCCCCGTCTAAATATTGTTTCTGCTTCGTGCCCAATGCTTGCTGGAATGGACACACCCTTGGATTGATGGATTTAATCATTAAACATCCTTTTCAGGGATATCATGGTGTCATATGGGTTTAATGGAAGTTTTAGGCAATTCACAACACAGCGAAGCCGAACCTGTTCTCACCGTGATGATATCTTGCGCTGCCACCTGGTGGATTCCTCCAGATTTACATAAATTACGCACGCAAGTATAAACAGTAAAACGCTTGTGTAGCAGGAGCATCCGCTGGAGCATGCATCGCGTGAAGTATAAACCCGGCCTAAAAAGCCCGGGCTCCTAGAAACCATGTATTCTGGCTCTTCAATCAGTCAATCACATCGGTTGTTCTTTAGCGGTTAAGCTTCTCTTTTCTCTGTGGTTTTGTTTTGCTGACATGCTCGCCTCTTTTGTCTATCAGCGGCTAAGCAAGATTCCCTTTTCTCTGCAATGTCACTTTGGCGGCAGAGTCGCTTTCTTTCAGCTTCATGCTGTAGCCTCTCACTTCCGGGCCGGACAGACACACACACTTCAACGCGTAGACGTTTATATATAAGATTTTTGAGTTGGTGTCCCCCCTTAGGTTTGTTACTTTTCCTTATTGCTTGCTTATTTTTCCTTCAAGTGGGTATTTTGCTCATTTTATTTTTTTAATTTTTCATTTAATTAGTCTTACTACAACTAGCTCTGCTTACTTGCTGCCTTTTCTACTTTCTCGTAAAATGTATAGTGAAAGTATTAGAATACATCCAAAAATTCGATTTTCAGATCAGACCTCCATTTTTGAGATAGAGAGAGATAGATAACTGTGCGCTTTCACTCATGTCATCCAAACTTTGCATACAAGGATTAGGCAGAAAACGTAGATTTCTGTCAACATTTGGGCTATTTTCGCTAACCTGAAGTGGTACTTTACCTTTTATTCATGCAGCTGCAGAGTCCGATTTGTTCAACTTTACTTTAATAATTGTTCAATATCTTATTTGATTTGTTGTTGATTGTTCTTTAATGGCTATAATATAAAAATATAGTCATTGCCTTGCGGTTTACTCCTCAGATATCCATCCCTATATTGAAGTATACAAGAAAGTCGAGGGGAGACCACCCTCGATTTTTTTTCTTTTCTTGGCCAGTACTTGATGTAAGCAGTGACCATTTTTGATTGACAGTTGTTAAGATATAGTCACGTAATTCGACACACTCAGGTGAGACCAAGAGCATTAGTTGTCAAACAGTGTTGCAGCAGCATTACAATGATGACTTTGGGGATGGACGCACTGAATACTGGTGCCAAAATGATACTGAAGCAAACACTAATAACTCCTACGCTCACAGCTGCCCCGCTGCCACACCACCGCACACACACTACTGTCCCCCACTCAGAGTTTTCAGCGTGCTAGTAAAAAATAAAAATACTTTCTTAAAAGAGTGGTCTCATACACGCACAAGGGCAGCACAAGGTACATCCAATTACTTCCAGCACTGAAATTAGCATAACTTTGGTATTGTACTTTTTTTAAAAACAGGTTTTTTTCAGTAGTAACATGCAACCCTATTGTCAAATCTATCTAGGCATCCTGAAATGAGCCACCTGGCTTTAGTGGTTCTGATGCCAACGTAGCAGCCTTTCAGCATTCAGTGCCGTTTGCCCATGTGTCTACTCTTCTTGATTTTAATTGTCATTGTTAGGATCCAATTAAAAAAAAAAAAAATCAAATACCACAGAAACAAAAAATCAAATTAACAATGAAACAACAAAAGTGAGTTAAACATTACAAACTATAGCAAAACAGTTTATAAATGCTGTGCTTTACTGAATGCAGGATGAAAGAAGAGAAACTGAAACTAATTAACACTAGAATTACCAAAGCTTACGAGAAAACTCGTAAATCCGGCCCACCTTAAATGCACTCGCACGTCTCCATTCAGCATCTTTTGTCTTGTAAATGTGTCGATAATCCCAAGCAGCAAGCTATACCATCCCCCCCACCGCCGGAGAAACTGCAAAAATCTCTCCCAAATGAAGCCTTGTTTACCATTGAGTCAGGTACCAAGACTAACATATATTAAATATTAAAATATATTGTTATTCGGATCACATGCATTTCACATGTTCCGTGTCCACAAAGATGTGTGTAAGTATAGGATGACAGAAATGTTGAAGACATCACTAAAACAGAAACTTTTTCCATGTTTTAGTACTAACGACAAAAATGTAGACATGAAGTATATAATGTGTGAAGACTTAAGTCCAAATATCAAATAAGCGCTTTCACAAAAGATACAAGTATAAACGCAACAAATGCGCATTTCCCCCCCACACCCCAAGACTATAACCGAAGAAAAAGAATTCAGGTTAGTGTTGCTTGTTGTCCTGATTTCTCGGGTAGTATACTCGTTAGAGCTGCTGGCTCCAATTCAGAAGGTTCTGGGTTCGAGTCTTAATGTCTCTCAAAATAAATGTTTTGAGTAGTGAGCTGTTCTTCTTGTTACTATTATACAATAAAAGCATACATTTGATTCGAGTCTGTAACAGACGGTGTAAATGTATGGTATTTGTAAAGGTTAGCGTTTTTTTTTTTTTTGTATGTGCCTGTGTTCTTGATGAACTCATCTTTAAGTCACAGTCTCGATCCACTGGACTATTTGAATTCATAATTTCAAACTCTTCAATCAGGTCTCCTCTTAACCTTATTGTGCTTAAACTGAAAAGGTTCAGCTCTTAATCTTTCCTCGTAACTCTTCCCCTGTAGTCCTGGAATCAGCGTAGTTGCTTTTCTCTGGACTTTTTTCTAGTGTTGCTTTGTCTTTTTGGAGCCTGGAGGCCAAAACTGCACCGAGTACTCCAGATGAGGCCTCACCAGTGTGTTATAAAGCTTGAGCAGAACCTCCTGTGACTTGTACACCACACATCAAGGCGCTATATAACCGGACATTCTGTTAGCTTTCTTAGTGGCTTCTGAATACCCGATGTAAATTGATAGCCTAGAGTTCACTACAACTCCTAAATCCTTCTTATGTGGTGGCCTTTTGATCTCCAACCTCCCATTTTGCCTTCAAACCTCACATTTTTAATTCCTATGTGTAATACTTCACATTTACTTACGTTAAATTTCATCTGCCACAAATCTGCCCAAGCCTGTCTGCTGTCCAAACCAATGTGTGATGATTTAACAGATTTGAGATGATCTTTCTTATCTGCAAACTTAACAAGCTTGTTATTCATATTCCTATCCAAATTATTCATATATATATTAAATATAGCAGCGGCCCCAGCACAGACCCCTGTAGACACCATTCTTAACAGCAGCCAATTCTGATGGCATTCCTGGCACGATCACTGTTTCCTATGTCTGAGCTGATTTTGCACCCATCTACAAACACCGTGAACTCCCACTTTTTAGTGTGATGCCCAACCTCTTATGTGGCACCTTATCAAATGCTTTATGAAAGTCCAAATAAATCACATGCTCCACTTTGCTAATTTCCTTTTGTTGCTTCCTCATATCATTCCAGCGTGTTGATAAAACACAACCTCCCTCTTCTGCGGACTGCTCAGTAAAACTTCTGTTCTCATCACGTATTGCTCAGCCTTTCCCTTAATAATTCTTTCCATTGATTTAATGATGCTTCTTCAACTAAACAGCAAAAACAGTCTTATCGGGAGTTTCATTTGAATACAAACTACCACATACAGTACTTACTGTAGTGAACCTGCTTTCAACCCCCATTACAGCACTGTGGGTAGCCATAGTCCATCCCTACATTAAGAGAAATGACAGAAGCTAATCCAGGACAGGACTCAACTCTCCCTAAAGGCATGCAAATGCAATTCAGGGTCACCAAATCAACCAAAGAGCAGGAGATCCATATGAATACGGGGAGAACAAGCACACTTCACAGAAAATGCGCCCTAAGCTGACTGAAGCTCACTTTACTTTACAGGCTGGCAGCCAGAGTATACAAATCTATATTTAAAGTACTGAATCACAAAACCACTGGGTTTAATTAATACAGAAGCAGTCACGGAGAGTTTGACAACTCTACACTTAATAGTATACTTAATGTGTGGCTCCGAGCAAGGTACTTAATTGGCCTGCAGTCTAACAGCAGGGACACGCTTTTCAGCAAACTATAGGTACTTGTCTGGTGAACCTAAACACAAGTTAAGCTTCTATGCTGCCCCAGAGTGTGACACCAACCTGACTGTGCTCTTCATAAACAACTGTAATTTTTATATACAGTAGAAGCAAACCGCTACTTCACACCAAAAATCAGTACAGGGACTTTACAAAGGAGCTAAAATGCCTCCCGGTGAGAAAACTGTCCACGTAACTGCCATGGCAATTGGCATTTCAGCTAATTAAATGCATCATAAAGCAGTCAATGTGCAGTCACTTCCACAATCTACTAAGTGCTTCACCGCTCCTTCAGCGGCAACGGTATCGGCCAGTGTTCCTGTATGGGTGCAGTGACTACACAGAAGCACCTTTAATCAAAAGCAGTTAAGCATGCTTTCCTAAATTAGCCTTCTTGTGGAGGTCTACAAAAGAAAAAAAAATTTTCAAAGTACGATAACATAGGTAGCACAAAAACCCTGTTCAGCTCTCAGCATAAACTAGTAAGAACAAAACAAGACAATAAAGGAATTAAGTCAAATAAAAAAACAGCAAACAAGACACACAAAGCACATGTCAAAAGCCAAAGACTTCATGGCAACAGAGCAGAGAAAACAAAAAAACGCCAACACGACACATGCAGTATCTTGGAGAGAGAACAACTCTCACCTAGGCAGCTGCACACAAAGGACGCTCTTTGGTCTCCTGAGGAGAGCTGGGCAGACAGGTGCCAAGAAGCAACTCAAGTACCATAGCCTGGTATATGGATAGGCCTGCAAATATTTAAAGGTTGACTACTTTTCAAAAAAAAAAAAAATACATAAACCTACATAAAAGAAGAATGGGAGTAGACAAGTGTTAAGGCACTACATGCACTTCTTCACCACCATGATTCACATTGTTGTACACTGGATGCTGTCACTAAGAGCCACTTGACAATGCAGACACTGCAGGACAAGCAGCAAAATATCAGATGAATTCAATATAATGGACAAACATCACCAAATAGATTTAAAAATCTCTAAAGTTGGCTTCCAAAGATTTTTTTCCCCTCTTTCCGAGGTTACCTACTTACTTTTGCTCAACTCTAGCCTTGCAGAAATGGAACAGACTTCCCTACTGTCATTAAAATGGCTATTGGACTCATATCGCCTACTGCCGTTTGTGGTCCTTTCCTTGCTTTTAATGGGAGGTCATGCTTACCTGCATTGCTATCTTACTGGCACTTGACATCAAAGCGGTTTTATTCACAGGCGACTCCGTGTTGGTAACAACTTAGCAGTTTATTAGAGTTGCACAGTATACAGTGTGCACGGGAGGCAGCTTGAATGAAGGTAATTCCATGCCAGACCAGAGGGAGGCGAGTGTGCGGATCCTCTCTCTCGTTCCACTGCAGACCAGTTACAGGAAATTCCGCCTGGCCCCGATGAAGTCACTTCCGGTTCCGGCCCAGATGACGTCACTTCCTCAGCCTTCCTTTAAAACTACCATCTTTGCCTCAGCAGAGTCAATTCTGTTTTGCACACCATTCTGTACAATCAATTTACCATTTTGCAGCAGGGTTCAAGTATACAGGAGGCTGCTGCAAACCTTTTTGTGGCTCTTTATCTTTTCTTTGACAACAGGTACTGAAAAAGTACTAAAAAACCCAATTTTAATAACGGTACAGTTACCCACATTTCATTACTTTCAGTACCGGAAGTAAATGACAGCTTTCAAGCACCTCGTGCTCAGTCGTTTCTTAGCACAATCCATCCTCCAAGAAGGGCTGCCCACAGTTTGATTTTAAAAGCTCAATTCACCAAGGGGCCCACACCACTCTTTGAACATATACATGTAAATAAACTGAATAGTCCAAAGAGGCGGCTCCCCTTATTGATTTATGGAGTGTGGCACATGTGCATGCAAGCTGGGGAAAGAAAAATAAAAACAGTAACTTTTCAAGCTCCTTGTTCTCTGTCATTTATAGGCACAATCAGAACACCAAAGCAGACCCCCCAAAAAAGAAATGGAAAAAAAAAAAAAAACTCCCCTAACTACCTCCTCTCTTTGAACATCTTAATGTAAACTTGCTGCCCAGTCCAAAGAGGAGGCTCCTCTTATCAACGTATGGAAGACAGCATACAATGTAGGTGCAGAACAGTGAGATGTGTGTGCGCAAGTGGGCTCAGGAAACAAAGCAGCTGTGAAACGGGAGATGGGGGGGGAAGAGGGAGGAGTTGGGGGTTTAGCCGTTATTTACTTCGGAAATGTTTTGGTACAGGGATCGAGCACAAAGTGCTGGTGTCAAAATTTTACTACCAATCCAACATGACAGATTAAACTGGTTAAGGTTGCTGCAAGTTTATTTTACGTTTTATATCTAGAAGTTTGAGCAGCACAGTGGTGCAGTTCTTACAGCTGTTGTCTTATAGATTCAGCATCCTGGGTTCAAATTTAACATTCTTGCATTGACAATTCAGGATTGGGCCCCAAGTCTGAGCGAGTTTCTCAGGGAGGTCCTGAGTTTTCTTTCCCTGACCCTAATGATATATGTGAGGTTAACTGGCAACTCTAAAAATGCATGCATTGTGTACGACTGCGGGTGTGCATTTGTGCCCTGTGAGGATTCTGCCTTTTGCTGTTGTTACTGCTGGAATTAAATGTTCATGATTTACATTTTTTTTTTTTTTTTTTTTTATATATAAAAAGTCTGCTAAATAAACTTTGCTATCTCTAATAAAGTACATCCGTACATATGTACCACTGCCAGCAATTTAGCATTAACATCATTTAATAAAAAAAAAAAACAAAAAAAAACAAAAAAAAAAAAAGGGGGGGTCAAACTCAAGGCTAAGGAGCCAACTCCTACCCTCAGAGCTTTATAAAGCGTCCACTACATCCATATTTAAAACTGGTTACTCATGACCTGTGGTGAACGTTCGTTATAACCAACAGGAATTTAAGTAAGTTTTTGGAGCTGCTTATAACAGGATGCAGGATAACACAAGTTAACCCCAACATACATTATAAAAACACTAGCAGAATAGGGCAACATAACCAAAATTCTGTCACAACCAGCATTAAAATGCATCCCCGGTGTCTGCTAGAGACTATTCTGCCTTGCGTCACTCTAGAGGTGGTCTTCCCTCTTTGTCAACTTTTACTGGGCATTGCAGCAGGTTAGGAAAGCAACCAGTAGTCACAAGACCAAAATCAGCACTAAAATACCACGTCAGCACATAAAGTCAAGTGAAAGAGGCAGTCACGATACACCAAATAGCAGCTAAAACAAATTACATCTGCATTACCAATGTGTCAAGACAGGATGGTAGTTGACCACATTTTAAATAAAATTTTAAGAATCAGGAGTGGTCTCCCTTGACTTTCTGGTATACTCAGATATGGGGATGGATATTTGAGGAGTAAACCACAAGACAATGATTATATTTTCTTTATTATGTACATTAAAGAGCCATCAACAAATCAAATAAATATATTGAACAATTATAAAAATCTGATTCTGCAGCTGCATGAATAAAGTACCACTTCCGGTTAGCCGAAATAGCTCAAAAGTTGATAGAAATCTACGTTTTGTACCTGATACTTTTGTGCAAAATTTGGTTGACCTAAGTGAAAGCGTACTCGAGTTTTTGTGTTTACAAACACACACTCACAGCCATAATTCCAAAAATGGTATTTGAGATCTAAAACGTCGAGATTATCAAACTCTCGACATTGAATCTTTGGATGACAATATTTTGCCTATACTTCATATACGAGAAAGTTTAAAAAAAGGTGACTGCAGTGGTGATGAATTACACAGACCACATTCAGAGTTGGTCAGAAACAGATAGCAATCCCATTTAAAAGGAGTGGAAATGCAAATGCGTTTTCTATCCACATACAATAAATCAAGTCAGCGGAAAAGACAAAAGCATTGCATAAGGCGGTGGCAGCAGTGAGGCAAGTCGTGGGAGGGTGACCAGCCACACCCCCTTTGTAGCTTTAAAAAGTGAACAGAGTGGAAGCAGCAGCACTCGTGAAAACAACTTGCCTTCCTGTTCATGAGACTATCACATCTGACATCATGCTAAGGCATAATGGGTCATTACAAGCGGCCAGTTTCCATTCTTAACTACAGGTTAGTAGCTGCAGTACACTGTGCAGATAAACTTTTATGATGACCAACAAGTGATCTACAAGTCATTTGTAAAGAATGTGTTGATAAATTCCAGCCCATGTTGGGCATATAAAGTGTCATTAATGGCACTCAATACAATTAACTTTGAAATCTGCGAATTAAAGCACCTGTTAAGTTCTTCTACTGATGGCTTCATAGGAACAATTATTCCCAAACTTAATACATGGAATTACAAGAGCTTTCATTCCTTAAATCTAAATTATACTTTAACAGCTGGCATATACAAGGTGATTCAAAAAGATTCATCCAATTTCTAAGTGCCACATTTGTACAACCGTGAGGTACCTAGGGACCAATCACAAACCAAGTGAAAGAGGGGGTCAGAGAGTTTCCGACAGTCATCAGAAGATGGCTCCCTTCACTCTACAGAAAGTTTGAGAGTTTCTCAACAAGTTGCCTCATCGCATCGCAGGAATGGCCATAAAAGAGCCCATGATTTGGCACTGCACTTCTGACCTCCAGATAAACCAGATCTCACGCCATGTGACTGCTTTGTGGAGGTACTTTAAGGATTCCGTTTACGTGCCACCACTACCAACAACACTGGATGATCTCCGAAATCGCATTAAAAGAGCCACGAGTACAGTGACACCCGACGTACTCAATCGCGTACAGGATGAATTTGACTATCGCGTTGATGTTGACCGTACTGTTGCAGGACGTCTTATTGAGCACTTGTAAATTTACATAATAAACTTTATACTCACCTAAACCATGTACAGTTTACTGCATTGTTCTCTAATTATTTACAAGTGAAATAAATCATTTTGAAATCAGATGAATCATTTTGAATCACCCTGTATACTTTTAAATGCATCTATAACCAATATTTCTCACATCTGAAAAAAAAATATAGTAAATAAAACATTTTAAGCTTTTTTTTTTAAATCACCTGCTTTTTCTTGTTTAGAGTCATATGAAGCAACAGTCTATCCTCGCAGCACAATACACAAGTAAGGAAGAAGCCCAGGGCCTGGTGCAATCCATCACAGAGTTCACTCACTGGAATATACTTGCACATTATAAGCCAGTGTAGAGTTACAGGCTGACCTAACCCGAGATGCTGGAGGAGGCTTTAGGAGCCAAAAAAAAACCCATGTGACCTGGGGCACCACATAGATGGCTGGGCCTGGATTTGAACCCAGTCTCCTGGAACAATGCAGCATCGGCACTAACCAGCGAGCCAGCCATACCTTACAATACTTCTTGTTATTTAAAATTTCCTCAGGACGTATCTGCTGTCTGCTCAGCACTTTGTAACTTTAATATACACGGGTTACTAAAAGTTGACCTGGAAAGCCTAGCTGGATGAAGATTTTCTTTCCTACCAATTTCCATGGCTACTAGAACATCAGCGCAATTTGACGAGAGCACACTCACCCATCTTAGTCATGCCATTTCTCCAGAAGGTCTCCAAATTCACACCCTGCCATGATAATTTGTAATTTATTCCAAATTGTTGATCAATTTCTTTGTGAAATCTTACTATTAACTCAATGCTACTAATTAAACTGAACTCTTTTCAAAAATATGGAGCCCATGTATTTATTGTGCTCTCTCTCATATTTTATGGATATAGATAAATATAATCCTAAGCCTAAAAGTGCAATGATTTTATGTGACTTTGTCATGCTTTAAATCTGGCTTATTTTAAAACCTAAATATATATCCATCCATTTTCCAACCCGCTAAATCCAAACACAGGGTCACGGGGGTCTGCTGGAGCCAATCCCAGCCAACACAGGGCACAAGGCAGGAACCAATCCCAGGCAGGGTGCCAACCCACCGCAGGACACACACAAACACACCCACACACCAAGCACACACTAAGGCCGATTTAGAATCGCCAATCCACCTAACCTGCATGTCTTTGGACTGTGGGAGGAAACCGGAGTACCCGGAGGAAACCCTCACAGACACGGAGAGAACGTGCAAACTCCACGCAGGGCGGACACGGGAAGCGAACCCGGGTCTCCTAACTGCGAGGCAGCAGCGCTACCACTGTGCCACCGTGCTGCCCCCCTAAATATATATGTTTGGTATAATTTTTTTCCAGAATTGATCGAACTTTAATGTAATGATGTTAAGATTTTCAGATTCTTATTCCTTTTTTTTTTTTTTAAATTATTAAAACTAAAAAAAAAAAAAAATATCAAGAACACACGTCCCACGTGGCGAGACTTTGTGCCAAGACACATAACCACACTCGGGGCCGGAAATAAAACACAGAGTAGATGACAAAGACAGCTGCTGTACAGGCTTTTAAATGTTCGAAGCACCGCGCAGGATGCAGATCACAAGGTACGGCAACTGCATCAAGTCAGCAGCTGATCGAGCAAAGAGGAAGTTTATATATATTTAAAAAAATAAATAAATAAAAACAACCTATTTGTTTCCCATTGTAATCACCGTTTAAGAGGGGGTTTCAGAGGAGTGACGCATCTCCATGGGGTGCATTCAGCCCCCCTCTTCACAACGCGAGCGGCAGAGACATGAAGCAAGCACCCTAGTTTTATTATAATTTTCAGGACACTAGAGATTCTTATTTCATGATATTCTTCATTATTTACTTTGTTTGCAGTTAATGAAAGCCACACAGACAATTAAAAACAGCACAGATATAAACGTTTATGACACCAAATACTAAAGAGAAGACACCACTTTATTATCCCTTCCATTTATTCTGCTCATTAGCAAGCACTGGCTTTAATAACACAAATATTTCAAAACAAATCCATCTTAAACAAGTCCGCCTTTAGGCACAAAGCAGCAATGTTTACTTTTCTACAGCGTTTAGCAAACAGCCTTGTGGGGAGTTTCAGGATGGATACAGATTGCAACTTCGAAATAACATTTGTACAAGAAGAGTGCCATGAAAAGCAGAAATTTACCACCAGAACGAGTCAGGAAGAAAACTGCTACACAATGCTGTGCTCCGAAAAGCCCCAAGTTCAGATCCTTTTTCAAATTAATGGCATTATGCAAGTCCTAGTAAGGCCAGCTCTTTTAAAGGAGAGTATTATTTAGATACTACTAAAAGCTGCAGTTATAAAACAGCAGATCTGTTTGGTTATTCCTGTCGAGCAATTAAAATGTACAGAAATGGGTAATAAACACTAAATTACCGTGATCAGGGGATTTGAAATCAATTCAATTTAGAATATTTTCAATATCACCCCTTCACGGAGTGCAGGCTCAGTGTGCTGTAACAAGATCACAAGTAAAAGCAAATGCAAGCTTTACAAATTTCTGATTACATAATGAGTACACAAAGACAGGTTTCTTTATCCCATAAAATGTCTTCATACGCCGACCCTAGAGCTGTGCCTTACAATTCTTCTTGAGCCCATTCCGACACCCCTTTCTAGCCACACTGGACACAGTTTTTTCCCCCACCACAGCTCGATTTTATATTAATTGACAAACTTGACCTGCAGTACTAATTAACTTTTTTTCATTCCTTTAACATGTTCTATAACTCTATGAATACCAATGTAGTGTGCAGGGCCAGTAACATCACTTCAAGAGAGGCCCACCAAAACATGTTACACCCAGTCACTGTTCAGGGAGTGGAAATGGAGAGGGTGCAGGTGCACTGCTACAAGTACTTCGGGAGCCATGTCAAAGATCTTGTAGCACAGAGGAACTACAGAAGGGCACAGCAGACACTTAGATTTCTTAGGAGTCTGCGATCTTTCAGTGTGGGTAGCAACTTCCTTTACATGTTCTACAACTCCACGATGGGCAATGTGCAGGGCAGATACCATCACTTCAGACGAGGCCAGATGAACCACCAAGCGAATTAAAAAGGCAGATTGCTATGTGGAGTCCTAGGGAACTGTTGGAGGTTGCGGTGGAGCACAGAATAAGAACAAAAATGACAGCCATTATAAACAACACTGCACATCCTCTCCCTGACATACTAGCATGAAGTACTTTCAGTAAACATGCGTCAAGCAAGACTACTAGGGATCCTTAATACCAGGGGTACTCAATCATGGTCTTGGTGGTGCACAGTGGCTGCAGGTTTTCACTTTAACTAGTTTCTCCCTTAAAATCTGTTAATGTACTGATAAAACCATATGTTTTTTTGGGCTTAGTTTTAGTTGAATCGCTTGTTACAATTCAAAACCCTTAATTTCCCAATTTAGTTGTAAAACTGCTGAATTTCAGTTTAATTGTTGCCCGTTTTCTTAACCAGACCTCATTTAATAAAGAGGTGCAAATCGCAAAGGAACAAGCAGCTCTCCAGCTAACATGCCTTCATTTAAACCTGTGTGCATGTATCATGAAGTATATGTTAATAAAATGTTCTGAAATAATAGAAAAGGAAGAGAAGGACTACAAAACATATGGATAAAGTTCCCTGAAAACAATTCTTGTCTGAGGGGAATGAAAACACTAAACAAGCCAAATAATTAAATACCAAGTTTAATTATCTGTTAGGCCGGACTTCTAATTACAAAACAGGTTAGAACGAAAACCTGCAGCCACTGCGGACCTCCAGGTACCCCGCTTTATACCAAAGGCTACATACCTTCAGAATGCTTTACTGGTAAGGCAACTGCTCTTTTATCCTTGGCCAAGTCAGAATTCTCTTTATTTTAGTACTTCTGGTGTGTATCGGGGGGGTGTGGGGTTCCTGTAGTTGTTTTAATACTTAGTTTCAGTAAAGTGCATAGTTTCTCCCTTAGGACAAATAAAGTACAATCTATAACGGATTATGCTTAGGATGTTTTTATAGGGTGAACAGGTGACGTCTAAGGTGCTTGTAAGGCCTTCAAACGCAAAACCGGGTCAAATGTGCCCCAAAATGGGTTTTAAACAGACAAGAAAATAAAGTGGCTTGAAACATGTTGACATAGATGAAACCCAACAAGGGACGGCACGGTGGAGCAGTGGTAGCCATTGCTGCCTTGCAGTAAGGAGCTCGGAGATCTCATCTTGGATACTCCTTGCATGAATGCAGAACCTACACTAAAGACATGCAGGTTAGGTGAATGGACATGACTAGATTAGCCTGTTTGTGCGCGTTTGTCCTGTGATGGACTGGCACACTGTCCACATGTTGTTCCTGCCTTGTGGCCTGTGGTTGCAGGGATAGGCTCCATCTGCCCCATAGCCCTGCCCTGTAGGAAGGAGGACGGACAAGATGGAACCCAACAATACAGTATGTCCCCATTAATGAATTATTGAACTAGGAAGAAGAAGAAAATAAAATCCCAGACAACAGTTCTCGAGAAAATAAACCACTGGAGCAGCCTTAGAAATAAAGTCAATTACAGAGTCAGCCATGGTACAGGAGACATCAGCCAATTCTGGTCACTCTACAACAGAGTCTGTGCTAGACTGCCTAATACCGGACATACACGGAGCAAATGTGATCAAGTGACATCTTGCTCTGCACAACAGAGTCAGAAGTAAGATATATGCTGAGATTGTATGCACATTTGGCACATCAGTCGGACCAAGCGACTGAGTGCTCGTACGTGTAAAAGACTATACTTGTAAATGGCCATGATGGACAGTTTTACTTATTGACATTTTGTAATAGACCTTTACCAAAATAAAAAGCCGTAGGCTTCTCAAAAGATCAAAAAAATGGAGCCGCATGGCTTACTGTGCTCGGAAATTGCTAAAAATAAAAAAGGCATAGCCAGACACACAGATGGTTAGGAAGGTGTGGACAATATGGTCTACTTTACACAGAAATTTACCACTGTGTGTATTTATCTCGGGTTATTCCAGTAAACGTTTCCTAGGAAGCTTTTATCGTTGGCCATTTGGTTTTGTGTGTGTTGTTGTATGATACTTAGCCATTTTAGAAATCATAAATAGCAAATACCCAGTGTAAAAAGCACACTCACAGCTGTCGCTGCACAATGAAATTCTGGAAATTTAATAGCAACATCATAAAAATCAGGTCACAAAACTGCTCAAACTACAAGGAAACTAAAATTTCTGTCATGGCAAAAATTCTTCCAAAAGGTTGACAACCCCTCTTATACTTACTGGTCATGAAACAATGCCATGGAATTCAGGCTGTCTCGGAAGGGGAAAAAAAAGTTATTGGGTTTACAATTGTGCCAAAAATTATACAGTGTATGCCTGGCATAATATAACAGAATCTTTCCATCCATTTTCCAAACCTACTTTTATCCTGAGCAGGGTCATGAGGAAGATGGAGTCCATCCCAGCAAGCACAGGGCACTAGGCAGAACAAATCGCTAGGTGGAGCAGAGTCTCTCACAGACATTTACCCTTTTTTCCCCCACTGCTTATCCGACACCAGGTCGCGGAGGCAGCAGACTTCGTGATGAGTTCCACACGTCCCTTTCCCCAGCCATATCAGCCAACTCATACTGCGGGATTACAAGGCATTCACAGGATAACCAGAAGATACAATCTTCCCAGTGGGTCCTGGGTCTTCCCTGGGGACTCCTTACAGCTGGGTTGCGACTATAAAACCTTCACAAGGAGATGTCCGGAAGCCATTCAACCTTATTTGGCTCCCATCAATGCAGAGAGGGTCAGCAGTTCTACTCCAAGCTTCTACCGGAGGTCTGTGCAACTCACCATCTCTCTAAGGAACAGCCTAGCCACCTTGCAGAAAAAGCTTGCTTCAGTCACATGTACCCACAATCTCATCCTAACCAAAGCTTAGGACTCTAGGTGAGGGTAGGGACACTGATCGAATAGCAAATCGAGATCTTAGCCTTCTGGCTCAGCTCCTCCTTCACCACTGCGGCTCAATATAGTGACCACAACTGTACTCGTGCCCCAGTCCACCTGTCGATATCACCGTCCTTTTTATCTCCAAACCCCCGTGAACAAGATGCCAAATACTTAAGCTCCTCCACTTGAGCCAATAACTCAACCTCATTTGGAGAGGACAGTGCACCTTTTTCCTACCAAGGACCACAGCCTCAGAATGGTGGTGTGCTGATCCTTATCCCTGCTGCTTCACACCTAACCTCAAACAGTGTGACAACACTAACAGGACACTGATATGTGCAAAGCAGGGTCACAATTCTAATGCCACCAAACTGGTCTGGACTGAACACACACTGCCAATCCACCTATTCCACCCGGTTTTTTGTAGCTTTTCAGTTTCAAGTATATTTATGCAGTTTTTCTAATTCCTTGTGGTCACTTTCAGTCTTGTTCTCTGTTACTTTAAATGCTTGCACCTTCGTTTCTAGATTTATTAAACTTGTTTTGTAAGTCACCTTGGATAAAGGCATCTGCTCAATGAAGAAAGGCAATACATGGCAGAGTTACATAATGCGATTGATTCCGCATAAATATTTAGATATAATAAAAAGTTGTACGATACACGAGAGAGTTAAGAGGAGCCCAAGGCAATTCGTCCTACTAAGCGCTCGGTTGGAATGCACGGCGGCGGCCCAGAGCGGGGCATCGGGATGCGGGCGGGCGGGCGAGCGAGCGATCGAGCTTTGCCCTCTCGGGCTGCACTTCTCACGAGGAACCAAGACGAAGCCGCACGTGCTTCTCCGACTGATGGAATGTATAAAGCCCTTAATACTTTGCCTGGCTGTCCTGAGGGAGACTAACGAAGGACCGCTGCCAAATTTAGGCGCTAAGCTAATTAAGACGACCGCGGTGGCGCTTCAATCAGAATAAAACGCCGAAAGCGCACGACTTACTTGATGAAGTAGCTGGCGCCCTCGTTCGTAAATCCTTCCTCCCATCCCTTCGGCAGATCTGGAAAAGAAAAGAAAAAATGAGAGAAAACAAAAAGAACGAGAGCGTGAGCGCGAGTCGCACTACAGGGCAGCCCGTCCTCCCGTAACAAACTCGGGGGGCCGCCGAACTTCGCCAAGGAGGCGGAAAAAAAAAAAAAAGTTAAGTGAGCGGCGTACCTGAGCGAATCATGTGCCCCGAGTTGACCGGCTCTCCGGTGCGGGGGTGCAGCCACGTAGTGCTCCGACTTTCATCGCTAGAAAGGGAAACGCACAAACACCTGTTACCAAACAACGACGAAAAAGAAGAGGACGACGACAGCCGAAAACGCCAGCGGACGCCGCGCCAACTTCTCCAGGCACCGCCGGCCCCCCCTCCTCCCACCGGCTTACTTGATGAAGAACACCCGGCCGTCTTCGCACACGCCGTACGACCAGAGCTCAGGTAGAGTCTCCCGCCCGAGCGGAGCCGCCATGATCCCGGGATGAAGTGCTATTTCATTCTGTCTCCCTGGAGTCTGCGGGGAATCCTGAGCTCGGGCTTGTTGTGCTGCTCTTAAAGGGCCAGGCCACCTTCGGGGAAGAGCTGCGAGAACTCGGCGTTTATCTTTTCAAGCGGCCGGAGCGGACTCACTCACTCACACACACACACCGCCGCTGAAGACGGGAGGGGAGGGGAGGGGGGGGCGCTTTGTACTATTTGTTGTGCCCGGAGAGCGAGGCGCGCGCCACGCAGGGATTAGCGCGCGCTCCCCATTCCTGTCACTCACGCACACGCGCGCGCATTCCGTCACTCGCCGGCAAGCAAAGCTTCAAAGGAAACGTAAAGGCAGCTGCGGGAAAACACCTGCGGCCCGGAAATCCTCCTCCTTCTCCTTCTTCTTTTGGGTTTGCTTTCATCTGCACGCGTCAGAGTTGCATTAAATCCTGGAGCAGAGGGTCATAGGCCCGATGAGTGGCAGAAAAGTCACCTCAGAAACTAAAGAAGAAGAAGTGCAGCACCGGGCTGGCATAATGGCCTTCAGCGGCACCTGAATGTGGCGTCTTCATATTTGAACTACATACGAGCAAAACCTGCAGGCTGAGCGGCAGTCTCCTTGCAGAGGTACAAACGGACCGAATTCTTTAAAGCAACACGGGACACCCATGCAGCCATGTGACAAAGTAAGTGCACCCCATGGAAGCCCATTGCCACTTTCTCAAAGGGCATCATAATGATAATGCCAATCAAGACAGACCAGGCACCCTTTCTTTGGTTGCAGTTTTTTTGACGTGTAAAAGGATGGACTGGCATCCTGACTGGGATTGAGGATAAATCCTTACCCAGCTGGGAGTCCGTAAACCTTTCTAAACTCAACACCCTAGAAAACATTTGATTTAAATTCACACCCCTTATGGAAGAAACATCACATTTGAAGATGAAGAAGACAAACTTCTAATTTTTGAACCATATGCAGTATTGCATGTGAACAAACTAAGCCAAAAAAATAAAAATAAGTTTTTAACTCCGTGATTAAAACATAAATATAAATGGAGCAATTTACCTTTATAAATCTCAGTATTCTTTTAAATGTGCCCCCCGTGAAGCTTAGACACTTGATTAATGAATTATTATTATTATAGGCTAGGGATCTGCACTGGCAATCGGACAGTTGCCGGTTCGAATCCCGTAAATGCCAAAAGGGACTCTGCTCTGTTGGGCCCTTGAGCAACGCCCTTAACCTGCAATTGCTGAGCGCTTTGAGTAGTGAGAAAAGCGCTATATAAATGCAAATAATTATTATTATTATTATTAATGATCTGGGGGTTGGGGTATCCAGCAAAAGCAACCAGTCCCGCGAGGAAATGACCAACGATCGAGAGGTTTGGGGGACTGGAGACCCCGATTCTCTCAAAAAAATATTTTTCTGGATTTACTTAACAGTGTTATGTCAACAATTTCCACAAAAACTGAGTTGTGTGAATTGTAAATAAAAGTATTTCGTATTGTCTCTTTAAATGACTGACACTCCGTCAACACAATGTCGTTTGGTTCAGTCAATTTCTTTAAGTTCAACAAACTAAACTAAACTAACACAAGCTCAACATTGATTTATTTTACTGGATTTAATGTACTAATTAAATGGACTTTCATAAAAGACACGTCACTGCATTATGTCTTTACTTATTTGTAGATAACAA
Organism: Polypterus bichir lapradei; assembly: GCA_026402145.1. Taxonomy (NCBI): domain Eukaryota; kingdom Metazoa; phylum Chordata; class Cladistia; order Polypteriformes; family Polypteridae; genus Polypterus; species Polypterus bichir. Next base: position 1,641,564 of record JANRMT010062810.1, read on the forward strand.
TACTAGTGAATTATATCTTGTTTAATAAATTATTCAAATTATGAATTATACCTTGTGTAATAAATATTCAAACTATATCAACACTGTTACATTTATTAAGAGTATAGCCATTCAGATATTGCCACATAAGGTAATCAAGTTATATCTTGGTTGATTGTATTTTGCATGTAATCTTTCCAGTAATTAAATTGCCGTTTTGGAAATGTGTGTCAAAAAATGCTTATCTAAAGTAGGGTGGGTGACGTGTGTCAAAACCAAGTCTCCTAAATCGGCTTCCACAAGCCCACAAAACCCACAACATTAAATCAATTTCTTCTGTCTTTAACTTTCTTTCCAAGTAAACAAAGATATGAGGAACGTGTTGTCAACAAAAGGGGCGGTCCTTTATGCAAAATATCACACTTTATGCAAATATGGCATAGTCATGTATGTAAAACTTGGCTATTTTAAATTAAATGTAACTCTGGATAGGGAAAGTGGGAATACCAGGTTTTGACGATTATAAAAGTACCAGTAACAGTGCACTGCTATAACAATAACATTTAGTGAATACGCTTGACTTATAGTTTTCATCGTCTTTCTCTGTATGTTTACCATTCGTTCACTCAGAGATTTGATGCGCTTGCTGATTCTTGAGCAGCTGTTCTTTTTCTCCACCCTAGCGGCCCGCTTTTTCTCTTCTTTCGTCGGCATCGTAAAACTTATGAAGTCAGTGTTTGTGTTGCAAGTACGTTTTCCTTAAATTTTCACTTAAGCTGGCACTCAAGTCTTCAATCCGCCTCAAGAATGATTTAAGATATGAAGAGGTAGGAGAAGTGACGGCGAAGGCGGTAAGGATGAGAATGGCGCCCGTATGCATGCGCAGCATGGCCGCCTTGCTGGCGAGAGTTAAATCTACAATAAAATAAAAATAAAAAAAGTAATAACCTTGGAGGTCAATCATCACCCTGAAAGTGGATAGTAGACGTCACGTAGCATATGTGTACCAAATTTCAGGTCAATAGGTCAAGCGGTTTGCGAGGTACAGGTGATTTAAAATCCTGGACAGACAAACAGACAGCCACGATAGCCTATTATATAAGAAGATTAATTCCAAGTGAGATTAACATAAAATGAGTGAGCAATGCCAATAGGCCCTGAAACAGGTTATGCTTCAGTTATTCTGATTGTGTTGTTTCAATATAAATGAATTGTGTTAGTGTGACAGCAAACAGATTTAACTCAGTGTAACAAGAAAAAGGTATTGTGACACACGTGCGAGTAGGAGTCAACTGAAGGGCCTGAATAACAGCAATTCCATGTCCGACCAGGGGGCGGCAAGGTGTACTAACTGTGTTTCCTTTGCAGACCATTCATGGGAAATCCCGCAGGGTTCCGGCACCTTCTTTGATGTCACTTCCGTTTTTTTCTGGCATCCTTGTTGATGCCACTTCCGGTCCAGCCTCTGATGACTTCACTTTCTGTCCCCACCTCTGATAACGCCATTTTCCGGTCCAGCCTCTGATGATGTCACTTTCACTTCTGGCCCCGATGACGTCACTTCCTACGCTGGCCTTTAAAGCGGCCATCTTGATTCAATACCGCAGTTCTGTTTTGGACTCAGTCTTTTGAACAACTCACAATCTTTAACTACCTTTTTGAAGCCAAGGCACATTATACGGGTGGCTGCCCCAGACCTTGATGATGTCTGTTTGTCGTTCTTGTGACAGTATTTAATAACAGAAAACATCATTATTTTCAGTTAGAGTAACTTAAATTAGGTACATAAAGCAAACACCCCCAATAGATGATTTTTTCGATAACATTGAGCAACAGATGCCAGTGCACCCTAAGCAATGAAACACAGTTGACGAGTTTTGTCCCCCCAATAACTCCTGCCCTGCACTTCAAAAACAGATGTGCCACACAGTTCAGATTGCTGCACCACTGCCAGGACCGCCAGCAGGAGAGCTGGGCTGAGTGTAATGCAGCAGATGTTGCATGCAATTCACCCCTCTTGTCCCCCCACGACCCCAGCACAAATGTCAATCAAACCTCAAAATCAGGACTTGCACCGAAATCAATACTAGCCCTCTACCTTCTCTTTGGGTCATTGCAATGTCCAAATTCCATTCTTTTAAAAATGTTATTAACCTTTACCACCATTCCACCTGCAGCGAGGAGCCCACGAGAAGGCGCATTTCTGCAGCTTATTCACGGGTGACAACTGCGCACCCACTGCTTGATTCTTTTCATGTCATAGAGCAGGAGCTTCAACTAGTAAATGACCTATAAGAGACGGCACACTGCATGATTCCAACTGCACCAGGATAGAGTCGGGCAACACACCTCTCTCAATTATGGTGAATCGCGACACAGCCTTCCTGTTTGTCGCACCCCCAGAAATGCCATCTTGGTACCCCAGGTTGGGAACCCCTGCCATAATGGTAGTACCACAGTAGTGGAGGTGCATCCTGGCCACGATGATCCTCTATTCCTATGCTGCTGGGAGGGCATAATGAATGGACAACAGGAGTGGAGGCTCAATTCCTATCCCAGTCGGGATGAACAAATGATAAGTGGGCTGGGGGAGGTTGGTTTTTGGGAAAAGCTCATCCCTTAGTGCAAGTGGTGGCAGCCATCCTCTGCCTTGCTTCCTACTTGAATACCCGCAGGGTTGCGTGGGAACTGTAGTGGGGAAGGGGTGACTCTGTCAGGGACCTTGGATGCCACCAGGGGGGCATTGTGGGAGGAAAGCCTTCTTGCTTTGTGCAGCTTCCACGTGGCTCTGACGTGCAATACCATACCACCTACAGTACTCCCAGGTCCCACATAAAAGGAAACGCTCTGACTCTTACAGGCGAGCCAGAGTTGGGAGGCAGTGGACAATGCTCGTCAAGGAGGAATGGAAGGAGACAGAGAAGAAGCACTACAGTTGCTTTGTATGGTGCTGGACTGACTTTAAAGCCCATGAAGGTGTCTCTCTAATAATCAATTTTAATGTGGATCTGTGTGTTGTGAAATTGTGCCTTGAATTCAGGACTCAATGATGCCCCCCGGTGGTCACATGTTGAAGATACATGAACTTGCATGTTTCCTAGTCATTATCCACAGAGGGACAGACCTTCCTAGTGAGTTAAGTTGATGTTGACATTACAAAACTCTACACGTATGTAGGAAAATTCTGGAGTCGCCCACCACAATTTTTCTTGCAGAGGGTAACTTTAGGGACTCGTGGAGCCGTGTGCAAAAAACTCAATGGGGCCCACTTACTCGCCTCCCCAGAGTCCCAAGATCGTAATATTTTTTGACCGTTGTTTAAGTGCTGTCAAAACTAATAAGAGCAACAGGGAGAATTTACCAAATAGAAATCCTTCATTTTAATTTTATGAAAAACAGATGACATAAATAAAACAACACAATAAACACCACTTTTGTATAGAAAAACAGTAATAATAGCATAAAGTACTGTATTACATTGAAAAAAATGTAATTTGTTTAAAAATCTAAATATGTAAAAAAAGTAAATAAACTGCAAAATAAATGTAAGGTGCACATGGTAATCAAAAATGAATATAATTTACATTTAATAATTAAAAAATACTCATAATAGAAATTTTAAAAAGTAAAAATCGGGAGAGACCTTTCCCTCGACTTTCTCGTATACACAGACATAGGAATGAGTCATTTATATGAGTAAATCGAAATAAATGGTCACATTAGTATTATATGTATTACTGTTGATAATTTTGTTTTTTTGCTACCATATTAACTTTCAAGTAAAGTACGACATCCGGTTAGCAGAAGTGGCCCAAACGTTGATAGACACTTCAATTTTGGATGTAATATATGTATGCAAAATTTGGCTGACCTCAGTCAAAACCTTCTCAAGGTATCGTGTTTACACACACAGACATAATTCCAAAAAATTATGTTTTCAGACTCGGGGAGGTCATAAAACATTGAAATTCATTAAAATCTGGAAGTTGAATTTTTCGACGATTACAATATATTCCCTATATTTTGTATACGAGAAAGTAAATCGGACTCAGGGAGGTCTTAAAACGTCAAGATTCATCAAAATCTGGAAGTCGAATTTTTGGAAGATTATAATATTTTCCCTATATTTCTTATACGAGAAAGTAAAAACAAAATAAAAAATGTCTTATAATGGTATTGCTGCAACTTTCAAAATGCTCGATTGTGAGCTTTGACTGCAGCAAAAGCAGGCACTACGTCCTCCAGATTTACAGACCCCCAATCACCGCGCTCCATTCAAACTGGACCTCAGGCTGAAAGCCTCCCCTCACACAGCATTAACAGGTAAACATACTCTCGACAGGCAAAGAATAAATCAAATGTACGTTTAGCCCTGAGTTCATCTTCTTCTTGATGTTTTTAGTTTGCCTTTGGAGGTCTCCTGCTTTCCTGTGAGAATCTCAATTTGAAGCTCCCATTGCCGGCGTGACAATCGACATCGGGTTGTTGGTTTATTTTTTTTAGTCGGATGTCGGCTTTTATTCCAAAAGAAATTTTTGTTTTACTGACAGATTTTTCGTTCTTTTTTGTTGCTGTAAACACTCTGTCCATTCATTCATTCGGCATATGTGAGACTCTCCTGTGCTTCCACTTCGGCTCCAACAGGCCGCTAATGCAGTTTAGTTCCAACACCTTGCAATTAAGTATAAATGTGTTAAGGTGGGCATTCCTGATTGAATCAACCTACTGCTTACCTCTGCCTTGCTTCGTCTTTCCTCCTGTTCTTGTTTTTTTGTGTTTTTCTTTCTTTTTGCTTCCAGGTGTGTAAATTCTTTTTCTTCTTCTATGTGGGGTTATTGCACTTGATCAGCCTTCTCCATACAGCTCGGTCCTGCACACCCCCCCCCCTTCCTTCAGATTTTCTTTTGTTTTATCCGTCCACCACCACTTCTTTTGCTTTCTCTTCCATTCCCATCACTCTTTTGCCTACATATTCCTAATCTCTGATCATCTTGTGTCCATATCACTTCAGCCTACTTTCCTGTACTTTTTTTTTAGATGACCTGAGACAAAGACTGGACTCCTTCAGTGTTGTGTCTCCTAAGAGAATCCTTGGGTTTGGCTCCCCACCTGACCTGACCCTTAGTTGTCTCTCCCACTTTTGTTGTACCTCTGATTGTCTCATTTCTTATTTCGTCCTTTTTTGGAACTCCACACATCCATCCATTTTCCAACCCGCTGAATCCGAACATAGGGTCACGGGGGTCTGCTGGAGCCAATCCCAGCCAACACAGGGCACAAGGCAAGAATCCACACATCCATATACTCTATATTCTTATTTCTGACACATCGAAGTTCTACTCCTGCTGTGCTCCCTTCACTGCCCATGTCTCAGCTCCACACATCATTGCTGGTCTTATCACCATCTTAAAAACCTCACCTTTAGCCTTCTCCTTAACTCTTCAATCCCACAACCCTGCTGATACCTTCTCCTATTGTTCCATCCTCACTGCACTCTGTGTGTTATCTTTGCATCTAATTGTCCATCTTGGGCTGCCAATAATCCTAGACATTAAAATTTATCAACTCTTTTCAATAGCAGCCCAACGTCTGAATCCTGATCATCAATAAACCTCACACATTCTGACTTCTTCTTCTTATTTATCTTTAGTCCACCATCTCCCAAAGCCCTTCTCCATTCTACCAACTTCCTCTCCACTGCCTCTTTTCTGGTGCTACACAACACAATGTCATCATCACCCTCTTTTTTCGGTCTTTTATCCCATATCCGGATCACAGAGGTGTGGACTTGTCTGTTACCCTAACACTGCTCCTCACTCCCTCATCCTGGACACTCCTCACACACTTCTCCGGTCCTCCTTTCTCTCTCGTGCATCTCCAGGCCTCTTGACGTGGCACCATCTGCAAATCAATGACCACCATATGCAGACATGATGGTGGACGGTGTTCCATAATGGCAGCCTCTTGAACCCGACACCATCGATAACGTAACCGGATGAGCATGGCAGATGAGGACAAAACACACATGAAACAAGGGGAAGGGTGTAAAATCCTCAGTGTTTTTATTATAAAAACCAAATACAAATGCTGTCCAAAGTGCAGTGCTCAAAACAAAATCAATAAATTAAAAATCCAATCCAGAAATGAGTGTACAGTGGAGGTTAAAATCTAATAAATAAGTAGTCCATCAAAACAAGGTTAAAATTCTCATCCTTGGTGTTTCCCTTTTAAAATCGAAGAATCTCCGGCTTACCCTACTCGGACCTTGCAGCACGGAGTGACGTCCACCCAACAGGCACAGACATCATTTAAAACTTTCCCGTGTCCCTGTTGCCCAATCCACAGGTGTCCCACGGGGAGCCCCCAGACCCTGCTCCCTCGCCCATCGCTGCCAATCACAGGCTCCACCAGGCAAGATGAACATAATGACCACTCCTGCTCCTGGCTGCTCAGCAGAGTGATCCTAGTGCCCCCTTCCTGAATGCTGGGCACGCACCACCTCCATTCCCGTCCGCCTGCTTCCACTCTAAACAACAGCTCGCGGCTGCTCCTGTCTTTCTCTCTCTGTCCTTTAACCTCTGCTCTCTTTCATTCCGTTTCTCTTTTCCTGTCTCTCTTTCATAGGGGGAGCCGTTGCAGGTGCGATCGCCTGATTGCCGCCCCGGGCTGATAATAAGACAATCGGACTACCGGACTGCACAGATTGCTGACCGCCTCACACCAACCCGGAGACGGGGTGACTTCGACAGAGCGCTTGCACCTGCTCCCATTCCCTAGCACAAGCACGTTCATCATTTAGTTATTAATTCAAACGGCCGCTCTTTTTGAGCCACGGACCGCCTATACCACAGCAGGCCTTTCTGTTTTTCTCAGTGTTTCTCCATCAGCTGTGTCAGTGCAAAGACGCCATGAGTTGTTCCTCTCCCTGGCATAAAATCAAACTGTTCTTTCCCTATGGTGGTCTTTTCCTCAAGTCTTCTCTCTATAACTCCTTTCCCAAATTTAATTGTGTGTGACATCGGCTTCATCCCTCTGTAGTTTCCACAAACCTGAATGTCGCCGTTCTCCTTATCACTGGGTTCAATCACACTGCTTATACTTTTCTGGATCTTCCTCCCTTCCTGACTGGCACCATGTCTTCCTCAAGCCCTTCTTAACCTTTACCACATCCTGCACCTCTCTATTCCACCGCCATGTCACTTTGATGACTTTAATGACCTCCTGGGCACATCAGCAGTGTGTCTGTCTGTGGAGAGAGTGTCGACCTCGTCATTGAGAGGCTTACCTACCTCAGCAGTGACATTCATGTGACTCTGGTGACTCTTCCTATAAAGTCAGTAGATGGACTGGGAGAGCATGGGGGGTTATGAGGTCTCTGGAAAGGGGTGTGTGGAGCTCCCGATATCTCTACAAAAGGATGAAGGTCCAAGTCACTAGAGTCCTGGTGCTTCTTGTTTGCGTGACATGGATGCTTTCCAGTGACCTGAGATGAAGACTGGACTTCTTCATGTGTCTCTCTTTGGAGAATCCTTGAGGGCCATTGGTTTGATTTTGTGTTGCTCATGGAGTCCTGAATGAGGCACATGACCTGCATTGTGAGGAGGCGTCAGTTACGGCCGGGGCCGCTGAGAGAAAATCCGGGCCCCGGTGCAAAGAAAGTGTGTGGGCCCTCGTATTTCAGAACGCGGTGACTACGTGACGTACTTGTTTGCCGGGTGATGACTTTTTTTCTCACTGCACCCGGAACCCCCTCCTCCTCGTCACTTCCCACCGAGCGGGGAGTACCCTTGTAGACCACGTGACTTCTCTCCCAGGGTGGCCTTCGTGAATGTCTTTTACATCGTAAACTGTTGACCGCTGCTAAGTATCCTGTGACCCTTGTGCCTTTTTAATTTTGAAACTAAACAGAGTTTCAAAATTAAAAAAAAAATACGATAAAAATTAAATGAATTAAATAAATAAATGTTCAAATTATAATAAAAATTATGGGATGTGTTGGGCTTCATGGGTCCCCTTGAGCTACATAGGCCCTGGAGCGATGTACCAGCTGCAACCCCCTCTCCTCGGGCCTGATTACGGCACTATGGCCATGTGGCACGATTACCCGAGAGTGATCCGGCTCACAGGACCAGGCCAAGGGGACGCCCATGTAACCCCTGGCTGCAGCAGATAGATGGTCATTTCCAGAGGGTGGGACTGGACTGTGTGTCTGCCTGGGGGGTTGCCAACTTCAGATCCCAGGCTGTTTTGTCATGTGGTGGGTACGGCAATGCGCTGTACCAGTGTATGCTGCCCCACCTAACCTGACATGACCTGTCTCTTTGTCCCCAGTGTATGCTCCTTCTTGTTTATTACTGTTTTACTAATGCAGGACACCTTTTAAGACGGAGAAGCTCCTATCTGTTACCCCATACATGATAACTCACCTGTCTCAGCCTTCTTTAACCTTTGCAGTATTCAATCTATGGAAGATGCCAGGGACTGTGGCATTGTTTTAGTTTTCTTTGTTGGTAATGTATTTGCATTCTTTGAATTATTATATTCTAAATTTAAACTTCCAGTGACACACTTCTTCTTCTGTATGCAAATTGGAAACTTTGCTTCAAGCAACCTACCAAACTTCCTGTACTTATTCATTGTATCTGACCCTGACGTGAGGCTGGCTAATGTGGATGAAGATTCAAACGGCATCTCCAGAGTACATCAGAAACATCATGGAACCCCCCCGCCCACTCTAATGATCACAGAAATTAATGGAATGGAATTCAGCCATTCATAAAATCCACTCTAGTTCAAAACATGCCAAGCACGCCATGAGTCCATTCGGTAATATAGGCGTCCGCCTACCATGCCATCATCTGAAGGGTAGTATTTATGAAAGTTGGGGGGCTTACACTTCAGACACTAAGGGGGTCTCCTCCCCAGGTCATCGAACTCTAATCATGTGGCCGCTGTTACCTGCCGGGTGCTGTTTACATTTTTATATATACACTTAAATCACATATTGGATCTCGATGAATGAAATATTCAGTTCAATATATTCGATAATCCTGTGTAATTCGTTGAGAACAAAATGATGCAACAATCGTCGATGGAAACCAAAATCACTAACCCATTGAGTGCTGATTCAACATCACACCAAATATCAAGGTCAAAAATTGACATCCCAGGCTGAGCCAACTTGTGTGAATTTCATCACAGTAACTCTTAATGTGACTCAGTAACCCCCATGTGCCTGTATGGACCCCCGACAATGTCTGCGCATGCTCCTGATGAGATGGCGGATGGTGTCCTAGGGGATCTCCTCCCAGACCTGGATCAGGGCATCTGTGAACACTACTTGGTGGCACTGGAGACACCAATGCATAATGTTCCAGAGGTCCTCATTTGGATTCAGTTCTGGGGAACGTGCAAGCCAGCCGATGGCATCAATGCCTTTGTCATCCAGGAACTTCTTACACACTTTGGCCACATGAAGAATCCAGGGCCCACTGCACCAGCGTAAGGTCTGACAGTGGCTCTGAGGATTTCATCCTGGTACCTAACAGCAGTCAGGGTACTGCTGCCTCACACATGGAGGTCTGTGTGTCCCTCCAAGGATATGCCTCTCCAGACCACCACCAACACCCTGCCATACTGGTCATGCTGGATAATGTTGTGGGCTGTATAACATTCACCACGGCATCTCCAGACCCTGTCACGTCTGTCACATGTGTTCAGTTTGAACCTGCTGTCATCTGTGAAGAGAACAGGGTGCCAACGGCAGACCTGCCAATTATGGTATTCTCTGTATGGGGTGGCCATCCCCAATCCTTCTTCTGTCTGCAGTCTATTTTTTACCCCAATTTTTATATTTACCCTTGTATCACCGCCAGGCAGGAGGGGGCGCTGTTGCTGAGCATGTCTCTTGTTCACCAGAAGACAACAGCAGACCCGCTGACTGATGTAAACAGAGAGCCAATAGGTGGAGATCGTCTTTTGACCCAAGGAACACAGTGAGACGGAGGTCTCTGTACTAAAGAGACATACGAGGAGCACGCGACTGCTTGCTTTGTTTTTGTTTTGCGTGATCATTTCTGTTTGTTGGACTGTCAATTATTAAATCTCACCATGGGGTGTTGTTCAACAATGGAGGAGCATCCATGTTCGTGTGAACTTAGCTTCAACTAGACTAAAGGCAGAGTGTGGCGGTGTGTGTCTTCATACTACCCATAAGCCTTTGCAAACGTGTCGCGTCAACTTCTATTTATTGTGGTTACTGCGTAAATTTTCAGATTGCCTTTACTTTTTGATTTACCTTCTGTCGCGCACACACACACACACTGGGGACAACTTAAAGGCTCTGGTGATGGTAATTTCCCCACCAGAGCACAGGATGGCGCTGTTTACTGACACCGTGTCTCTTCCTCCTTCTGCAGACCAGAAGACTGACAGCTTTACCCCCTTTGACGTCACTTCTGATGTCCCTCCACCTGGACACAGTTGTGGCGATTTTCTCAAGTGACACACATCAGCCAGACTCATAACGCGGGAGAGGTGAAGGTCAGAACCATAAAGATCGTAAATAACCAGCAAACAAAATAAAAACGACAAGCCGGGGACAGAAGGAAGTCAAAAATTGAAGCAAATCCTGCCATTAGGCCTGCCTGATGTACAAACTCGCTCTTCTACAAACACTTTAGAAGGATGAAGTCACATGGCAAAGACACAGAACGTCCGTATATGTCATTGAAGAGCCACTTGTGGTCACATGATGCATAACTATTCAGCCAACATACATCAGACTTCCAATACAACTCGGAGTCCTGCCACGTGCAAAAGTTCGCTGATGACACTGCTATGGTGGGCTGCATCAGGAGTGGGCAGGAGGAGGAGTACAGGAACCTCATCAAGGACTTTGTTAAATGGTGCGACTCAAACCACCTACACCTGAACACCAGCAAAACCAAGGAACTGGTGGTGGATTTTAGGAGGACCAGACCACTCATGGACCCCGTGATCATCAGAGGTGACTGTGCAGAGGGTGCAGACCTATAAATACCTGGGAGTGCAGCTGGATGACAAATTGGAGTGGACTGCCAATACTGACGCTCTGTGTTAAGAGAGGACAGAGCCGACTATACTTCATTAGAAGGCTGGCGTCCTTCAACATCTGCAATAAGATGCTGCAGATGTTCTATCAGACGGTTGTGGCGAGCGCCCTCTTCTACGCGGTGGTGTGCTGGGGAGGCAGCATAAAGAAGAGGGACGTCTCACGCCTGGACAAACTGGTGAGGAAGGCAGGCTCTACTGTAGGTACGGAGCTGGACAGTTTGACATCCATGGCAGAGCGATGGGCGCTGAGCAGACTCCTGTCAATCATGGAGAATCCACTGAACAGGATCATCTCCAGACAGAGGAGCAGCTTCAGCTACAGACTGCTGTCACCGTCCTGCTCCACTGACAGACTGAGGAGACCCCACACTATGCGAGTCTTCAGTTCCACCCGGCGGGGTAAACGTTAACATTATACAAAGTTATTGTCGGTTTTTACATGCATTGTTATCACTCTTTAATTTAATATTATTCTTTATCAGTATGCTGCTACTGGAGTATGGGAATTTCATCTTGGGGATTAATAAAGTATCTATCTATCTATCTGTCTATCTATCTAGTGCCTTATATCTATCTACAGTGCATCTGGAAAGTATTCACAGCGCATCACTTTTTCCACATTTTGTTATGTTACAGCCTTATTCCAAAATGGATTAAATTCATTTTTTTCCTCAGAATTCTACACACAACACCCCATAATGACAACAAGAAAAAAGTTTACTTGAGGTTTTTGCAAATTTATTAAAAATAAGAAAAAACCTGAGAAATCCCATGTACATAAGTATTCACAGCCTTTGCTCAATACTTTGTCGATGCACCTTTGGCAGCAATTCCAGCCTCAAGTCTTTTTGAATATGATGCCACAAGCTTGGCACACCTATCCTTGGCCAGCTTCGCCCATTCCTCTCTGCAGCACCTCTCAAGCTCCATCAGGTTGGATGGGAAGCGTCGGTGCACAGCCATTTTAAGATCTCTCCAGAGATGTTCAATCAGATTCATGTCTGGGCTCTGGCTGGGCCACTCAAGGACATTCACAGAGTTGTCCTGAAGCCACTCCTTTCATATCTTGGCTGTGTGCTTAGGGTTGTTGTCCTGCTGAAAGATGAACCGTCACCCTAGTCTGAGGTCAAGAGCGCTCTGGAGCAGGTTTTCATGCAGGATGTCTCTATACATTGCTGCAGTCATCTTTCCCTTTATCCTGACTAGTCTCCCAGTTCCTGCCGCTGAAGAACATCCCCACAGCATGATGCTGCCACCCCCATGCTTCACTGTAGGGATGGTATTGGCCTGGTGATGAACGGTGTCTGGTTTCCTCCAAACGTGACGCCTGGCATTCACACCAAAGAGTTCAATCTTTGTCTCATCAGACCAGAGAATTTTGTTTCTCATGGTCTGAGAGTCCTTCAGGTGCCTTTTGGCAAATCCAGGTGGGCTGCCATGTGCCTTTTACTAAGGAGTGGCTTCCGTCTGGCCACT
>JANRMT010062810.1:1670507-1692369 GCA_026402145.1 Polypterus bichir lapradei
AGAAGTGGGTATACACTGTGATATCCTAATAAGAAGTGGGTATACGCTGTGACGACCTAATAAGAATTGGCCCACAACAATAACCAGAAAACGTAAAAAAATATGTTTACTCCTTTGAATGAACCTCTGAGAGAGCCGCTGGCCAACTGGAAATACAATGGGGAAGTGGGCGGGGCCTGATGTCATGGTGGCCCCACCTCTTGAGGTTCCACCCACTGAGTCCAAGGAACAGAAGATATTACAAAATACACTTGGCCTTGCACGACACGGTAGAATGGGACTGAAAATGACCAGGAGAATTTAGAACCGCCAGCCAAGGAAAACTTTAGTCGAAGCCGAAACGCAATTGGAAAAGTCAAAAACAATACTAACGGTGTGAGAATCCAGAAAGATGAAATAATAAGCAAAACAAACTTCTTGGATACTCTAGAAACACCAGATGAAGTTTCTATCATCGCTGATACGATATCACCACTGAGCCCACCCTGGGGAATTCTGGGTAAGATCTTCATGGAGGCAGCCGAAACGGAAACCTAACATTGTGGCTCCTCAATGGGAAACAAAAGTAAATAATAAACTTAAAAAAAATTAATTATAAACATAAATAATGAACTCAAATGTTATCTAAAACAAAATTAAACGTCATATTTGAATTCTTTGCGTCTCAAAACCATATAATTCTGATAGAAATGAATTATAAATTTATACAAAAAGTCATTAAAGTTGGACATCATAACATCTGCAGGTTCCTCATCTGTGGATTCAACCAAAAACAGATTGAAATTATTTAAAATTAAAAAATCAATCCACAAAGTTCCAAATCGACCACAAGGCCGAATCCACACGAATGAAGTGATGTGCAGGCCTCCCGCCATGTCACCTCCCGCCATGTCACCTCCCGCCATGTCACTGACCCTCGGTCTCTCGTTCACCTTGCGTCTCGTTGTTTCTGTGACAAAGCGGCTCCTAAAAAGCAAATGAGTGGTCAGCGCAGTCACCCGAGGGCTGAGGAGGAGCGTGAAGTGCGATCTCTCCGGGTGAGACAATAACATCGTGGATCTTTTGGAAAGTCGCGTATTGCTTGCCGAAGTCAGCCGCAAGGTCGGAGAGAACGAATCGACAAATCGCACAACAAAGCAGAGAGAAGCTGAAATTCGTGGACGTGTTAGTGCAGCAAAAATTCTCTAAACGATACGCGACTCAATGCATCTTGTCAGGCGTGATGATAATTAGAGGTGACTTCACGTGTACGGGATGATGAGCGACATGTAAATTACCAGCAAATACTGCTTCATTTTATATAAGGCACTTTGAGTGTCTATGGTGTCCACCTGGGGGTCCAAACCAAATACTAAACAATTAATAAATATAACATTATGAACAGCAATGACATAAACACATGAAATATAATAATCAAATAAACAACATCAGCCAAGGGGACAAAATATAACAGGGAGACGCAGAAAACCAGTTTGTCATAAAACATATCCGGGCCTGTCACCTTCTTAATCTGAATGTGGCAAACGTCCCCCTGGCATGATGTCATCAGGGACTCTCGTGTGGCTCTCCTCGGCTTCACGCAGAGTCGCATTTTCTGCTCTGATTAGTACAGAAACGCTGATGGTGGACTTTGATCAATCGCCTCAGAACTCAAATCAGTCCACCCGACCTGCACTGTTGGTCAACTCTGATGTGATTCTGAACTTCCTAAGAGCCTTCCTAAGCCAAAAAACATCACAGGATATGAAGGCTAACTAAGGTAATGCAGGCTCTCCGCAGAAGGCAAAAGCTGAAGAATGTTTCAAAAAAAGGAAGCCAACCACATGTTGGAGTTCATTTTTATGTATTATTTTACAGTGAAGGTTACCGGCCAGCTGTGAGAACACCGTTGTGTTACTTAAGACTGAACAACATTTGCTATTTGAATCACTGGAGGGCCACATTCCTCATAAGGGGTAAGAAAACGACTCAGAAGAAGAACTGAGACCCCGGCCCCCTGATCCTGACCAACCCGGCAGCAGGGAGCAGCAGCGGCCATCATGAAGAGCAGCAGGATGGCGACTGGAGGCTAAAAAATGGAAACGGGGCTTGAGACCCCAGCCCTGCATGACATTTCACTTGGTGCTACTCAGCTTCATCCGAGTCAGACTATCTGTCAAAGTTTAATTTTAAAAAGGACCTTTCTACCAGGACACCATTGCCAAGCCCTCAACGAAACAAACACTCTCCATTATCAGAACTGAATTATTGAATAATATCACAGCTCCTCATGTCTTCACTCAGCGGACCTCCAAGTACTTTCCAAGTAAATTCTCATGGGGTGTATGATGAAGGAGATGAGGCAGAGGAGAGAACTCTATCTATCTATCTGTTATATAGTGCCTTTCCTGTCTATCTATCCATCTATCTTTCTATCTATTATATAGTGCCTTTCATCTATCTATCTATCTATCTATCTTTCTGTCTATCATATAGTGCCTTTCACATCTATCTATCTTATAGTGCCTTTCACATCTATCTATCTATCTATCTATTATATAGTGCCTTTCATCTATCTATCTATCTATCTATTATATGGTGCCTTTCCTCTATCTATCTATTATATAGTGCCTTTCATCTATCTATCTATCTATCTTATAGTGCCTTTCACATCTAACTATCTATCTATCTATCTATTATATGGTGCCTTTCATCTATCTATCTATCTATCTATTATATGGTGCCTTTCATCTATCTATCTTTCTATCTATCATATAGTGCCTTTCACATCTATCTATCTATCTATCTATCTATTATATAGTGCCTTTCCTCTATCTATCTATCTATCTATCTATCTATCTTATAGTGCCTTTCATCTGTCTATCTATCTTTCTATCTATCTATCTATCTTATAGTGCCTTTCATCTGTCTATCTATCCATCTATCTATCTATTATATAGTGCCTTTCACATCTATCTATCTATCTTATAGTGCCTTTCCTGTCTATCTATCCATCTATCTGTCTATTATATAGTGCCTTTCATCTGTCTATCTATCTTTCTATCTATCTATCTTATAGTGCCTTTCACATCTATCTATCTATCTATTATATGGTGCCTTTCATCTATCTATTTTTCTATTTTATAGTGCCTTTCATCTCTCTGTCTATTAGAAAGGTGACATGCCCTGCCTGATCTTTGTCACACATTTTAACTTGATGTTGTGGTTTCATTTTTGTGTCATCAGACCAGAGGATCTTCTTCTGTGCCATTCTGTTTAAGCCCGAGTCCGCCTCAGGGTGACGTGTGACGATGTCCTTTCTAGTCTTAAGCCCAAATTACTCTCTTTTTTGCTGCCGTCTACTCAATGAGATCACATCCTCCTGTAAAAATAAATAAATTATGAATATTCTGACACTTTATGGAACTTTAATGCAGTGATTCCCAAACTTAGTCCTAGGGACCCCCGGGGGCTACAAGTTTTTGTTCTACCGATTCACACTTCCAACAAGAGCCATTAGAACTCGGACCCCAAATCAGAGCCCCCCACCCGTCAATGACCGTTTTGAACTCGACTCCTCACTCGCTGCTGACTCCCTCAGGTGAGCCACTGCCATCCTAGGAACGCACTAAAGGGTTAAAGATTCAAACCGCGATTTCTGGTGGGCCGCAGCCTCTTCCCCAGAGGGGTTTTCGTGCCTTTAAATGGATTCTTTGATTAATTTGCTCTCATTTCCCGTTTATAAACACCTCGGTGAAGGCGACTCAGACGTATGTTCTGCTTTCATGAAAGGTCGCCCTGCAGTCCTCGATTGTTCTGCTGTTCCGATTGTTTCACTCGACCAGAACTGCCATTTCCAGAAGTTCATCACATGAGCTGCTCCTAGCGGCTCTTGGCTCAACCTGATGTTATTTTGGAGAGGTGAGGTGGGCAGCATTGTCAGGGGGTGTGGGTCTCAATGGCCTCTTCTCATTAAATGTGTCACTTTGGCAGCAGCTACTGCGGACCCCCAATGGGTGTCTCTGACACAGGCTGTGTGTTTCTAGCGCTCCTGAATTTCTTGACATGGACCGTGAGATCTACAAAGGACTGAGAAATTCAATCCGGTGTCATCTCCAACTGGGACACCATACTGAGAGGATGGGTGATGTGACTGGCTCAGGGTGGCACAGCACGTCACAGGCAAAGAACAGGTCACCTCCTGATCTCAATAATGGCACCTAACGAAGATGTTTATTGTGACCTGCAGGGGGCGCCTCAAAGCCCTAAACTCCAGACACAACAGCACAGCCCCAGGTTCAAATGGCCCTTCATTTTTTAGGAAATGTACCTTCCAGAGGTGTCTTCCAACACACAAACCAATTTTCTTCCTCCACTCTGCTCAGGTAAGCTTTGTTCACCTCCTCGAGACCCCCAACTCCCAGAGTAAAGGTGAGGTGGCTCCTCTTATGCTGGACCCGGGAATACGTCTGCTGCCAGAACATCGCACTCTGGGAGCACTTCAGGGTCAGGCAATGCTGCCATCAAACAAGGGCGTCTCCTCCAGGCAGCGCCCCCTGGTGGCACCTGGGGAACCCATCAGGGCTGCCCTTCGGAACTGCAGTCATGGGTTAGGGGTAGGGTTGCCCCCCTTGGAAATTGTGGATGTTTTCAACATATCTGAATGGGCAAACAGTAGACCTTTCATCCAAACAGTGACTAAAGATAAAGGTGATCTACTTGAATAAGAACACAAAGAAGCATTTGGCTTTCTTAATCATTTATTCAACAAAAGTATCAATAGAGTAGCTGTGCTACCTGTCTAAGACGGGTTGAAATCTAATCAGGCAATATATACCTTAGCAGTGCACAGGTGCGCCATTTATTAGAATATATTTTGCAATGCATATATTAGTAAATTGCATTGCATTTTTCATTCCAACAGATGGCGCATCACAAATATTTGTAACAATAAAATGCTTTGCATTTTTCATTCCTGCAGATGTACTTCACAAACATTTGTAGTAATAAAATGTGTTACATTTCTCAGTTCAACAATCTGCAAATCAGAGACATTCAAACTAATAAATTGCATTTCATTTTTTATTCCAACAGATGGTGCATCACGAACATTAGCACTGTTTTTACAAATCTCATACCAAGTGGGACATAACAGAGACATACAAACCCGATGGACACACAGACACAAAGACACACACGCAGAGATTGGGAAAAACGTAAGTCTGCCTTTGGCTTCAGACACTCTTTACCAGAAATGATTTCTTGTTGGTGTTTTGCAGTCTCTGACATCGACTTGGTGACATTTTGGACTCCTCCTCCTCCTCCTCCTCCTCCTCCATGCCAGATTTCTTCAGCAGCAAGATCTTTTTGGGGTTTCCCTGTCCATTCCAACATTTCTCAGTGGGATTCAGATCAGGAGTTTGACTTGGCCAGTCCCTAAACCCTCCATTTCTTTTTCTTCTTGAGCCAATTCCGCTAGCTTTGCATCATCATCATCATCATCATCATGTTGAAAAGGCCGATTTCTGGTTCAACTTCACTTTCTCCTCAAGCAAACTTTGATGTGATGCAGAACTCACAGCAGGCTGGATGACTGCAAGTTGCCCAAATCAACCCCAGACCAGAACATTTCCTAACCCTAACCCTAACCTAAACCTAACCCCAGACCAGAACATTTCCATCAAGCAACTCTCAAGACCCCAGAATGACAAAGTGGGAAAGAGGATTTGAGGAATCTACAAATGTGTTAAGAATAAAAACTGGAAGATCCCAGTGACGCAAGTGTTCAGATCCTTTGCTTTGGTTCAGCAGTGTCCTCGTCTATCGACCATCGACTGGACTGATTAGGAAAGGCACACAGCTGTCTGTAGATGGACCCCCAAGCCATGATGTCGAAGGACCTTGTGTCGAGGCGCATCATCGCTGAAGATTCCCAACCTTCTTGGACTAACCAAGACTCTTCCTACAGGTGGCGCCCAGCACAACTGAGCAATCATGGAAGAAGGGCCTCGGTAAGCGGGGTGACCTGATGAGCCTGATGGTCCTTCTCACTGAGCTCCAGACAACCTATGTGGAGATGGAAGGAATTTCTGGAAAGACAACCAACACGGCCACAGTCCACCAATCCGAGCCCAGCAAAAGGCACATGGAAGTCCTCTTGCAAAAAGGGACCTAAAGGACACCCAGACTGTGACATACAAGACTGTCTGGTCTGATGAGACATCTTGAGGCATGCAGGTGGCACCACTCAGCGCCTGTGCACTGCCAGCTTTCAACCTAAAATGCACCTTAGGATTGTGTCCCTGTTGAAAAGGCGCCGTATAAATCAAACGATTCAGATCTCTGCTCTGACTCACGGTGAGCGTGCATGCAGGTCTCTGGACTCACACTGCAGAAATAAGAAAATGGCAGGGACCCTAACACGCACTTTGGGATCGCGTTCACAATTGAAAGGCGCTATATGAATCCTAAGGTTCAGATCTCTCCGCTGACTCGCTGTCAGTGTGTGTGTGTGTTTGTGCAAGTCACTTCAGTCACCAGGTCACACACGATAGAAAGAAAAAGATGGCAGTGAACGTGTAGCAGACTTTGTGCTCACGACTGAAAGGCGCTATATAATCATGAGCCGTGTAGAATTCCTGTAGTGCACCTTCACTCACCTTGATATATGAGGGGAATGGAAAGGCGCTATATGAAATCACATGGGCCACATCTCTCCTCTGACTCACTGTGAGTGCATTCAAATGACAACACTTACCTGAGGTCACACTGCAGAAAGAAGACAATGACAGTGACCCTATAACACACTCGGGGTTCTGTGTTCATGTACTGGAAAAAAAAAAAAACGTCAAATTTAAGGTAAAAAAACTGGCAGCTGGGGTCGCCAGGATTTTACCGTAAAAGAGAAGGTAACAATGTTTTTTGGTCTACGGTACACTTTAAAAAAATAATATTAAATTTACGGTAAAATACTGGCAGCTGGGTTGCCAAAATTTTGCTGTAATAAACAAGGTGACAATATTTTTAGGTTTACAGTGTAATTTTGTAGTAAAAGCTATTTGGTCTTTGCAACAAAGTCCAACACAAAGGAATGTTTAACCATAACCAAAAATTCATGTCGTGTAAAAAATACGACAACCAGTAAACAATATGCACTGACAGAATCACACCTCAGTACCCAGCTTACAGCAGTTAGTTAACAACAACCACCATTAACAAGCATGCGCCACTTAATTATACACATCGAAAACAATTCAACGTTCACGAAGTTACGCCACGTTGCCGGGTAGGGAAGTAAAGTTTTCTCTTTTGTGGTGTATGGTGTCCTACTTATCAAATACAACCCACCATAAATCAGCTTCCATAACCTCAAAAAACCTTCAGCACGTGGGGAAAAATAAGTCTGCTAACTTAGGTGAAGTTTTTTTCCCTGCTATTCAAAGGAATGCGGCTCAGCAGGAACAATATTGTAAAAAGGGGCGTGTCTATGCAAATATCGTAACCGGTTTTACTGAAACAGTGATTTACCGTTTTACGGTTGTTTACCTTCGTTATTTATCAGTTTTACACTGTAAAATTAACAGATTTTTTTTCAGTATAACTGTAATGCATCAATAAACGGTATTTAGCATATTTTGAAGGTAGAAAAATATTGATTTTACAGAACTTGGCTGTAAAAAATAATGAAATGTATTGTTTAAGATATAAAGGTAATTTTCAGTAGAACATAAGGTAACTTTCCTTTTTTTCAGAAAAGGTCTTTTACCTTCACCATTTACAGTATTTGTACCGTTAAATTTACTGACATTTTTTACAGTGTGGGTGAAAGGCGCTATATAAGCTAATAAGTCCCAACAATGACACCTCGTCTGTAACATTCACGCACTTCACTTGCCAGCACTTACATTAAAAAATGAGACAGGAAAGTCTACCATGCCAGTAAGGGGTTTGGCACTGCCACTCAGTATGGAAAGGCGCTATATGAACTCCAAAGGTCCAGATCTCTACCTGACTGAGCTGTGAGTGTGTGAGGTGCGCAAGTCACTTCACCGATATGGAGTCACACTGTCGAAATACGAATGGGAATGTGGTCACTATTGAAAGGCGCTATAAAAATATCATAGAGTTCAGATGTCTCACCTCAACTCACTTCTCTGAGTGTAGAAATAAGAATACGATAGTAAACCTGTAAGGCACCCTGGGATTGTGAAAAGGCGCTATATATGTTATAAGGGTCAGATCTCCCCCCGACTCATCGTGTGTGTGTAAGTCGCTTCAGCCACTTGGATTCACACTGGTAGCCAATCTTTCAGGTTGTGTTCACTATTGAAAGGCGCTATATAAACCATACCCCTTTTCTGCCTGAATTCGCAGTCCCATTTGGGTGACCGCGCTGGTTAAGCAGCTCACCAGAGTGGACAGGAGGGACAGCAAATGGTGGCCACTAAACCTAAAGCTGAATGTGCCAACAATCGCGATTTGGGGTCTTCCAGGACTGGACATCCCAAATAAAGTCGAGCGCAGAGGGTTAAAGTGAGCCCACCCTGCCTCAGTGGTGATTCACATTGGAGTTCACGAGGGGCGTGCTGAAGCTCTTCTGTGTGCCACAGGGACCCCTGAGCGACTCTTGCAATCCCACGGTTGACTTCGCTGCACTGTCCCCCTGCAGAGCCGCCATGAGCCGCCGAGACCCCGCCAGCCTACCTGC
Organism: Polypterus bichir lapradei; assembly: GCA_026402145.1. Taxonomy (NCBI): domain Eukaryota; kingdom Metazoa; phylum Chordata; class Cladistia; order Polypteriformes; family Polypteridae; genus Polypterus; species Polypterus bichir. The sequence continues at coordinate 1,679,194 of JANRMT010062810.1, forward strand.
CGTCTGGACTGCAGATTCATAAAGTTCGCTCTCTGGAAACTGAGCCCCGTCCTTTGATTCGTTGTCACCTCACGCCCTGCCTTTCGCCGCCGGTGGACCCTGTCACTGCCCGATCCCGACAGACAGACCCCAGCCGTGCCGACGCCGCCTCACCCGCTCAGTCAATCGACGGATCGCCAAGCGGCTTTCCTTGCGACTCGACGCTGCCCTCTGCTGGCAGACAAAGACACGGCGGGGACTGCGCGTCCTGCGCTTTGCTTGTTACGTGATACGCGTGAGGGATTAGGAGCGGACAGATGGTGGGTGTGCGCCCCTTAATTACCCCTTAATGAGCTTCAGACCCCTAAAGACAAGGTGGTCGAGGCCAGCCGAACTGTGCATACCCGCTGTTCGGTGTCCCGGGGGTTTGCCTCCATACGTAAGAGTTGCCGACTGTCGCAGGACGAATAGCTCGCTGAAAATGAACCCAGTAAGTCAGTGATGAGCCGATTGTTTAGAGCGCCTTTGCGAATCAAACAACATCTTGTGGTGTTTTGAAAGACTAGCGGAGCTCTGTGTGTGTGTGTGTGTGTGTGTGTGTGTGTGTGTGTGTGTGTGTGTGAGTGTGTGTGTATATACGTGTGTGCACGTGTTTGTGCGCGCCTGAGTGTGCATGTATGAAGGTGTGTGTGTGTGTATGTGTGTGTGCGCGCCTGAGTGTGTGTGTGTGTTTGCCCTGTGATGGAGTGGCGCCCTGTCCAGGGTTTGTTCCTGCCTTGTGCCTGATGCTGGCTGGGTCGGCTGCAGCACCCCACGTGTCCCTGTTCTCGATGAAGCGAGTCTGACGATGACTGACAATTCATTAATTACTGTTGTGTACTGATTGAGAACTGATCGTTAATTAACATCAATCAGTCGATTCTTCTTCCCACCCCATACACACATTTCAACCTTTATTTGGCGTCCCTGGCTGGGCTGTGAAACAACAAAGACATTTCCTGCACATTTCAGTTCCTGAGACCTGGTGATGTGGCTTACACGCTTGACGTATCTCATTCCCGGGGGTCTTTTTTAAATTGAATTTCATGTCTGTGGTGGGCTGGTGCCCTGCCCGGGGTTTGTTTCCTGCCTTGCGCCCTGTGTTGGCTGGGATTGGCTCCTGCAGACCCCCGTGACCCTGTAGTTAGGATATAGCGGGTTGGATAACGGATGGATGGATGGATTCCATGTGAGGGGGCCTAATTTATTTTTGTCACTAGGGTCTGTCAAATTCTCGTACTAATTTTGTTGTATTCCGGCTAATGAGTGGGCACCCTGTTAGGTGGCAGCGAGGGCAGCTGTAATCAAAGATCTGCCTTGGCGTTGTGCAGATTACTGCAGAGAGCCCAGCCGGACAGAAGTGAACTTGTTAGTGCTGGCGTTGAACACTTCGCTGCTTTGTCAGACAGGGACAGCTACTCGGAAGCCACGGGACGCCTTCTGTGAATTCAAGTGTAGTCATACCTTGTGATTCACAGAGAGTTGGGCCTCAGGACCCCCGTGAAAGTGAAATCCGTTTTAGGCCCCCGAGGGTTGCACCTTCTATCTAAACAATCCCACAGAACCCCTGACTCATCAGCAGGGACCCGGTGACACAAGTCGGTGGTCCTGCCAGCAGAGAGTTGGGCCTCATCCTGTCTGATCTGAAATGGTCAGTCGTATCACACAAACGTGTCGAGTGTAAATCGAGAGACGTTACAATGCACTGCTGAGACCACACGTGGGGTACAAGGAAGACATGGCAGCACCTGAAGCCGTGAGGAGGAGAACAGCCAGGTGCATCATGGGACTGAAGGACATGGCGGACTGTGACAGAGGATTCAGCCTGTTTAGTCTGAGCAGAGCAGACGGCGTGAGGACCTCATCCAGCTCTTCAGAATCCTCCAAGGCATCAATGGAGGAGATCCAGCAGAATCAGAGTGAATGACACACTCGGGGACATCAATGGAAATGAAGGGGAGGCCATTTAGAGTGGAAACCAGGAAGCACTTCTGGACTGAAACAAGCTACCAAGATGTGGAGTTTGAAGCAGAGACCTTGACAGCCGTGAAGGAGGACGTGGATGACAGCTCAGCGATGAGCTAAACAGACATGCGAATAAGGAGTGAGTGGTCTCCTCTCGTCTTATCTTCTGAAGGGTCTACAGGCACAACAGACGGCTGCTTATAGATGACCACCACAAGCTTGGTGGGTGTTAGTGATAGTGAGCCCACCTGAACAGACGGACAAGCCGGAATAACAAGAAGGTCCATCTTTGCCAGGCTGCGCCATGAGGTGGTGCCCCTTCCACCAGGCTGCAACATCAGTGAGACATGCTGAGAGACCAGCTGATTTTGTGTGGGCCTCTGGAAGGAACGACAGGTACAGCTGGAGCCCCCCTAGTGAGCTGGCATGTGGAGAGGACAGGAGAGGGGGATGAGAGGAGGGGACCCAGCAATGATCTCTGGGGCACCCTGTGCTTGACTGGTGCAACCTCGACATCTCTCCATGCTGGGACACACGGTAGGACCTGCCCAAGGGTTACGACTCGAACCACCCGAGGGCATCCTCAGTAATGACAAGGGCAGAGAGGGTGGCATGGAGGATCTGATGCTTCACCATGTCAGACAGATAGATAGATATAAAAAGGTGCTATATAATAAATAGATAGATAGATAGATGAAAGGCACTAGATAATAGATAGATATGAAGGCGCTATATAATAGAGAGATGAAAGGTGCTATATAACAGATAGATAGAGAGATGAAAGGCGCTATATAATAGATAGATAGATGAAAGGCACTAGATAGATAGATGTGAAAGGCACTATATAATAGATAGATAGGTAGATAGATAGATGTGAAAGGAGCTATATAATAGATAGATAGGTAGATAGATAGATGTGAAAGGCGCTATATAATAGATAGGTAGATAGATAGATGTGAAAGGCGCTATATAATAGATAGATATGAAAGGCACTATATAATAGATAGATAGATATGAAAGGCACTATATAATAGATAGATAGACAGATACATATGAAAGGCGCTATATAATAGATAGATAGAAATGAAAGGCACTAGATAGATAGATAGATATGAAAGGCGCTATATAATAGATATCTAGATAGAGAGATGACAGGCGCTATATAATAGATAGATAGATATGAAAGGCGCTATATAACAGATAGATAGATATGAAGGCGCTATATAATATATGCGTGTCGATGAATTATTCACATCAAATTGTATTCCGTGTTTAAGGAAGTTTCGGCACTTTGTCTGGTGGAGGAGTGACGTTTAGTTTTGTGGTGTTTGGTGCCCTAGCGGTGTGCCAGCTTACCGAATACATGCCCACCATAAATCAGCTTCCATGCCCTCATAAACCTTCAGCACGCAGGGCTCAGTCAGTCCGCTAACTTTGTTGAAGTTTTCTCCACTCCGGTTCACCAGGAACAATACGGTAAAAGGGGGCGTGTCCTTATGCAGATCTCGTGACTCCGCTGTTACTGACGCGGCGCGTTACCGTTTGACTTTTTTCACTTGTTCCCCTTCGCTGTTTAACAGTATTACACTGTACAATTAACAGCGAGTTTTTTCGGTGTAACTGTAATATATCAGTTAATGTTATGTAACATATTTTGAAGGTAGAAAAATATCGATTTTACAGAACTTGGCCGTAAAAATAATAAAATGTTTAGTTTAAGATATACAGGTCATTTTTTTTCAGTAAAGGTATTTGACTTTCACCATTTTTCCCGTTCAATTTCCTGACATTTTTTACCGTGTAACTCCACTCTGGTGCCCTACCCAGTTGTGCCCACCGCTGCCAGCTCAGACCGCAGCTCCCCTAATCGGATGAAGCCGAGTACAGACGGTTGGTCCTGTTGGGCACCACGAGTGTGTAACGTGGAAGTGGCCGTTCTAATGGAAGACGGGCAGACAGACAGCGCCAGCTCCCCAGAGTCGTCTCTCAGCCGTAATGGTGACATCCGCCGAGTGAATTTCCCAGAATTCAATTATTCACGCCGTCCACATGTGACCTGAGCTACCGCCGGTCATATCAAGTTCCAGCCGCACAGCACACGACACCCTGACGGTGCACAAAGCAGACAGAATTCCAGACACAATGAAGACTTGGCAGGAGCTCCACCCACTGGGGACGCCGGGCCATCACATGGGGGGCACAGGGCCCAGAATCAAACCCAAATCTTCAGACTCTTCACTTGTTTCGCATTTTTTGTGCTAAAATCCTTTCAATTCATTTTCTTCCCATCAACCAACCGTCAGTGACACAGAATGAAAAAGCCAAAGCAGGACTTTCAGGTCACAAATAAAAAACTGAAATGTCACCTTGACACAAATACTGAGACACTTGACGTCGCTGAAGACCCTTTGGCAGCCATTCCTAGCAGGAGGCTTTTTGGTTTTAATGTGACAAGCTTCCCACTCGGAGATTTTGGGCTTTTCTGCCATTTTTCTCTCACAGCCACTCCAGCTGTGTCAGGTTAGACGACCGATCAGGTTCAAGTCGGCGGGGGGGCTCTGGCTGGGCCACTCAAGGACATTCACAGAGCTGCCCTTAAGACACTTCCGTGTTGTTCTTCTCCTCTGTTAATTCTTAAATGGAATACAGCGGCCTGGGAAAACCGAGCAATCAGGTGAGAAGGGTCTTGGTAAGAGAGGAGACCACGAACCCCCTGGTTTGAGTTTGAGGGGATCTGCCAGGGAGAATGGGAGACACTGGCCAAATCCAGGTATGCAAAGCTGGCAGAGACTTTGGTTTCAGTTTGTAATAAACCCGTCAACCTTTCAGGTCACACGTTTTCACTTTGTCACAATGGACTACTGAGTGTGGACTGATGGGCAAAATGGCAACCGCAACCATCGAGAATTAAATGTACAACACAGTGAAGTGCACAGAAGGTGACGGGGTCTGAACATCGTCCGAGTCCCCTGTACACACACACACACACACAGTGTCTTACTGGCACTGCTATTCGGAGCTGCACTGAAGGAGTTTGTGAAATGCGCGATTTACAGTCGCTATACAAAAGAATCCCCCCTTTGAAATATTCCCATTTTTTTTGCTTTACAGCCTTAAATGTAAACACACACTAATATTTCTTCCCAGCTTTACTTACTCAATGCCACCTCTAACATCAAGTGAAGGACATCACAGCTACAGTTCAGAAGAATTTTAAAAATAAGAAATCCTGAGATGAATAAAAGGACCCCCCCCCCCCAAACTCCATCAGGTGTCAGTGCCCCCCATTCCTATTGCGGTTACTGGTTTCCTCCCACCTGTGATCAGATGTGATTAGTGAAGCTGTTCCTGGTCCATTCATTCCCTTGCTTGGTAGAGCAACTGACAGCTAACAACTGACTATGGCTGGTCAGCCACTTTCAGAAGATCTCAGGGACAGAGTCGTGGACGGACATAAGGCAGGAGATGGAGACAAAAACATCTCAAAGGCTTTATCAATCCCAAGGAGCTCAGGAAAGTGCATCATAAAGAAGTGTTTGGTACTCCTAGGACCCTCCAAACTGGAAGGAAGAGCAAGGAGGAAACTGGTAAGAGAGGCCAATGGCCACTCTGAAGGAGTTCCAGGATTTGATGGCACAGAGTGGTCATTAATGGTGTGCAGGTGACAACAATTTCACAAGCGCTCCACCATATTGTGGTTTGTTTGGGAGGGTCGCACTTCTCAAGAAAGGCCACATGAAGGCTCGTTTGAGCTTTCCCAGAATGCACCTTGAAGATTCTGATGCCAAGTGGAAAAAGGTCTTCTGGTCAGATGAGCCCAAAATCAAACTATTTGGCCTCAACACCAAACGGTCCACCAATGCAGCTCACCATCAGTACAGCATGGAGGGGACAGCGTCCTGTTGTGGGGGGGCCTGGGGCTCTCATTAGGGTAGAAGGAAAAATGGATGGGGCAAAATACCATTAAATTCATGAGGAAAACCTGCTGCCCTCTGCCAGGAAGTGGAAGATGGGCAGAATGTTCACCTTTCAACACGACGACAACCCGAAGCACACAGCAAAACTGAGCACACGGTGGCTGAATGTCCTGGTGTGGCCAGTCAGCGCCCAGACCTAAACCACAGTGAAAGATGTGAAGATGGCAGACCACCAACGCTCACCAGCCAATGTGACCGAACTTGAACAGTTAAACTGTAAAGAAGAGTGGCGGGCAAATATCTAGGTGAGCAAAGCTGATAGAGAAGAATCAACAGACTCAAGGCTGTCATTAAAGGGGGGTCAACAAAATGACATGGGGGGGCTGATCCTTTATTAATCATATCTTGGTTTTGATTTTTTTATAATTCTTCTGAACGGTAGCTGTGATGTCCGAGGTGGCACTGAGGAAGTAAAGCTGAGAATATCAGTTTGTGTTTCCATTTCAGGCTGTAAAGCAAAAAGAAAATGGGACTATTTCAAAGGGGGGGGGATTCTTTTTTATGCCCACTGTGATGTAATCCCACCACAAAGTGAGGCAGAACTTTGACAAAGACATGAAAGTGGGCTACAAACCAGTCTCAGCTGCCCCCCCCCCCCATCCCATGCTAATGATATTTAAAGGGGAAACTGGCATCACACGTGCTCTGTCACCAACTAGAATATGACATCAAATGTCCTTCGACAACCCAAAGTTTAATTTAAAACCAACAAACCCATCTGAAGAGTGAACACCAGAATGCTCAATATAAATATTTATTGTGTGCAATAATTCATATTTACATAATAGAAATATTTAGACTCTTGCAATTAAAAAAAACATCAAAAGGCCCACACGATGAAATGGCCCCTCACATACGCCCGCGTGCTCCTCACCTTCTCCGGCGTCCAGGTACCTAATTTGTCGCCTACATTATAATAATACTAAAGGATATTCTTATTAGTGAAGCAAATGAACAACGCGCTCTCTGCAGTGCCAAAGCCAAAGCTGCCAGTTAAGAACTCGGCGAGTTTCGTCAGCCTGCAGTAACGACGCCTAAGCAGCAAAGTGCAACGTTCTACTTTGTGATTCTTTTGATTCAAGAATGGCAATAAATAAATAAATAAATTACTCTTAGAAACCAAAACACACAAAAATATACGTATACATACATACATACATATATAAAAATCTGCAAACTCACAAAGAGTTTAAAAATAGATTTCCACAAAAAAAAAGGTCGCACCGTTAAACGGTTAGTTTAGCCGCCCATTTTTGGGAAAAACAGCACACGCCAAGTCCGTTAAAAACCTAAATGTTAGATTTCACGTTTGTTAATAGTGCAATCTTGGTAAATGACTATGAAATTCAGTGCAAGGCATTCAAACGCCCAAGCGGGTCACGTTGGTGCCGAGGGGGGTGCCGTTTTTTCCCTCTGAAAGCGGGCTTGCATTTGTTGCCGATGGACATCGTTGAGACAGTAGCCAATGGCCTCTTCCGTTTCTCGAATCCGCCGCCCAAACCGGTCTCGGTCTCTTGCCATCTCCTCCCAAGGACCCCGGCGAGCAGCTCTCAGAGCAAAGTCCCACGCATGCATAACGTGAACGTGAACGACTGGAGAAAACGTTACCTGAAATCAGAAAAGAAAAAAAAAGAGAGAGAGACAACTTGAGTCGTGCGGTGAACAAAAGAACGAGGCCCTTTAACGCGAGCACACCGAGGATACGGTAACATTTGTCTCGTGTTACATCATCTGGTAAACAAGGGCTTATCATTTGGATTTAGTGCCACTTAAGTGGCCTGACGACACATCTCGGTAATAAACCTCCTCTGTTTGTTTCTTTTTATCTGAGGGATACTCGAGTATCAAAAAAAAAAAAAATAAATCAACCAATATGCTCACAGGAAATCACAAATAAAATGTTAATCCCGCACAGCCCGGGGACCTGGTGCCATCAACACTGAGTGACCCTGGGGACAGCACTGAAGCGGATGAGTCAGCGGTGGCGTGTTTTTCTCTTCATTAAAGCAGGTTACCTTATCTGAGTCATAATTGCAGGAGTATTGCATTAGACTCGGCCTCAAGTACCACGACAAAAAAATTAAAAAATGAAGGCCGCTTTGTTTGTTTCCATCTCAGCTGAAAGTCAGTCATCGTCCAACCCGCCATATCCTAACTACAGGGTCACGGGGGTCTGCTGGGGCCAATCCCACCCAGCACAGGGTGCAAGGCAGGGAACAAAACCCAGGGCCGGGTGCCAGCCCACCGCAGGGCACACACACACACGGGACAATTCAGGATTGTCAATGCACCTCTTTGGACTGTGGGAGGAAACCCACGCAGACACGGGGAGAACATGCCAACTCCACGCAGGGAGGACCCGGGAAGCGAACCCTTAAGGGTCTCCTAACTGTGAGGCAGCAGCACTACCCACTGCACCACCGTGCTGCCCTAAGCTGAACGCACACACTTTAAAAGTCAGGCAGTGGTGAGAATATCTAAAACTAGAGAGGTCCACCGCTCACATGACACGATGGTTTTACTGTCTGTGCCCAGAGGACACGTGAAGTTGGGAAGGAAGTCTTGTCTGGCTCAGGGTCCATCGACGTACTCGGCTCTTGTGAGAGAATTGTTTGGAGGTGACGACAGTTAAGTGTTGTGTTGTGCTTTCCATAATAAAATATAGCATTTAGTGTTAATAAAAGGTCAGACATCTGTCCAGGGAACCAGATAAAGGTCACACACAAGGACGTACCAGGAGAGGGTTGACGTAACACGCCAGGGGTGTCCAACTCCGCTCCTGGTGGGTTTCATTCTAACCATCTTCTTAATTAGTGACCAGTCTGTGCTGCTAATTTCATTTTCACCTCAGTCTTAATTAACTCGACTCGGACCCCCATTATTCGTCTCTTTTTCCTTAAATGAGCAGCCAATCGTTAATGAGACACAAAACACGTGACCAGCTAACCACAGTGTCTGAAAAGAAAGTAAGGTGAAGGTCTCTCAGCAAAGTGAATCTGCTCGGGTCAGCAAAACATTCTGATGGTGAAATGTCTGCTTGTGGCGGAATGAGAGCAGCAACAGGCCATGGAGTCAAATAAACGAGTTTCATTAACAGCGAGAATCGGCTTCTCATCGAGAGACTGGCTGGAGTCGGAAGCCCCAGTTTGGCTGGTCGTCTCGTTTCTGTTTGGCTGCCATTTCATGAAGAGGACTGGGCTATTAAGATGAGGGGGCAAGAAGTTTCCGTATCTACTCGCGGATAAGTCGGGGCTTGACTTTATCGTATCATTTCTGGTATTTTATAATGTCGGCCGTGTAAGTCGAATGCGGAAAACTCACGCGGTTGGTCCGAGAGATTACGATATGCTAACTGATGCCCACCTGAGAGAGTCACCACAGGGAACACGGTCTTTTGTACCTACGTGACCACCCGGTGATACACAAAACGGAGCAAATGTCACTTCGGAATAGTTTGGGTATCTCACCCCCTCATACACCTTTATCATAAGAGCATCCCTTATCTACGATGGAGCGTTCGATCAAAAGGAAATATGAAGCTGGTTTGAAATGAAAAGTCGCTGAAGTGGCGAAAGAAATTGGCAACAAAATTCGATGCGTCTGAGAAACTGGTGCGAGATTGGAGGAATTAAGCAGAAAATGTAAGCGTTGTATTTTTGAACGGACGTATAAGCCAGGGTCTGATTTTATGATCGATTTTTCAGATTTCAAGACCAGACTTATACGTGAGTAATTACGGTAATTAGGAGAAAAGGGTTCAAATGAAAACCTGCAGCCACTGCGGCCCACCAGGAGCGGAGTTGGACACCCCCGTAATAAAACACCAAATGTACCGAGAGATCAGCAGATGTCCTGTAAAACACAAGACTGGACAGTCGTCACATACGTCTCAGAGACTTCAAGGGTGATGGCCAAACCTAACGGTATTAACTGATAAAGTTATCGGGGCGTGTCAGCCAACGAACCAATCCGAGTCAAGGTCAGGTGATGTGTACGCGTATAAACCGGACCCCTCTGACCATTTCATAGCACAGGCTGCTGTGATGAACGCTCCCTGTTCTCCATTTGCTGAAGAGTATTAAAGACACAGGGCGGCATGGTGGTGCAGTGGGTAGCGATGCCGCCTCGCAGTAAGGAGACCCGGGTTCACTTCCCGTGCGGAGTTTGCATGTTCTCCCCGTGTCTGCGTCGGTTTCCTCCCACAATCCAAAGGCATGCAGGTTGGGCACACTGGTAAACCTAAATTGTCCCTAGTGTGTGCTTGGTGTGGGTGTGCCCTGCCCGGGGTTTCTTCCTGCCTTGCACCCTGTGTTGGCTGGGATTGGCTCCGGCAGACCCCCCCCCCCGTGACCCTGGGTTAGTCGATGACTTTCTGACTATTAAAGACACAATCAGCACATTTTCTCCTGCCTCATTACGGACTCAGCGTTTTCTTCTTTAATTAGCCCGTTTGATTTCTATCAATCTCTGCGTGGGGCAAGCAGTGTCTGGACACAGGTGCCACGCTGTAACTGTGCATTATCTAACAATGTGACAAAGGGACACCATAGTAAACAGGCACAGACAGCCACACAGACAGACAGACGACATAAAAGTGGCATCACAGAGATACAAACCTTTCTGTGGAGGTCTTTCTTGTGCCCTCCGTGACATTCCACAGGCGCATTTCGCTTCTTTCTCCAGGGGCAGAGCCGGCGGGCGCTTCTGTTTATACAGTCGTGCTTGTAATCCCTCTTTGGTAAGGCTGGCTTGGCGCAGCTGGCCTTCTTTACGGTCGCCTCGAGTGTCCTGTCATTTTCCCATACAAAGCCCACAGGTGCCTTGGCATCAGGAAAGCTTTCAATGCACGCTTTAAAATTCAGGGGGTGGTACGGGTCAGTACTCTGAGATAACAAGTTCCAGAGCTTCTCGTTTTCATCAATAGCAGAAGCCTGCAGGCTTTCATCATCATCATCTTCACTGTCACTATCTTCTTCAGAACAGGAGGACAGGACTGGACTCCTGTTCTCTGCCCGGTTCCGTTCTTCCGTCACAGAAGCAGAACATTCAGTCAAGCACAGGGAGGGCCGTGGCTTTGAAAAAGAACTCGACGCGCAGGCCGTAAAGTGCAGTGGGTTATAGGGGTCTCCCGGACTGATGAAGGACTCCCACAATTTATCGTTGTCCTCTTCCTCACTATCCCCAGAACTGCTGTCACTGTCCCATGAGCTATCCTCACTTTCGGACACAGACCAGTTCTGGACAAAATTTACACAGTTTGACTCGGCCCTCTTATCCACATTTTCCTTCAAGTCTTCGTCCCATGAAGGAGTCTTCCTTTCTTCATCCTGCGGATCTGTGGCTCTTTTAAGGGCCACATCCTGTAAGCCACTGGAAATTGGAGCAGAAAACATAAACAGATTATAGGGGTCACTGGTACTTGTGAACGACTCCCACAGCCTTCGACTTGCCTCCACGTCACACTCTTCTTCGTCACTACTTTCCCCCCAGAAGGACAAATCTTCACTGTCATTAATTTCGTCATAAGCGATACTTTGTAGGCTTCCGCTTTTGCGCTCTACCACTTCACTTGCCTCCACGTCTTGAAGGTTTACTTTTGGCGGGATCTCCGGATCGTGGCAGAACGGAGAATGGAGGACACCATTTGTATCGCCGAAGAAAAAAGCTGAGGGGTTTTCAAAGGAACTGCAACATTCAGGGTCTTCATCTCCTTCTGCATCAGCTTCAAGATTACAAAACGTCGGTTCAAAAGAGCTGACCTGGCATGCCATGCCACTAGCGGGGTCAGAAGCATCACTTTTGTGCCCTACCACTCGACTTGTCTTCACATCTTGAAAATGAACTCTGGGCCGGCTCTCCGGATCGCGGCTGAACGGAGAATGGAGAAGGGCGTTTGTATCACTGAGGAAGAAGGCCGCGGACGTTTCAAAGGAATTACAACATTCTGGCTCTTCTTCTGCATCGACATCGAGATTGAAAAACATTGGTTCAAAAGAGCTGACCTGGCATTCCATGCCATTAGCAAACGAGTCAATCTCCCCCAAAGTCATGTTGTTTAAACTGGTGACAATACTGGCAGCGTTTTCCTTGAACGAGTGGGGCGATGAGAACAATTCTTCAACGTGGCTTGGGAAGCCAATATGCTGGACCTGGGAGCGCTGGGCAATGATCCTCAGGTGGATTTCCAGTCCACACATCTGAAAAACTAAGCATCAGAAAACGAACGTTAGGCAGAGGCACCTTTAGCCATACCAGTCGGAATGTGGACATTCATTAAAAATTGTGAAAACAGCAGAGAAAGGCAAGCTTATAATAATAATAATAATAATAATACATTGCATTTACAGAGCGCCTTTCATAAACCCAAGGTGGCTTTACATATAGACGGGGGAGAAAAAAAAAAAGATCACACAGAAGACAAAAGTTCAAAGAGGAAAGATGGAGGAAGAGGAGCAAACTGAGACAGACTGAAGAAGAGAGTTCCAGAGTTGACGGCAGAGCCATCTTAAGGCATGGGCATGCTGGGCAGTTGCTATTCTAATTCATGCTAATCTATGCTAATTCATGCTAATCTATATATGTTGTGACTTGCTGAGGTGTTGTGTAGGTAGGGGGGCACAGTGCACTGCTTTGCCCGGGGGTCTATAAAGCTGTTAAGACGGCCCTGGTTGAAGGAGAGTCTGGTGTGGGGGACAGTAAGGAGATGACTGTGTGAGGACCTGAGAGAGACACAAGGAGTGTGTGGAGCCACCACAAATAGGGGCTTTGGGCCTCCCAGAGGCAGAGGGGGGCAAAGGTTATGTAGGGCCTTGATGGGGAGAGGCAGAATCTGGAATTTAATCCTTGATGGGACTGGTAACCAGTGAAGCTGGGAGAGAACAGGGGAGACGTGAGCAGAGCGCCGTGTGTGGCTGCCGAGTTCTGAATGTGCTGTAGTCTCTGTAGAGATGGTGCAGGGGAGGCCGATGAAGAGGGAATTACAGTAATCGGTACGAGACGTTATGAGACAACGAACCACAATGAGTCCGAGCTTCACTAAAGGGCAGAAATGGATGGAGACGGGAAACGTGATGGAGACGATAGAATGAAATGTTGCACAGACACCTGATGTGAAGCTCAAAATGATGTGATGAATCAAACAAAACACCAACAGGAGCAGCTCTGACATCAAGAGAAACAGTCAGAGGCCTTAGCAAGTACTGGGCCTCCCAGTAAC
>JANRMT010062810.1:1692379-1731367 GCA_026402145.1 Polypterus bichir lapradei
GCCTCCCAGTAACGCCGCAAATGGGGGCTTTGGGCCTCCCAGTAACGGCACAAATAGGGGCTTTGGGCCTCCCAGTAACACCTCAAGGTCAGGTAAGGTTCATGAAGACATTCATCCATTAATCCAGCCATCTAACTTCTTTATCAGGTTTTAGGGTAGCAGGTGCCTATCCTGGCAGCAACAAGCATGAGGCAGGAACCAACCTGGACAAGCCAGGGTGGCAGTTCATCTATGGCCAGAGCTGCCCTCAGGGTACTTTGGTACTTCAGGTGTTCACCCCAGGACCCTTCTCATATACGATAAAAAACACACACACGTGTAGTAAATGGGAGAAGCCCCAGCAACTCCCCACCAGCACACACACAATCCACTTCCAGCCCCAAGATTGTCCAATCAAGTTGAATCAGAAAGGCGGCCATACCCACAGGGCATCTAAAAGGTGACTTTTATAAAATCATACATTAATATGTGAGGCGAGTTAAAATGATTATTCAAAACAAGAGCACAGTAGTGCAGCGAAAAGAGAAGCAAGAGACACTGGAGACTCTGACATCTGCAGGGTAAAACAAAATGTGCGTCGAGTAAGAACTCACAGATCACAAACACTCATTTGGAAACACTGCAGTGGAGACCAAGGAGATTTAACTTCACAGATAGTCACGAAAAAGCGAATATCGCAGATTCTAGAGGCTTCAGCTGCAATGTGCGGTCTGACAGCACTGAAACAAATGTGGGAGACCACCAGGACCCTGCAGGAGACGCGATGCACCAAACTAGAATGAAAGGTCCCCTGATACGACAGTGGAGGTTCACAGCTTCTGTCGCGGTCACTGCCACAGCCTTTCGACTTCCTCTGCGCTTGCGCCCGTCTGCTTTGACGAGGAACGTTCAAGAAGTTTCCGCACTTTAAAACTCTATAAAGAATTTTCAGACTCAAATGACATCACTTCTCTACATTGTCACCTTCGTTTGTGATGCAATTTCCCCGACTTTAACTCCTCCCGCCTTCACAGTTTCCAACGAAAATACAAAAGTGCGGAAACTTTTGGAACGTCCCTCGTACATCCCATAAAAATGTAAAACACACAGCATTTCTCACCGAGACTTGACGCCAATCTTATTATTTGCTGCAAATACGAACACAAAGCAGTCAGTTAACATACCCGCTCTCAAGTGGCGAAGGCCTTTAAAAACGTGTCACTGAGGTTTGTTAACCGGACCCTCAAAGGTATTTGTGATTTGCACTCGTCAGTTTGTTTCATTCAATTCATACATTAAAGAACAAAAAAGGGAAGGTGAAGCAGACCCAAACAGAAAGTCTGGGATTTTCTTTTCCTACTTCAATGCCCGCGTCCGGTTTATTACTGACATACACGGGTGTACACGCGAGTGCAGGGTGCCCCCCTTGGCAAACCTCACACATGACCCTTACAATGTTAGGCCTTGGAGTTTGGAGGGCATTGTCATATTAAATATTATATAAAATAGCCGACGGGAAGGGGGTGTGTGTGTAAGTCTGGGTCAGTATTATTAAATAAAATAAAATAAATAAATTCTGCCCCCGACTCCTGCCGAGTTCCCCTAAACAGCAGATGTGGCCCTGTGAGTGAAGTGAGGGTCTTCTGACCAGCAACACCCTAAAATCGAGCCTTGAGACCACCACACTCAAAGTAAATAAAACCCCTGGCAGCTTAGCACTGCCAACTGATCCTCCGCTCCCTCATTTCTATAAATGGCCGTCGTGCCACTGGAGCTAAACGAGCTCTCAGCTTGACTTGTGACTCTTCGCAGTTTTATCACCAAGTCCACTAATGTGCGACGGGTGCAGCTCCACATATAAAGAGGCGCTCAGACGACTCATTTAGGGAGAATTCACAACAGCTCACTTTCCAAAAATACCTCCTTGTGGGAAGTCAAACGTGGAAATGCGGGTGTACAGCGCCACAACCAAGGTGTCTGTGCTGGTTAAGGCTTTGGCTTTCAAACCCTGAGGTTGGGGGTTCAAATCTCACTACGGACACCACCCCCGAGGATGTCACTTTACCTGCCAACGGGAAAAATAAAAGAATGTCACCGATTGTATGTGCGATAATGCAAGTCAATCAGCTCACACCTGAATAGAGTCGCAGGGGTCTGCTGGGGCCTACCCAGATAGCATTGGGCACAAGGCAGGAACAAACCCTGGGCAGGACGCCAGGCCACATACATACACATAAGAGCCAATTTAAGAAACGCTCATTCATCTAACCTGCATGTCTTTGGCCTGTGAGAGGAAATCCGAGCACCCGGAGAACACCCATGCGGCAGGGACTGGGAGGAGGACCCGCGACGCGACCCCTGGTGTCCTTACAGCGATTCTAAGACACCTTTGGTAATAAAAACGATACACGCAAAATCAAAGAGTTCTCATTTGGTAAAGCCACTGCTCCAAATCCTCTCTTAGCTGATCGCCATGACAGGCGAGTGGATGTGCGGCCAGCGGGATTGCCACACGCCGCGCGCCTTCCACCCTCCCGAGTCACCCGTCACGCGCCCCTCGTCTCGTTTAAGACACCAACATCCCACGGCCACCACTAAAGAACGCGGCTCGCCGTTTTCAGAGATGCCACCCGCGTGTCCATTTGTGTCACCACCACGCAGCACACTCGTGACGAATACCCGGAGAGCCGCGAACGTCCCCACCCCGCGCTCGCCTTCAGTCGTGGCCCGTCAGTGCGCGCGCGATTTGGGCGCCCCACTCGCTCGCTCCTTCCTTCCCGCTCGCGCGCTCGCTCGCTCGCTCCTTCCCGGACTTACCCGCCCAGAGCCCGGCGTAAACAACCTGCAGCAGGACGCGGAGCTGCTCCAACAGCACACTCCAGATCTGCCAGGTGCGGTGGACGGCTAAAGCGCCGGTCATCCCGTATCTGTCCATCCAGGTCTTCTTCGGGTACGAATCCATGCCAGTGGCTATTTGTGATTCTCAAGACTTTCCAGAAAATGTACGGCTTGTCGTCTGGTTCTTTCTCTGCGCTTCTAGAGCGACCGTCGATTCTCGGCGAGGTGGGAACTTCATTTCTCCGTTAGGAATTGGTGGGGGAAACGGCGAGGCAAGGGCCCGCTCAGGCCATCCTGGCGTTTCGGCTCAAGAGTAGCTACGTGCGGCGGCGGAGACCCAAAAATGTCGTCGCGTTAGAGCAGAACTGAAAGTGCATCGACATGGCGTTCTCTGACAACAAAATGCCTTCCCGTGACGTGAGCTCAAATTTCCGAAGACATCGCAGTTTATACCGAAGCCAGCTCTGGAAACACCCAACTACGAGTGGCCTCCCGGAGGAGGGGACAGAGGCGAGTGACGGGCAGGGGCGGAGCGGGCAGGGGCGGAGCGGAGCGGCGGCCGGCTGCGGGTCGGATGAGCTATGGTGTACAGCCACTGGGCAAACGACTAAAAAAATAAAGTCATAAATGAACAAATAGCGGCGTCCGGTCACAGTGACCCGCGGCAATGTCCACGACACGCTGGCGCTGAAATCACCAGACGACCAATAACGAAGACGGCTGCGCAAACTGTGACGTCAGCGAGTTGTCGTGCGCAGCAAGAACGCCGCACGTGGGCTGTCATCTGGGCCTCTTCGGCAAGATAACGCAACCGTTGCCTAAGAGCAAAGCGTGCCTGGCTGGAGACACCGCTAATAACAAGAAGACTGGGGACCAGTGCGAGGAGATGCACAGTAAAAGAAGTCCCAGGAATTTCGAGGCCAGGTGGGTATTTAAGATCCGGACCTTTCCAGGTAAGGTAGCTAAGACTCCCTAACCAGGAGCAGGCTTGTCGCATATTGATTAGCAGACACAAGTAAGAATGTCACTGTCCTCTGCACATATCCCAGTAGTGTGACCCTATTTAAACTCCAATTTGCATATATGAATAATGTAAACAGATCTGACAAACACTACAGTACATCGAGCTCATTTGGTTACATAAACATCTTTCACAAATTCTCCATGATGATAGTACAGTGCCCACCATAGTGTTGGGGACAAGGACACGTTTCTCCTCGATTTACCCCCTCTGCTCCACATTTTAAAATGACATCATTGCAGGCTTCACTTTAAGGGGATCTGCATACATTTCAGTCACACCCGGGGGTGCAGCACAGAACACAGGGTCCCATACATAAGCAGTCTCTGTGGGGCCCTTCCTCTTGAAAACAAACCTTTCATTCCAGGCTTCAAGGGTCCACCCCACCCAGTGGGCTCTGGGTAATTATTACTCTTCTCCCCCCACCCCATTACAATGCCCATGGTCACACCGTGTAGAAATGACATTCATTTAGGGCACCATAATATATGGGACGATTGGCACCACAGGTGTTTGTGGCTTCATAAGATACCTCGGCTTGTTTCTGCTCTTTGGAGGATAGGAGCCGTGCCAGTGCCAGTCACATTGCCCACATTCTGGACACACCATATAGAAATGACAACACTTTTTCCCATTTCAGGATACTATAATGTTTGGGACACAGCAGTGGCATGCCTATTAAAGCTGTCATATTTAGGCTGCTTGAATGACAGCTTGAAGTCTGCGGCTCTCCTCTGGTGATGTTCTGCCAAGCCTTTAATGCTGCCATCTTCAGCTCCTGTTGTTTGAGCGGCTTGAACCCTTAAGTTTGCTCTTCACCATATGGAAGGTCTGCTCAGTTGGATTGAAATTGGGTGACTGGCTTGGCTATTCAGGAATTTTCCATTTCTTAGCTTTGATAAACGTCTGTGTGGCCTCAGCAGTCTGGTTGGGTCATCATCTTGTAGGATGAAGTGCCGTCTGGTGAGTTTGGAGGAATTCACTGGAACTTGAGCAGATCAGATGTTTCTACACACCTCAGAATTCATTAGGCCACTGGCGTCAGCAGTGACATCATCAGTGTGCCAGGACCTGTGGCAGCCATACACACCCAAGCCATAAGACCCCCAGCACCGCCATGTTGAACAGATGAGGTGGTCTGATTTGGATCTTGGGCAGTTCCTTTCTGTCCCCACACGTTGCTCTCGCCATCATCCTGATCAGGTTCATCTTTGTCCCGTCTGTCCACAACAGCTTTACCCAGAATTCTGCAGGCTCTTTGAAGTCCTTTTTCACAAACTCTAATCTGACCCACCTGTTTTTATGGTTGACTGGTGGTCTGCATCTTGCAGTGTGGCCTCTGTATTCCTGTTCATGGCAGTCAGCCCCCTGAAGACTGTTTCTGGTCTGTCGGACAGGCATTGGGACTTTGTCTTCACCACAGTGTAGATTCTTCTGTCATCCGCAGTGGGGGTCTTCCTTGGCCTACCAGTCCCTTTGTGATTTCTGAGCTCACCAGTGCGTTCTTTCTTCTTCATGATATTCTAGGCAGCTCATTTGGGCCATCCTAAGGTTTTATTGTTGTTTTACAGCCTCATGATGACATCTTTGGCTTTCATTGGCACAACCCTCGTCCTCATGTTGAACAATTCTTCTTCTTCTTCTTTTTCTTTCAGCTTGCTCCCATTAGGGGTTGCCACAGAGGATCATCTTCTTCCATCTCTTCCAGTCCTTGTCATCTTGTTCTGTCACACCCATCGCCTGCATGTCCTCTCTCAGCACATCCATAAACCTCCTCTTAGGCCTTCCTCTTTTTCTCTTACCCAGCAGCTCTATCCTTAGCACCCTTCTCCCAATATACCCTTCATCTCTCCTCTGCACTTGTCCAAACCAATGCAATCTCGCCTCTCTGACTTTGTCTCCCAACCGTCCCACCTGAGCTGACCCTCTAATGGCCTCATTCCTAATCCTGTCCATCCTCGTCACACCCAATGCAAACCTTAGCATCTTTAACTCTGCCACCTTCAGCTCTGTCTCCTGTGCCACCGTCTCCAGCCCATACAACATAGCTGGTCTCACTACCGTCCTGTAGACCTTCACTGTCACTCTTGCTGATACCCGTCTGTCACTCCTGACTCTCTTCTTCACTTCTCTTCCACAATTCCCATTACTCTGTTCTGTTGATCCCAAGTATTTAAACTCCTCCACCTTCGCCAACTCTACTCCCCTCATCCTCACCACTCCACTGACCTCCCTCTCATTCACACACATGTATTCTGTCCTGGTGGTCCTACTGACCTTCATTCCTCTCCTGTCATATCTCCACCTCTCCAGGTTGTCCTCAGCCTGCTCCCTACTCTCTCTATAGATCACAATGTCATCAGCAAACATCACAGTCCATGGGGACTCCTGTCTCATCTCGTCTGTCAACCTGTCCATCACCATTGCAAATAAGAAAGGACTGAGAGCCGATCCCTGATGTAATCCCACCTCCGTCACTCAAACCGCAGACCTCACCACGGTCACACTCCCCAATCTTACGTACTTCTCTGCCACTCCCGATTTCCTCATCCAACACCACAGCTCCTCTCAATCACCCTGTCATATTCTTTCTTCAGGTCCACAAAGACGCAATGCAGCTTCTTCTGCTCTTCTCTCTACTTCTCCATCAACATCCTCAGAGCAAACATCACGTCTGTGGTGCTCTTCCTTGGCATGAAAACTAACACTGAACAATACTACTACTACTGTTTGATTTATATAGCACCTTTCCAAGGCTCAAGGTGCTTAAGATACAAATATTTTCTGGATAGAACAATAAACATATAAATACAGGATAAACAAAGCATTGAATAGAATAAAAGAAAGAATAAACCAGAGTATAACACTAACAGCGCCTAACACGTTTTTGGTGACTCCAAAGGTAGAAAACGTGTTGTGCCTGAAATGTCTGCAAATCCCCTTAAGTGAAAATCTGCAATGTGCCCTTTAATCACAAGTCTGAATTGTTCAACTGTGGAGCAGAGGAGGAGGTCAAGGAGGAATGTCTTTGTTCCCAAACACATAGTTATGATGTCATGTTATTGTGATTTTTGTTTTTTTTCTTTTCAAATCCATCCATCCACCAAACCTGCTTTATCCTGAGCAGGGTCACAGGGAAGCTGGTGCCCATCCCAAGAAGCATCGGGCACAAGGCATGAACAATCAATCCCTGATTGGGGTGCCAGTCCATCACAGGGCTAACACACTCATCAGGGGACAATTTGACATTGGAAATCCACCTAACCTGCACGTCTGTGGACTGTGGGGGGAAACGGGAGCACTCAGAGGCAACCCATGCAGACTCCATGCGGCGAGGATTTGGGACGTGACCCACAGCACAACTACTAACTGTGCTGCCCTCTTTACATCGCCATGTCTCTCTGTTATATAAAAGAAAATCCTGAGACGAGATGAGACTTTGGCTGTGAGATTTTATCAAGTCCCGCCCTCCTCTCAAACCACGCCCACAGTCCTCTCACCTCTCATTGGTGTGAATGCTTTTGTCAGACACACTTCCTGCACTCTCAGCTCTTATACATTTTTACGTTTTCCTCCCTTTAAGTTTCCAATTAACGAAGACGTATTACGTCCAAATCTTATTGAAGAATTTCATCATGAAGGTTTATCAACCGAAGAAATGAGTACACAGGCAATCCTAGCGCCAAGAAACAATGAAGTCAAACGAATTAACGCGAAAATTGTCTATCGGTTACACGTCAAATTAGTTAAATGCGTTTCAATAGACTCTGCTGAAAGAGTTGGTGGTGATGGTGCAGAAGATGAAAACATCAACTTACAATATCACGAAGAGGAACTACAACCGTTAACACCGTGTGGTCTTCCACCAGCTGAATTACTGCAGAAAGAAGGACGTATCCAAGAAAGGTAATGTAGTCCATCATCAGGGGATAACATGAGACACCAAAGGAGATCTCGATACGCCATTCGTATTAAAATGTTACAGTTTCCCGTTAGAAGAGCTTCTGCTATGACAATCAACAAATCACAGAGCCAAACATTCGAAAAAGTCGGTTTGTTTATTAGAGATAAAGAAATGAAATTCACCTCACAGGCAGTTATACGTTACGATGTAAGACCAAACACAGAGTCAAAATTAAATGCGATATTGATGACAATTTACAGTAAAAGTATCATTTTAAAAAATATATTAACTTCAAAGCCCAACAGAATGAAATCGTATAACGCAATGAAAAACTCTAACGCAACATGACACAATTTCCATCCATCCATTTTCCAACCTGCTGAATCCAAACACAGGGTCACGGGGGTCTGCTGGAACCAATCCCGGGCAGGGCGCCAACCCACCGCAGGGCACCCACACACACTGGGGACAATTTAGGACCACCAATCCACCTCACCTGCATGTCTTTGGACTGAGGGAGGAAACCCACGCAGACACGGGGAGAACATGCAACCTCCATGCAGGGAAGCGAACCCAGACGGGTCTCCTAACTGCGAGGCAGCAGTGCTACCCACCGTGCCACCCTGACACAATTTTCTTTCAATTTATTAAGTTTTACTATGGTTAATTACTCACTGTAATGTAAAATAGCTAGTTTTGTTATACATATGTAACAATTCCCATTTATTTAAATTGTACATCCGCATCCCATACACAAGCGGCAGAACCACAGAGACTTGTGTGTAGTGCCCGCCCAGGGCTGGTGAGCAAAGCCCCCTAGTTTCATATCATTTTGTAATCCAAGGAATTTCAATTACGCGACCCTAGTGAAACACCCATCTACTAAAACGGGCTCAAAGGTACAATGCCATGCCATGCCATGCCACGTCCATCTGCTTCGATTGTGATGTGCATTTGTGAACCTCCCTCTATAAAGGTGTGTACGTTGTGTTGCCTTTTATCATTGGACGTTCCTCTCTCTTTGTGCTTCTTGTTGCCTTTCTTTGTCAGACATTCCAGCCCCGTGGTGGACACGAGACAGATGGACGTCTTATCGGTATGAGATAACGAGAATAACATTAACATTGAGAGATACTGTATAGTCCCTAATTAGGCGACACAGTGGCAGTACTGAGGTCCTGCATTAAGGAGATTGGGGTTCGTATCCCGAGTGCTCCCGTCGTAGTCTCCTTGTTTCAGCCTGCACGTCTTTCCACAGTCCAAAAACATGGAGGTTGAGTGAGCTGCTGTTGGTAAATCGTCCCTAGTGTGTGTTCACCTGGTGATGGAGTAGCATCCTGCGTGAAGCTTGATGGGATAAGACCAGCAGTGGGCAGCGTCGGTGGTCCTGGAGGGCCGCAGGTTTTTGTTTCTTAATGAGAAGTCCTTTATTGCTGATGACACACTTATTGCTCAAGTGACATTTTGATGATTCATTTTAGTGGTCTCGCTTGTTAAGGTTCCCCACCCTCGATCTTAAACTGCTGCATTCACTGTTTCAGTGGCTCCTTATTAACAAGAAGATGTAAATGACAAGACAGCCGTCAGTTCTCCATCTCACCTCTACACCTCCGGGTGTTCATCCTGCACGGTTTGATTTAATAAAAGACTTAAGAGAAAAATGTGACAGACTGAAACGATCCTTTTAGGCTTCAAATCATTTGGATGATATCCTACGATAATAAGAACCTTACACTGCAGACTAACATTTGTTAGTAAGAGTTGTCTGTTATACCTGCATTGTTATCACTCTTTAATTTAATATTGTTCTTTATCACTATGCTGCTGCTGGAGTATGTGAGTGTCCCCTTGGGGTTAATAAAGTATCTGTCTGTCTGTCTATCTACGAGGTGCGATCCAAAAGTTCCCAGAATGCATTTATTCTGCAGCCAGAAGGGTTTGGTTATATCACTCGCCGCTAGACAGCAGTCCTCGAGAGCTGTTATCACACGTTATAACGTCAGCGCAGTTGTTTCTCAAGTCGCAGTTCTCGTTTAAACTTCGGTTGTGTCTGTGAAGGGTTGTTTGTGAAAATGAGCGATTTGAAAGACCCAGAAAAGCTCGACAAGTTCACAGCAACACCAAGTCAATGCTCATTTGCTTCTTTGATGTGAAGGGTGTCATCCACAAGGACAGACGGTGAATGGAGCATTCGACAGGGATGTTCTAAGGCGTTTGCGAAATCAAATTCGCCGAACACGTCTTCAGATGTGAGCTGACCGGTCACTTCTTTTGCATCACGACGATGCACCAGCTCACACATCTCTGATTGTGCGTGAATTTTTGGTTTCTACAAAGTTTACTGCCATTCCCCACCCTCCGTACTCCCCTGATTTAGCGCCGTCTGATTTCCTAAGATGAAGATGAGGCTCAAGGGACGCAGATTTGAGACGGTGGAGGAGATCCAAACGGTAACAACCGACGTCTTGAACACAGTGACAAAAAACGACTTCCAGAGGTGCTTCGAAATCTCGCTGGGATTGGCGTATCAACTCAGCGGGTGACTATTTTGAGGAACTGTTCACCATTAATTGTTATTTGGTGTGTATGCGGTGTGTGGTGTTTTCTGTCCCCCCTGGCCATTGGACCTTACTCTTATTCGATGTTAATTAATTTTATTTTCTTACTGTGTCTTTTATTTTTCTATTCTTCATTATGTAAAGCACTTTGAGCTACTGTTTGTATGAAAATCTGCTATAGAAATAAATGTTGTTGTTGTTGTTATGCTTTTAAATAAATGCATTCCGGGAACTTCTGGATCGCACCTCGTATCTATTATATAGCGCCTTTCATCTATCTATCTATTATTATATAGCGCCTTTCATCTATCTATCTAACAAGCCATAAAATTAAATACAGCCTGAGATTGACAAGGATTGGTTTCTAATTAAGTAATTGGGTTTGAATGAAAACCTGCAGCCACTGCGGCCCTCCAGGACCACCGACACTGCCCACCCCTGGCATAGACTCCTACTGCCCTGACGTTGCCCTGGAGAGGTGGGTTAGGAAGTTGAATGGAGGGATTGATGTTCCCTAATCGTCACTAGTATGGTTCGTTGTGTGTGGTGCTTTTCTCTTGCCTGCCTGTTTATATGATTTCCCTACACGTCACAGTAGAGCGACTTTGTGAAGTAAAACCTAAACACAACGGTAAATAGTCAGTTTGAGAACAGAGGCAGGTGCGATGAATAGAAGCCGACACAATACAACTCATTCGCAGTGGCTTATGGGTAGTTTGAACACTCACACAGTGCGCTGTTTTTAATCCAACATCAAATGAACATGAATGTTGCACTCAGGGTTTGAACGGTCAAGCAATGTGCCGTTGTGAGATTTTCTTTGGCAAATCGGGAGTAAAACCTTCTGAAATTCACCAAATTCTGCACCCGCACTCAGTGAAGAGCAAAATACAAAAATAAAAACCGACCTGAATGGAGGCAGACACACAACTGGCTCTTTGTCTTAACGGGACGACGTTCTTCATACAGGGAGCACTACATGGAGGTAGTTGTGCATTTGGTGATCGCTTTATTTCAAGTCATAGGTATCTGCAAATGTCCAACTCAGCCATAGGGGACGCACAAACCAGTGTGTTTCTTTGTGTTGGTCCCAAGCCCGGGTTACGTCAGGAAGGGCACCCGGTGTAAAATTTTGCCAAATCAATATGCGGGCAACATAAATTTCCATAGCGGATCGGTCGAGCCCCGGGTTAACAATGGCCGCCACCAGTACTGTCAGTCAACAGGGTGCTGGCAGAAATTGGGCTACTGTTGGCCGAAGAAGAAGAGGAGGCGGGAGTCGTGTCCAGAGGCAGGAGGAGAGGAGGAAGGTAAAGAGAGTGGAACGGAGGGTAGGACCTTTGAATGTTGGCAGTATGAGTGGTAAGGGCAGAGAGTTAGCAGATATGATGGAGAGAAGGACGGTTGATATATTGTGTGTGCAAGAGATTAACTGGAAGGGGAGTAAGGCCAGGAGGATCAGAGGTGGATTCAAATTGTTCTGTCATGGTGTGGATGGGAAGAGAACTGGAGTAGGAGTTATTCTGAAGGAACAGCACGTCAAGAGTGGGAGGTGTAAAGTGTCAGGCAGAGTGATGATGATGAAGGTGTGATGATGAACATTGTTAGTGCATACACCCTGCAAGTTGGGTGTGCAATGGGTGAGAAAGACAATTTGTGGAGTGAGTTGGATGAAGTGATGAACAGAAAGTGGTGATTGGCACAGACTTCAATGGACATGTTGGTGAAGGGAACAGAGGAGACGAGGAGGTGATGGGTAGGTATGGTGCCAAGAGGAATGAAGGTGGTCAGAGGATAGTGGATTTTCCCAAGAGGATGGACATGGCTGTGGTGAATACGTATTTGAAGAAGAGGGAGGAACACAGGGTGACGTACAAGAGTGGAGGAAGATGCCCACAGGTAGATGACATTCTATGAAGAAGAGTTGATCTGAAGGAGACTGAAGACTGCAAAGTGGTGACAGGGGACAGTGTAGTTAAGCAGCATAGGATGGTGGTCAGTAGGATGACGTTGGAGATCAAGAGGAGGAAGAGAGTGAAGGTAGAGCCAAGGATCAAATGGTGGAAGATGGAAAAGAAAGACTGCAAGATTGAGTTTAGGGAGGAGGCGAGACGGGCATTGGGTGGCAGTGAAGAGTCACCAGACAGCTGGGCAACTACAGCAGATGTAGTAAGGGTGACAGCAAGAAGGGGGCTTGGTGTGACATCTGGAAAGAGGAAGGAGGAAAAGGAAACCTGGTGGTGGAATAAGGAAATACAGGAGAGTATACAGAGGAAGAGGATTGTGAAGAAGAAGTGGGATAGTCAGAGAGATGCAGAAAGTAGACAAGAGTACAAGGAGATAAGGAGTAAGGTGAAGAGAGAGGTGGTGAAGGCTGAAGAAAAGGCGTATGATGAGTTGTATGAGAGGTTGGACACTAAGGAGGGAGAAAAGGACCGGTGGGCTACAGAGGGGCCGAGCTGGGAAAGATGAGCAGCAGATTAGGGTGATAAAGGATAAAGATGGAAACGTACAAGAGGAGAGTGTGTGGAGCAGATGGAAAGAGGACTGTGAGAGGCTGATGAATGAAGAGAATGAGAGAGAGAGAAGAGGTTGGATGATGTGGAGATCATGAATCAGGAAGTGCAGCAGATTAGCAAGGAGGAAGTAAGGACAGCGAGGAAGAGGATGAAAAATGGAAAGGCTGTTGGTCCAGATGACATACCTGTGGAAACATTGAGATGTTTAGGAGAGACGGCAGTGGAGTTTCTAACCAGATTGTTTAATGGAATCTTGGAAAGTGAGAGGATGATGAGGAGTAGAGAAGAAGTGGACTGGTGGGCCGATATTTAAGAATAAGGGGGATGTGCAGGACTGCAGTAACTACAGGGGGATAAAACTGATGAGCCACAGCATGAAGTCATGGGAAAGAGTAGTGGAAGCTCAGTTAAGAAGAGTGGAGATGATTAGTGAGCAGCAGGGTGGTTTTATGCCAAGAAAGAGCACCACAGATGGTGTTTGCTCTGAGGATGTTGATGGAGAAGTATAGAGAAGAACAGAAGGAGTTGCATTGCATCTTTGTAGACCTGGAGAAAGAAAATGACAGGGTGACTGAGAGGAGCTGTGGTATTGTATGAGGAAGTCAGGAGTGGCAGAGAAGTATGTGAGAGTGACACAGAATATGTACGAGGGGAGTGTGACCGTGGTGAGGTGTGTGGTAGGAGTGACAGAGGTGGGATTACATCAGGAATCGGCTCGGAGACCTTTCTTATTAGCAATGGTGATGGATAGGTTGGCAGACAAGATCAGAAAGGAGTCCCTGTGGACTGTGATGTTTACTGATGACATTGTGATCTGCAGGTTGAGGAGACCCTGGAGAGGTGAAGATATGAGAGGAGAGGAATGAAGGTCAGTAGGACCACCAAGACAGAATACATGTGTGTGAATGAGAGGGAGGATGAGGGAGTAGAGTTGGCGAAGGTGGATGAGTTTAAATATTTGGGATCAACAGTACAGAGTAATGGGAATTGTGGAAGAGAAGTGAAGAAGAGAGTGCAGGCAGGGTGGAGAAGAGTGTCAGAGATGATTGGTGACAGACGGGTATCAACAAGAGTGACAGGGAAGGTCTACAGGATGGTAGTGAGACCAGCTGTGTCATATGGGTTGGAGACGATGGCACAGGAGACAGAGCTGGAGCTGGCAGAGTTAAAGATACTAAGATTTGCATTGGGAGTGACGAGGATTGGACAGAATTAGAAATGAGGACAGAGGGTCAGCTCAGGTTGGACAGTTTGGAGACAAAGTCAGAGAGATGAGATTGTGTTGGTTTGGATATGGGTAGAGGAGAGATGAGGGGTATATTGGGAGAAGGATGCTATGGATAGAGCTACCAGGGAAGAGGAAAAGACGAAGGCCTAAGAGAAGGTTTATGGAGGTGGTGAGAGAGAGGACATGCAGGTGATGGGGGTGACAGAACAAGATGACAGGGACAGGAAGAGATGGAAGATGATCTGCTGTGGCGACCCCTAATGGGAGCAGCCAAAAGAAGGTATGTGCAATGTCTGCGCAATTCTGCTCAAATGATGGATTTCACTGAATTCCAAAGTTCTCCACTTCCATGGCTGTTCCTCACACACACACACACAATTCACATCAAAACCCTTGGGCCTGGGGGTCCCCTTGGAGATGCAGATTGACCTTTTATTTTTACAGACAAGGGTTGTGAATGTGGATGGCACTGAAGAATGAACTGCATACTCGTATATTAAACTACTGGCATTCATTGGGCAACACTACTGAAATACCAGTATGGAGTACTGGGGTGGACTGGCACACGTCAAGCACAGCCCTTTACCTCATTTTCTGGTGATAAACCCATCTGTAAAGATCTGAAGACATTTTCAATCCAAAGTTATTACAGAAACACAGTCTTGACCGATCAGCTTCTGTGGGTGCTACTGGTCGTTGCTCAGTTGGCTTTTATTTTTAAAAATTATTAATGAAGATTTCTAAAAAAAATCCTCCCATTGAAACAAATTTTTGAGACTTAATTTGAATGTTTCAAGTGTTCACGTTTTGTAAAGATCTCCTCCACAGGATACTTTGTGTTCAAATCAGTACCCGTTTGTTCTACAGAGCGAATGTGGCCACAGTGTTCACTTGCCATTAAGGCTTCCCAGATCAGCCAGTCCAGTTTCTTCCTACAAACTGGTAAAACAAAGGTAAACCAACCAAGAAAGCTGCGTCCGACATGTCAACTGCAATAATCCTTTACATTTATAGAGCACTTCTCATTACTCAAAGCACTTTAGTGAGTGGGGAGCCACTTCAACCACCACTGATGTGTAGTGCGATGGCAGCCATTCTTTTGCCAGTACGCTCACCACACATGAGCTGTTAGGTGAAGGATGAGAGACAGAGAGAGAGTGAGAATGATTAGGAGCCAGAATGACTAGGCAGGCCATGGAGGGCAACTTAGCTTGGACATCAGGATACACCCTGCCCGGGGATCTTCAATGACCACAGAGTCAGGCCCTCAGTTTTACTTCTCATCTGAAGGCTGGCACCACGTCCCCGTCACTGCACTGGGTCAGCGCCCCCTGCTGGCATCACCAACACCTCTTCAAGCAGCAAACCCCAGCTTTTCCTAGATGGTCTCCCATCCAAGCACTGGCTGGGCCTGAACAGGCTTAGCTTCATGTGGAGGAGCAGTTCTGAAGTACAATGTCAAGGATGTGAGAGCATCAAGTTTGTAATCTTTTTGCCAAAAACTAGAAATTTAAAAAAAGTGTTTGCTGAACAAAAAACAGTTGAAGCATTTTAAACAACGAAAGACTGCAAATGGGACTCCACTGTAAACAATTTCAAGGTGAACAAGAAACTCCTCAGTAAGCCAAGTCTGGGCTGAAATCCAGCGAGGCGATGGTTTAAACGTCCGCAGCCTGCCACGCCAGCCCACCTTTTTGGCTTCATCAGTAGCTCATCACAGCACTGCTCATGAACTGCTGACATTAATGTGTTACGAGCTCGAGCAGCAGGATAGACGCCATCAGCTCATTAGCAGATTTGTTTGTCGTATCAGAAACTTTCTAGTAATATCTGTGCAGCTTATAAAAATTAATTTTCCAAGCAAATTTCTCATGGTACACCTTTGAGATAAATTACTGACAACCACTCGGTTAGGATGAGACCATTTATTTGACCAAAAAACACAGAATGTTTATGCAACGAGAGCAGATGCTGTAGAAGATTCACTGTAAAAGAAAAAAATAAAAAATAAATAAATAAAATAAAATTAGACACCCCAAACTAAACAGGCAGACTACAGGGCTGTTATTCCAACTTTACACTCTAATATCAGAATCCTAGACAAGCGGCAGACAGAAGACATCCCGGGGAGGCCAGTCCAAGGCGAGGCCCTTTGGTGCGGTGCACAATGTTGGCTTAATCCACATTAACATGGATACTTCTGAAATAAGTTCTCTGTTGAAAGTATCACGTTCAGACAGCCGTCAAAAAGTTTAATTGTAAATCTTTCCTAGTGTCCATACGTAGCTCGTCAGCCAACAGTGACTAATTTACGGAGGACACCTCAAGTAAATTCAAATGTAATCCCCCAAAACATAAGAGCAGCAGCACCCAAAAAACCAGTCAGACACGTGTGTGCTTGACAGGCCAACTGTAGGGCTCCGATTTGACCTGTAATGCCACCCTGACAGGCGAGGTGGCGCCATCGCTTTCACCCTACGACTAAAGACTGACATGGCCACAAAGCTCCACCCCTTCCGCTATGTGCCGTACATGATATACTGCAGCGCCCTCCGTCGGTGTTTATTACTGGACTGGCAACTGGGAGAGACGCATCAGCATTGGCTGAAAAGTCAAACCCACCTGTGGATGGAAGTTTGAGGGGTGGTGCTGGTGGTCTCTTTCAGACATGCTTGTGTTAGTGTGGAGTTGGTCTTAAGAGTCACCAATTAACTAACATTCACCTTTAGGGGAGGAAACACCCTGCGGGTACTCTCCACACAGACACTGAGTAGGTACAACATCTGGACTTTAGACTGACCACTGCACCAAGTTCTCTTTACTTACTACCACAGGCTCAACTGGTCTTTTTTTTTTTGATAACTTAAATAAAATTACATTTCTTTTCTGAAGTACTTATTTTTTTGTCATAAATAACAGAACTGATACCACCGATACTTACTACTTCCAGTTGGGTGGCAGTACTCTTCTGGTCTTGTAATAACGGGCCAGCCTGTGGATTCTGCTCTCAATAAGGATCAAACGAAACTTGGCATCTTTGTCCTGGAAGTTAACAGCAGAATAAAAAGAGTTAATTTACAAAAATATCTGGACACGTGTCTACGGCCTATAAAACGTCATTTGTCACAATATACACGTATTGCCTGCACTTAAGGAAACGACGAAGTCACCCAAGCTGTGTCCCTGCTGTTTGTGTCACGTCACTGGTGAATTGCCACTCATAACTGATCTGCCTTCATTTCCCAGACTGCACTTCATCGGCTCCTCGGATGTTTGTTATTCTGACAGGACTTCTTGCCCTGTAAAGTGTCACTCACACAGGTAAATACATTGAAGTTGTTGCTTCTTTGTGGCTTTTGTCACCAGCACCTTTGTCTGATCTTTGTCACTCTTGATTCAATGTAAGTGAGGTTCACTTTTTTCAAAAGCAAAAATCGAATGTGTCTTCAGTGTGTATTACCAAAAAAAACACTCACTTCAATTGCTGGGATTTTAAAGAAGTTTGAGAGAATATAAAACTATATTACAAATGTCACAGATTAGCCAAATTAGTTTTGTACTTTGGCACGTTTCTAAACTTTCTTAAAAGAGAAAATTCAACCGCGCTGACTACGCGAGTGAAACCAGACGAGACAATGACTAACTAACCTGTTCACAATGAAGGTCAACCCACCCATAAACCCGTTTTCCTAATCTGCTGGATTATCCCAGTGGGCATCAGGCACAATGCAAGACCAGCACCTTCACAGGATGCCAGTTTTATCACATCCACATCCTTCAAGCCCCACTGCACTTTTAACAACTGAATAAACTGGGATCTACGAGAGGCTGTGGCAGTAAGCAGGTGGCGTAGCTTCATCTGTTTAATAAGACTTGTAGAGTCACTGGACATAAAATTTGAGATCCTGCAAGGCATCAAGATGAGCCCAATTGTCAAAAACGATTCTAAAACCACATGACAGAAACCTTAGCCCATCTTCTGAAGTAGCTTATCTGTCTCAGGGTTACTGGTCTCTGTCCTAGGTACACTGGACACAATGGTGGGAGAGGGGGTGACCAGCGGGTCATCAGGCATACATTACATTACACACCACCATACGCAAGCATGACTGGAATGAAAGCTGCACCGGACCACTAATGAAAGGACCCCAGCTTCAATTATGAAAATAAATGAGGAGAACTGCCACCACAGTCATCCTCAAAGTCCTGAGCAATGGCGTATTTTAATGAATTCAGAATTTCATTCCACAGATATAAACGTGATGGACGACGATGGGAAAAGCCCTCAACCCCATTCTAGGCCAATGAAAGCCCCTTACCTTCCTGTTCCTCTCCAGATGCTTACGAACGGCCACAGCCTTCTTGATCAGGTGATACAGATCCTCCGGAAGGTCAGGGGCCAAACCTTTGGATTTGAGGATTCTCAGAATCTTGTTGCCAGTGACAAAGCGCACTTGAGCAACACCATGAGAGTCCCTCAAAATAACACCTAAAGGGTGGAACAAACACATTCACATTAAACATCTGAATCTAAATCTACTTTCAAGTTCTCATTTGTACTTTATTTACAGCAGACCAAATAGCCACAACTTCACCCACCGTTTTGGGTCATACGGCACCCGCCTAGCAGTGAATTAACACAATATCATCCAATGGCAGAGCCGCACGGTCTAGTGATTTATAGTTCTGTAGGACACTTCTTGAAGAAAACCTAAAATCCAATCTTTGTACACGACCGTGTTTGTGAAGGCTACGCGGACCTCTTTGAATGGATTAGACCAGGGGGTCTCCACCTCCAGGCCTGGAGGGCTCCAGTGGCTACAGGTTTTCATTCTAACCCTTTTCTTAATGAGTGACCTGATTCTGCTGCTAACTAACTCTTTGCCTCCATTTTAATTGATGCACCACTTAAGACTAAGACTGATTTTTCTTGAAGGAAACTAATATTTTAGTAAAAAGTGCATACATTTTAACACGGCTGTGGAGTCGGTAGATAAGGAGTCGAAGTCGTAGGATTTAATTTCCAGTACTTCCGACTCCTCTGTATTTAATATGCTAATGTATTTTCCATGTTGATTAAAGGAAGGCAACATTCACATCATTTAACCAGAGAGCTACTGGGTAGGAAGCGGACTCTCTACTGTATTGACCAGTTTAAACCCCTGAACACACATCAGGCCATAGTCATAGTGCACACCTCTACCTCCATCATTACACTCGTTCACACTCACATGAACTTGTTAAACACATGAGAACTGAAATCAAATGAAAACACTTTCTGTGATGTGTCATAATCCAGATTACACCATGTCAGGGGTGCCCAATGCGTCAATCGTGATCGACCGGTAGATCATGTTGCATTCAAAAAAAAAATTTTTTTTAACGTTAGTCTATCATACATCCTCTCTATGGCATGTGCCATTTGATTGACATACAGGACGGCCACTCAGAGATCTCTTCTCTCGTAACACACTGGTCACCCCGCACACACGATCAAACTTGCGAGCTACTGCAAAACCCCGGCTATCTAACTGATCGAGTTAGCCTTCCAATTTATATATCGACTAAAGAAGGGATTTAAAAAAAATGTTTGGGGAGGGTATGGGCTGGACGTGGAATTAGAAGAGGATTTTTTTTTTCTCACAATGTCATAATCGAAGTGCGTTTGTCTGACCTGTCAATCTATCATTGCTATTCCAAAGAAGAAAAATGTGGAAAGGCACTTTGGAACTGTTCAGAAAAACGACGAAACTGATCTGAGAAAGAGAAAGGAGAGGGAACTAAAATCACAGTTAATCGGACAGCCGTCATTTATCACTCGGCTGAATTCAAAAGCTCCTTGACTGTATTATTCGACTCTACTTATTTATGCGAGTCAGCCTTTACCCCACATTACGATTATTAAATCCAAATACTGTAGTGACCATAAATGTATTGAATTGTTATTGTGCTATTCAGTTTCATTTCATTTTAATTACTATTTAATTTAATATTGTTTCTTTGTATCAGTATACTGCTGCTGGATTATGTGAATTTCCCCTTGGGATTAATAAAGTATCTATCTATATTTTATGTATAAAGTATACTCAGTGTGCGTGCGTATATATATATATATATATATATATATATATCTATATCTATATATCTCTCTCTTATTTTTAATGTAGGTAGATCATTTTAAAAGTAGCTCACAAGCCGGTGAAGTGTCAGCACCCCTGCACTATGAAGGTATTAAACAACCTGACGTTCACACTAATAGTAACACGACAATGCACTCCGCTTTATTCTGACATCAGAGAAGTACTTCTGTAGGGCTACCGTTTGTGAAATGAGACGTTTCATCTTACTATTTAAATATAACAGGAGTCGGTACATTTTTTGCAGACCCCAAGCCCAGGTACCCAGAATTGTCTCTGACTCCACAGCCCTGCATTTTAAAGCATATGAGTGGATAACAGGCATGTGAATTAAGCAACGCAAATTTTACGATCCCCCCCCCCCCCCCCCAGGGCATTTTCAACATCATTTGCTGCTGTACAGCATTGGCCACCTGTACATCTTCTATTACATCCAACTTTTTTCTCTCATCCTGCATGAAAACTATGATTAGAAGTACCATGGGGTAACCAAATAAATTGTATTTTTTTTAACAACTCAATATGCGATTAAAATACAGAAACCAAGTAAACTTTCACCCAACCAGAACCTGCTGGTCCAGACCTACAGAGTGGTGCTGCAGCCCTGCTAATGGATACATCTTAAAAATGCAGCTATGGACAGAAGGTGAGCAGTCCAAACTAGAGCCTAATCAGCTAGAAGGTGGGGGTAAACTCAGTGTCTGAAGTGGGGCGACACACACCAGCACTTCTCAGGTCCTCATAGTTAATGTGTGTGTACCTCCAGATTGGACCACAACAGCAACCCTTCCTTATAAAAGCGATATGTCTACTGGCCCCTTCAAGGAGGACAACCTCACACACCCCCATAAAAACTGAGGAACTTAAGTCAAGGGACGTTACACACCCGGGTGACTAGTACGACTGAGCACATCTGGAGTCCCGTGTGCAGTTCAGGTCACTACGGTACAAGACAGACACAGCAGCACTGGAAGCCGTGCAGAGGATAACCAAGTGTATCCCAGGACTTGCGTTCGTATCCGACGTGGACAGAGTCGGGCAATTCAACCTGTTTAGTCTGAGCAGAGAAGACTAATCCAGGTACTTAAAATCTTCAAAGGCATTGATAAGGCAGATCCAGCAAAATTCTTTCATCTTAAGGATGAATCACATACTCAAGGACATCGGTGGAAATTAAAGGGAGGTACATTTAAAACTGAAGACAGGAAGCACTTCTTTACGCAACTCTGGAACAAACTACTGGGACATGGAGTTGAAGCAGAAACCTTCCTAAACGTTAAGAGGAATCAGGAGATTTTCAGATATCTTAGCTAAACAAATGGGCTTGATGGACTGAATGGTTTTATCTCATTTGTCAAATGTGTTTTGTTCTGGAGAGGCTTGAAGCCGAGACCAAACTTGAACTCCTTGGATGTCAGTGCACACCCCAAGTTGGAGGACAAATGGCTCTGCACGTCACCCCAAACACACAGCATATGGTATTGGCAGACTTCATAGAACTGAAGGAAGGATAAATAGAGAAATGTACCGAGACATTCGATAAGAATCTGCTGCCATCTACCAGGATGCTGAAGATGAAACTCGGGGAGACACTTCAGCAAGACACAAGGATCCCAAACACACATCCAAGGAAACTCGCGATTTGTTTCAGAGAATAAAGAAAATAAAGAGGCTGCTAGAACAGCCGAGTCAATCAGCCGACTTGAATCCAATTGAAAATCAATGGAAAGAACTGAAGATCAGAGTTCATAGAAGAGACCACCGGAACATTCCAGATTTGAGGAGAGTTTGGGCCCAAATCCCACCTGAGCAATGCAAGCGACTCGCTTCTCCATACAGGAGGCGTCTTGAAGCCGTCATCACCAACAAAGGTTTTTCTACTGAGTGTTCAGTACACTTCAGTAAGTGTGTTCAATACTTTCTCCCATGGCATTCCACTTTATTACACATAATTTGTGGACTGGTTTGTTTCGATTTCTTTGTATGTGTGGATTACTCGGGTTGTTACCGAAACCTCTGCTGAAGATTTCATGTCAATAGCCCCATCAGAAATAATTTACTGACAAAAACGTTGATGCTGTAAATAATTATTCTCTCGCTGTGTGTGCGCCTTTGGACTTTTGAGGTAACACAAGACCCCTTTCGTCTCCCGTTATTTAGTGTGCATAACACAGAGTACCAGACAGGTCTGTGTGTCCTCACCTCCAGCACTGAGTAAAGTAATTCTTACAGGTAGATTTCTAATTTTGTAAATCTTGTCTCAATCTCTCAAATGTCAAATTGTACAGAACCATTTAATAGACTTTTTACGTTCTGAGACATGAATGCTCAGTCAGTAAAAGTTCGACAGGACTAACACTACAGGTCCTTTGCTGATTACTTCAACTCTAAATTAGTTCAAATGGGGCACAGCAGTACACACAATATAAACCTGCCAAAAAAAACCCGTTAGCTTAAAACAAAATGCACGTTAAGATGCATCACCGTAGGTACTGCCATTCCCCCCAAACCAGATAGCTCACTTTGTCTTTGTAGTAAGGGACCCCCAGATTGCCCCACTGCGCGTACTCACCGATCTGGGAGGGTGTCAGGCCTTTCTTGGCCAATTTGTAGATCTGTTCTTTAACATCATCCGACGTCAGTTTAAGCCACTAAGGAGGAGAAGAGAAACACATCTTTTAATAAAAGACCACCGCTGTCAACAACGAGGAGAGACACTTCACCCACGTGGCGATCTGCCAGACGTCGGGACGGGACACAACTTAAAAGGCCATTCAAACGATACTCACCGTGGGCACACTGCGCCGGTACGGCAGAGCTGACTGGGACAGGCCCTTTCTGTCGGGATTGAAAAATAAAAAGGATGAGGATTAACACTTGAGCTGCGGCCTCCACTCCCAAAGCACCGACCACGCGACTAACGAAACGCAGCGCCGCTAAACACAAACCGCCACTGGGCGCTACTCGCGTGCGAGGACGTGCTGGCAACCCCCGTAACGAGACCCGGCGAGCCGCTGCGACTTCAATCTGTAACGACTGAACTAACTAAAGGACTCGCGGCTACGTCGGCGCGGATTTCATTCCCTTTCTGACCACTAACATCGCTAACGGGATTCGGTGAAATGCGGCCCAGTGACGCCCTCGTGTAAATAACTCGAGCGGCCTTCAGCGCGGCTTCTTCCTTTTTTTTTTTTTTTTTTTTTTTTTTGACTGTCCGATGGCCATTTTTCGTGCGGTTATCTGGGAGTCTCCGCGTTCATTAAAAACCGCCGTTAACAGTCAGCAGCACGCGGCCATGACTGCCGAGAGGTCCCGTTGTCCATGTCAAAATACTTCACATTTTCTTTGCTTTCCACGCCTAATTCCAACAAAGACGACTTCACGCATTACTCCCTCATGCTCTCTAACTTTTTACACCTTCACTGCTCGGGCGCAAAGCCACTTTTTAAGGTTCCGAAGTCTGCTTACCCAGGAGCGTGCATACGACCCATGATGGCGGCGTGGAGGAAGAGAAGGCTCGAAACGCGCCTGCGCACAGATCACGGCCCCGCGCAGGAAGTGACGTGTCAAAAGTGGGCTCGATGACGTTTCTCACCTCACATCATCTTAGAAGAAGATCATCGAAGTAAGACGGGATGTTTAAAAAATGAGGGAATTCGGGGGTTACTTTTAACTTTGTGGAAACGAAAAAAAGAGAATTTGAAAGTAAAATAACACAACAAATCAGCAGGTAGTGGCATTAAGTGAATCAGAAAAAGAAAAGCGAGCGGAGTTAAAGCAGATACAGCTGATAATGTCTTAAAAGAGAGAACGTTTATACGATCCAAATAGTATGAATAAGGGGGAAAAGAATTCATCTAACTTCAGTAAAAGGGCAGGAAACGAATGCCATTTTCATTATTAAAGATGCCGAAATTACGGACCCTGATGTTTTAGTTTAGTTTTCCTCAAAACTCGATTCTTCCGCCTATTTCTCGAATGACGTTGATCGTTTTTTAGAATTAAAAATAAAAGCAAATTAGTCGAGATGCTGTAGACTTTATGGAATTATGCAAGTCCGATTTATCCATCCATCCATTATCCTAACTACAGGGTAACGGGGGTCTGCTGGAGCCAATCACAGCCAACACAGGGCACAAGGCAGGAAACAAACCCCGGGCAGGGTGCCAGCCCACCGCAGGGCACACACTCACCAAGCACAATTTAGGATCGCCAATCCACCGAACCTGCATGTCTTTGGACTGTGGGAGAACACCCACGTGAACCTGGATCTCCTAACTGCGAGGCAGCAGCGCTACCCACTGCGCCACCGTGCTGCCCAAGTCCAATTTGCATATGGAAGAATTAGAGATGGCGGTTAAACGTCTGGTGTCAACTAAAGCCGGTGGTCCAGATGGACTAACTGAAAGCTTCAGAAAAACTTACCGAGACAAGTTAAAGGATTTACTGTTAAAAACATTCGAGGGATGCATAAACATCACTTTCAACGAAGCTGGGTTTAATACTGCAGTGGCATCAGCCAGGGACGAGTCACTCACAGCATGAGCTGGCATTCCAGGGGCAGAGGGCACCTGTAAAAATGGCCAACCTGCAAAGTCCCAAACAGAATTCCTTGTAGTGCAGCAACGGCGAGGGTCCTATTAAGGAAAGTGAGCAGGGAGTCCATATCAGCACTTGGCACTGATGCTGTGTTGGTGTCAGCGGTGGGATGAGAATAAGGCCTTCAATCTGATTTAGCAAAGCGTAGAGTTCGACAGAGAAAGCACTGGACCTGCTTGGCTCTGTGGAGGAGCCACTGGAGGGTCTCGAGGCTGAGATGCAGGATCTGGGGGGCTGTTTGCAGGGGCAGAAGACCACCGAGAGGCAGCAACCACCAGAAGCTTCTCCATTGGCCTGGGTGGGCAGTCGATGCCGGAAGTTCCGTCTCCTGGAACCGGGAAGAAGTGTGGCAGACCCCTGGTAAGCCGTGTGAAGTGGAGCTGATGGTGAAACTGGGCAGGAAGGAGGACGGCGGATGTTTAGAGGTGTTGTGGAGCAGCCGTGGAGGGAATCGGAGCAGGAATGGCGTTTGCAGCCTCAGGTCTGTGAAGGAAAACGGCCAAGAGATCGGCGCGCGTGAAGATCCAGACCAGGAGGTCCGCCAGTTCACTTGTAATTAAGAGATCAGCACACAGAAGTACAGCGTCGGACACCCGTTGTGCACCACATGACAGTGACGCGCGCAGGACCCCTGCTGATGTGCCTTTGTCACCGACCACAAGACCGCAGCAGACATGAAGACCACCCTGCTGTTTCAAAGAGTTGTGTGCCATTTCACGGACTTGGAAGGAATCATTGGGGACAAGGACTGCAATGGGAGGGCTGCGTTATGGCACAGCCAGGCAGGAGTCACCACGCTACGAGCGGCCATTCCCATCGCCAGCGGCAGGGCCACTTCGAAAAACGGCAGGCCTGCAAAGTGGCAGACAGGCCAGCAGTTCTGGTCAAGATAGCAGGACACCTAAAAGAAAAAGCCAATTGAAGAGCTAAGAGTCGTCATCGGCGCTCGGCAATAAACCGCAAAAGAGAAGAAGATGCTTGACATTAAAAACGGGCGCATCCAGGGTTAGTAAAGAAACTCAATCCGCCTTCCTAAAGGGAGAGCCAGCCGTAACACCGCCGGCCTGGCTCAGGACTTCATTGAATAGAAGGATACAATTGACGATGACGATGATGATGAAGGATTTATTTTAGTTTTTATAAGGCATTCAGTGCAGTGGAGCAAAAATTCATCTTCTTATTTTTAAACATCAAGGCTTTGGCAGCACATTTGTGAATATGTGACATCTGCCACATCATATAAGAATATCAATCACCCGCCTAAAGGGACCCTGTGCTAGCTGGGGTGGGCTCAGCGGACCCCCGTGTGTCCTTGAGCAGTCTGGATGAGAACAGGCCATTCAGCCCACCAGTCCTGTCCACTCCATTCTTCTAAAATAACATCAAGTCGAGTTTTAAAGTCCTCTGTGTCCCCGCCGTGTTCCTGATGAACTCAATTTAAAGTCACCGTCTCGATCCACTGCACTAATAACCTTCATCATATTAAACCCTTCACTCAGGTCTCTTCTTCATCTCCTAAAGGCTCAGCTCTTTTCATTTTTCCTCCAAATTCATCCCCTGTAGCCCCCCGTAATCAGCCTAGTCGCTCTTCTCTGGACCTTCTCTTGTGCTGTTATGTCCTTTTTGTAGCCTGAAGACCCAAACTGCACCCAGGACTATGAAGGCTGAGCGTCACCTCCTGTGACTTGTACTCCACACGTCAAGGCGCTATATAACCTGACAGTCTGTTAGCCTTCTTAATGGCTTCTGAACACCGTCTGGCAGTTGATTGTGTCAAGTCCACTACGACTCCTAAATCCTTCTCATAAGGTGGACTCTCGATGTTCAGACCTCCCACTGTGTTTTTAAACCTCACATTTTTACTTCCTATGTGTCATTCTTTACATTTACTGACATTAAATGACTAAAAGTCTCAACTCCATTAATCTTTCCTCATAACTCACCCCCTGTAGCCCTGGCATCAGCCTAGTCGCTCTTCTCTGGATCTTCTCTTGTGCTGTTATGTCCTTTTTGTAGCCTGGAGACCAAAACTGCACACAGGACTCGAGATGAGGCCTCACCAGTGTGTTATAAAGACCTGAGCAGATCCTCCAGTGACTTGTACTGCACACGTCAAGGCGCTATATAACTGGACATTCTGTGAGCCTTCTTAATGGCTTGTCTGCCAGTCGATAGCTTCGAGTCCACTACGACTCCTAAATCTCATAAGGTGGGCTCTTGATTTTCTGACCGCCCATTGTGTACTTAAACCTCACATTTTCACTTCCTATGTGTAATTCTTTACATTTACTGACATTAAATTTCATCGTCCACAAATCTGCCCAAATCCTTCTGTGATGATATAACGAATTCCAAATTATCTGCCAATCCACCTATCTTGGTATCATCTGTAAACTTCACCAGCTTGCTCTTCATATTCCTATCTAAATCATTTCTAAATATAAAACCCAAATCCCGCTGACTCACTCATCACAAAATCTCCCAAACCAGGAGGACTTGGGACTTGAACTTTGTAATGTAAGTTACCTTTGGCCCATAGCTGCTCACTAAGTAACGGTTTTAAAAATTTCACGGTCCAAGCGCGTTCTGTCTGTATGTCTGTCCGCTTTACTTAACAGATTTCGATCGGGTTGTTTTTCTATAATTTGCTTGAACTTTCCGGTTGATTTTGTGATTTCTCTCATCACACCAAGTCCCAGAGTTCACTTGCGGTGCCGATGTATTTATGCAAATCCAAGAGAGTGGCTGTGGGCAGGGGGGCGGGGCCTTCCTCATTCACATGCCAGCCTCTGTTTGAGTTGGTCTATGGCACGCCATGTGTTGGAGCGCACCTTACCTTCCACTTAGCTAGCTATACCTGTTGGTTCAGCAGACATCATCTACAGATTGTTAAGGAGTAACGTTTGATGTTTTTGAGAGAGAGATCAGAGCTCCGTGCATTTTAGAGGGTAGCTGTCCAGAGATATCATGGCCATGTGCTTTTCTCCCCACGTGGGTGACGCTCTCCCATCAGAGGTGAACACGATCAGATACAGTGCCAACGTCAATTGATTTTTAAAGTTTCTTCTGTTTCATGACTATGTGGGCGATGCCATGGGGTACAGCTGGTTATTTATATTTATTAAAAAATAGCAGCGGCCCTGCACTGCCCCCTGCTGATCACCACTCTTAACATCGGCCAGTTCTGATGAGGCTCCTCGCACCTTCACACTGATTTAATATTAAATGTGGAATTCCTGGAGTCTGTAAGCCCTCTGCTTTTATTAGTAGAGCGAGGCTGCTGTCTGATCTTCTAAAACGTGACGCACGTCCTCAAGGTCTGAGTGATGGGGTCACCCAGGAATTATTAGTCAATTAGCAGGTGACACAACGCTGTTCCTAAAACTTGAAAGACACATTCTTGCTGTCATTGAAACAATTTAAACATTTTTTTAAAGCTTCTGGGTTACATTCAAATTAAAATAAATAAATAGATAGAATGAAAGGTGCTATCTATCTATCTATCTATCTATTATATAGCACCT
The DNA here is from genome assembly GCA_026402145.1 of Polypterus bichir lapradei. Classification (NCBI taxonomy): domain Eukaryota; kingdom Metazoa; phylum Chordata; class Cladistia; order Polypteriformes; family Polypteridae; genus Polypterus; species Polypterus bichir. The sequence goes on from JANRMT010062810.1 coordinate 1,720,687, forward strand.
TTCATTCTTTCTATTATATAGCACCTTTCAATCTATCTTATATAGCACCTTTCAATCTATCTTATATAGCGCCTTTCATTCTATATAATAGATAGATAGAATGAAAGGCGCTATAGATAGATACTTTATTAATCCCAAGGGGAAATTCACATACTCCAGCAGCAGCATACTGATACAAAGAAACAATATTAAATTAAATAGTAATAAAAATGAAAAAATAAAAATAAAAAAGCAGACAATGAGTAATGTTAGCATTTACTCCCCCTGGTGGAATTGAAGAATCGCATAGTGTGGGGTCTCCTCAGTCTGGAGATGATCCTGTGCAGTGGATTCTCCATGATTGACAGGAGTTTGCTCAGCGCCCGTCGCTCTGCCACGGATGTCAGACTGTCCAACTTTACTCCTACAATAGAGCCTGCCTTCTTAACAAGTTTGTCCAGGCGTGACATATTATATTATAATATATATAATAGATAAATAGATAGATCTATATAATAGATAGATAGAATGAAAGATTGAAAGGCGCTATATACAGTGGTGTGAAAAACTATTTGTCCCCTTCCTGATTTCTTATTCTTTTGCATGTTTGTCACACAAAATGTTTCTGATCATCAAACACATGTAACCATTAGTCAAATATAACACAAGTAAACACAAAATGCAGTTTTTAAATGATGGTTTTTATTATTTAGGGAGAAAAAAAAATCCAAACCTACATGGCCCTGTGTGAAAAAGTAATTGCCCCCTGAACCTAATAACTGGTTGGGCCACCCTTAGCAGCAATAACTGCAATCAAGCGTTTGCGATAACTTGCAATGAGTCTTTTACAGCGCTCTGGAGGAATTTTGGCCCACTCATCTTTGCAGAATTGTTGTAATTCAGCTTTATTTGAGGGTTTTCTAGCATGAACCGCCTTTATAAGGTCATGCCATAGCATCTCAATTGGATTCAGGTCAGGACTTTGACTAGGCCACTCCAAAGTCTTCATTTTGTTTTTCTTCAGCCATTCAGAGGTGGATTTGCTGGTGTGTTTTGGGTCATTGTCCTGTTGCAGCACCCAAGATCGCTTCAGCTTGAGTTGACGAACAGATGGCCGGACATTCTCCTTCAGGATTTTTTGGTAGACAGTAGAATTCATGGTTCCATCTATCACAGCAAGCCTTCCAGGTCCTGAAGCAGCAAAACAACCCCAGACCATCACACTACCACCACCATATTTTACTGTTGGTATGATGTTATTTTTCTCAAATGCTGTGTTCCTTTTACGCCAGATGTAACGGGACATTTGCCTTCCAAAAAGTTCAACTTTTGTCTCATCAGTCCACAAGGTATTTTCCCAAAAGTCTTGGAAATCATTGAGATGTTTCTTAGCAAAATTGAGACGAGCCCTAATGTTCTTTTTGCTTAACAGTGGTTTGCGTCTTGGAAATCTGCCATGCAGGCCGTTTTTGCCCAGTCTCTTTCTTATGGTGGAGTCGTGAACACTGACCTTAATTGAGGCAAGTGAGGCCTGCAGTTCTTTAGACGTTGTCCTGGGGTCTTTTGTGACCTCTCGGATGAGTCGTCTCTGCACTCTTGGGGTAATTTTGGTCGGCCGGCCACTCCTGGGAAGGTTCACCACTGTTCCATGTTTTTGCCATTTGTGGATAATGGCTCTCACTGTGGTTCGCTGGAGTCCCAAAGCTTTAGAAATGGCTTTATAACCTTTACCAGACTGATAGATCTCAATTACTTCTGTTCTCATTTGTTCCTGAATTTCTTTGGATCTTGGCATGATGTCTAGCTTTTGAGGTGCTTTTGGTCTACTTCTCTGTGTCAGGCAGCTCCTATTTAAGTGATTTCTTGATTGAAACAGGTGTGGCAGTAATCAGGCCTGGGGGTGGCTACGGAAATTGAACTCAGGTGTGATACACCACAGTTAGGTTATTTTTTAACAAGGGGGCAATTACTTTTTCACACAGGGCCATGTAGGTTTGGATTTTTTTTCTCCCTAAATAATAAAAACCATCATTTAAAAACTGCATTTTGTGTTTACTTGTGTTATATTTGACTAATGGTTAAATGTGTTTGATGATCAGAAACATTTTGTGTGACAAACATGCAAAAGAATAAGAAATCAGGAAGGGGGCAAATAGTTTTTCACACCACTGTAATAGATAGAATGAAAGGCACTATATAATAGATAGAATGAAAGATTGAAAGGTGCTATATAATAGATAGAATGAAAGGCGCTATATAATAGATAGATAGAATGAAAGATTGAAAGGCGCTATATAAGATAGATAGAATGAAAGGCGCTATATAATAGATAGATAGATAGAATGAAAGAATGAAAGGCGCTATATAATAGATGACATTTTTCTCTCCTCATCTGTTTTGTCACTCGTTTTGCATTTGGCTACGGTCAGTGTCACTACTGGTAGCAAGAGGCCATACCTGGACCCTACAGAGGTGGCACAGGTAGGGTGGCACATCAATACCACGTGTCATTGCCAGAAGGTTCACTGTGTCTCCCAGCACAGTCTCAAGGGCATGGACGAGATTCCAGGAGACAGGCAGGCAGTTCCTCTAGGAGAGCTGGACATGGCCCCTCGTAGAAGGTCCTTAACCCATCAGCAGGACCCACCAGTATCTGCTCCTTTGGGCAAAGAGAAACAGGATGAGCACTGGCAGAGCCTACAAAATGACCTCCAGCAGGCAGGCAGGCCACTGGTATGAATGTCTCTGACATCTCAGACAATCAGAAACAGGGCCCGATGTCCTCTACTGGGCACCATGGAGCTCGATTGGCATTTGCCATAGAATACCAGAATTGGCAGGTCCACCACTGGCGCCCTGTGCTTTTCACCCTGAGCACATGTGACAGACATGAAAGGGTCTGGAGAAGCCGTGGAGAACGTTATGCTGGCTGTAATATCATTCAGTATGACTGGTCTGGTGGTGGGTCAGTGATGGTCAGTCCGGGCAGGCATATCCATAAAGGGACAAACAGACCTCTACAGGCTAGACAACAGTGGGTACCTTGACTGCCATTAGGTATCGGGATGAAATCCTTGGACCCATCGTCAGACCCTATGCTGGTGCAGTGGCTCCTGGGTTCCTCCTGTTACACGACAATGCCCGGCCTCATCATGTGGCGAAATGATGAAGGAATTGATCCCATTGACTGGCCCCCACGCTCACTCGCCTGACCTCAATCCAATAGAACACCTCTGGGTGGGCCATTATGTTTCAGTCCATCCAACGCCTCAGCCTGTCCAGGAGCTCAATGATGCGCTGGTCCAGATCTGGGAGGAGATCCTCCAGGACACCATCCGTCGGGGGGACACCACCATCATACAACTTCTGAGTACGATTCGTTGTTGCTGCAATGACATTTCGACCAAATGGACTCGCCTGCCTGATTTTGTTCCCTTTGATTTTCGGGGTCCCTCTGGCAGTTCATCCTTTTCATTTCCGTCCTTTCGTTCCTCACACTTCACCACATCAGTCCATAGCAGTACAGATGGCCAGCAGGAGGTTTTTTTCCGCCCATTGAGTTCTGATGTGTTTCCAAAGTGGTCCTTTCATTTCTCTGAGCAGTTTATAATATTCTGTATGTTACTAAATTACGTGTTTAAGATTTTCCGAAGCCGATTGGATTCATTCCATCATTAAGGTTTTGGCTAACGTTTCACAGCCCGATGCCCTTCCTGACACTAAACCTCTTTATTTATCCAGGCTTGGCACTGGCGTCATGTTGGGCTTTTTCACCCACCTAGTTGGCCAGATGTTTAAGATACTAATATGCCTGTATTTATATAAAGATTGTAATAAACAAATCACATTGTAAATACAAAGCACATATAGAGTAGGAGATCAAGCATTTGGTCTGAAGCCACCTTAACAAAAGAATAAGTGTCCATCTGTCAGGCTGCTGTGTGTCTGTCATTCCAACAGATGGCGCATCACAAGCATTAACTCGCTTTTATGAATTCCACACCAAATGCCATAACAAAGCTGCATTTGTCATTCCAACAGATGGTGCGTCTCGAACATTTATGGTAATGCATGAAAACGTGTTGAAATTTAAGCAAACCGCACGGACCTCAGTGTTAATGTTTGCAATGCACCACCTACTGGAATGTATTTTGCAATGCATGTAATAATGAAATGCATTCGATTTGTCATTTCAACAGATGACGCATCACTAATAAAGTAGTAATAAAAGTACATTATAAATGTTTGTGATGTGCTCTCTGTTAGAAAGACAAATGCCAGGCATACGTTTCTGTTATGTGCCATTTTGAATGGGGTTTGTAAAAGCAGCATTAAGGTTTGTGATGCGCCATCTAGTGGACAGACAGAGACATGGCAAGCAGACGGACACACAGTCCACCCCCCCCCCCAATATATATTTCCCCTCATTTTGCGTTTTATTAAGTTTAATAATAAAGCTGCTGCCAATTCCTTGTACCCCCTTGTTTTGCCGAGGGGTCCCAGTGCTTCAAGATTCACGTGTCGCATTAGAAACGCTGTGCCCGTTGACAGCAAGCACTTCGGTGGCAGGTCTGAGTTAGGGTTCAGTTTTGAATACCGTTGGGCACAAACAATTCATTTTACATTAGAGGTCCAGCGGTGGAGGCTTTGGACTTCAAATCCTGCCACTGACACCGCTGTGTGACCCTCAGGATGTCACTTTACCTGCCTGGGGACCAATTGGAAAACCAAAAAAAAAAAAAAAAAAAAAGTCACCAATTGTGTGAAATGTTGTAAGTCGCTTTGGATAAAAGACGTCAGCCAAATAAGGAAATGTGATCGGGGGGCCTTCTCGCCTTTACTGTTTTTATCTGTTAGTCGTAGTGTAGACACTAAAAACCCAAAAAAACCTCAGCCACTAGGGGGCAGGCACGCTGCCATCAAGGTGCCTGTTAAAGTGTCCTTACTGTCCCACACACAGAGCCCAGTGACATTCTGCCCTGCATGTGCTTAACCAACGCGCCACCCTGTGCCACCCTCCTGTGTCCATCATTAGACTGCGGGACCACCCGACCTCAACAGCCTGTTGATTCCAGAAGGTTTCCAGAAGCCTTCACTTTCTTCGCACTTTATTGGGTTGAAGATTTAATTTTACATGCGGATAAATTTGCCATCTTTGCCCATCGGTCTCCCCTCAATAACCCAGAATGACAAAGTGAAAATGTGTGACCAGAGAGGGTCGTACATGAATTAAAAATCCAAAGCTCTCCTTCGGACCCTTACTTCAGGATTTCCTAGACGCCCCTTTGGCAGCAGTTCCAGCTTCGGGTTTTCATCGCAAGTCTCTCTAAGCTTTGCACCCCTGGATTTGGGCAGATCCTCTTAATCCTCCATTCGTCTGTAAGTCACCCTCTTCAGGTGATCCCATGCGTGTTTAAAGTCCGGGCCACTCGAGGCCACTCCGAGTCTCGTCCTGAAGCCACTCCAGTGTTGTCCTGGCTGTAGGTCATTGTCACTCCCGTCTGAGGTGACGTGCTCTCTCTCTGGCGTAGGTTTTCTTCAAGGACCCCTCTCTGGAGTTGCCCGCATTCATCTGTACCTCAATTCAGCCCAATCCCCCCTTGTACCCCCATAACGCTTCACCATTGGGATGGTAATCGGGGGGGGGGGCTGATGGGACCCCCCCTTTTTTTTGAACCAGACCCAGTGCTGTCACCTGCCTTTTACTGAACAGTGGTGCCCACACAGCCACCCTACCATACCCACCTGCTTCACGGGGTACTGCCGAGGTGGGCGTCCCTCTAGTGTGACCAGTGGCTTCCTGGCCGTCTCCTTGACCCTCGGTTTGGCCAGATGGCTGACTCTATGGGGGCTCCTTGTGGTTTCAAATGTCTTCCATTTCACAATTCATGAGGAAAACTCCAAGCTCGACTAACGCTGTGACCCCCCCGCCCTGTTCGGAGCCTCGGCACAGTTTGATCCCGGTGGTCTACAGAGACTTCCAGGGGGGCTTCATGGCTTGGCTTTGTTGTGCGGACATGAAGTGTGAATTGTGGACCCCCCGTTTACAGGCCCACTTTCCTAATGACGTCCGGCCAATTCAGTTTGCCACAGGTGGTGTCCACTTACGCGCTAGGAACACAAACAGGATGAGCCCGAGCACAATGTGAAGACCCCAGCAAAGGGGGTCTCTGCATACGACTAGGAAGGAGAGACGTCAGCTTTGGCTGTTTAAGAAATTAGCAAACCTTTCAGGTCACAAGGTGTCATGTTGGGCTATCAAGTTTGGATTGACAGGCAAAAATGGCAAATTTAGCTCCTCAAAAAGATTGAGGGGTCTCTGTTGCCCCGATGGAACCCGGAGAGGGTGCCCTCTTGCGTCCAGGGGAATACATTTGCCCCTCTCCTGATCCTTCCTTGTTTCAGGCGTCCCGGTGGGGCAAGGTCCCTGGTCGTCTGGCACAACCCTTGGCACACGTACAGCAGAGACCACCCGACAGGTCGGCCTCAATTAAAATGACTCGATGCAGCAAGTTTGGAAAAGAATGTTTTATTTAAAATTAGAAATACTGTACATCTTCACTAGTTGTGACTCTCTGTGGCGACTAATCAAGGCACGCGTGTCACAGCCTGTAAATAACAATGTACACCATCATAGTATACCTACAGTATGATACAAAGGCCATTACTATTTACTTCTTCTCGTTTCTACAATGGGCTGCTGACGCTGGCTTTTCTGCTATTTTGTTATATGAGAGTAAATTAAGGCAGCAGGGATGTCTCAGGATTTCAAAGACGTTTAGTAATCATCTCAAGTCTAGCGTGCTGACAGTTACGATCGTCCAAACACTCGTACTCCTCTACAAAAAGCCGTTTTAGTGCAAATTCCTATTTACGCTCACCAATGGTCAGGAGGAGAATCCCAGCAGGCCGCCACGGTGGCTCCAGGCACAGTTACGCACGCTCCTCGCTATCCTTCCTTCAGTGCACGGCACGAATACATCGAGTCAGTGGAGGAAACGTCAAGTTGTACCCGCGGTGCCACCAGTTTCACTGTGAAAAAAAATGTGTTTTTTTGGACCAGTTCTCAGGGGAGTTCTGACTTTTGTGAAGGCCTCGTGATGGGAGGTTTGTGCAAAAAAATGAGGGGAGGGAGAAGCCAATTACGATAAACGTGCGTCGAGAGCGACTCGACTTCATGCCAACGAGAAACACTAATTTATACACAAGTGAACCCGAACAGAAATTAAGGGCAACTAAGACGGTGCGAAAAACTCAACCGACTGCAGACTTGTAGGGGGAAAGTTGGTGCTGTCGATGATTCTGAGAAATTTATGAACACATTTATTATTCCCGCATCAGAAAGAGTCACAAAACAACTGGAGTGAAAATTTACTGGTGACGTATGAACGGACAGTTCAGAAAACGTGCAGCTCAGAAACACCGAGATCACCTTCATGTCGCTGGGTACGTGAGAGTGTGTGTGTGTGTGTGTGTGTGTGTGTATAAGCGACAACATCCTGGCAATAAAAACGTCAACTGTTTACGGGGCCTCGTGAAGACACCACCACCCAAAGACATTGGGGGACAGCAGTTCTGGTGTGGAAGGTCAGTCTGAAAAGCGTCAGTTCAGATTGAAAAACGAGCTCGCTGGCACAAGGAAACGCGACTGAAATGGAACAGGGCACCCTATAGAAAAACAGCCTTTAGAAAACTAGCAATTTAGCCCAAATTCTGAAAGTATTTACAACAAACTTGTGCTTTTCCAAGTTAATTTTTGGTTCACCAGCCTCTTTTGCAAGTTCCGGCTTGACCAATTGTGTTCGTTGGCCAGTGCTGTGCAGAAAACCACAAAGACACGTCATCAAGAAGCTGTTGTAGCACCCGGTGTCACAAATCCCACGACTGGAGTCGACTTGTGTGCTTACGATGGAAGACTCGGGTTAGGGTGACACCACAAGGCCTTTACAGGCACAGCGATCAGTGCCACCAAAACGGCACTGAATGACGCGGCCATTGTGACTGAAACATGGACCTCTGAAATCACCTGTGTGTGTGTGTGTGTGTGTGTGAAGTAGAAGGGCAGACGTGAAAGGCTAAAAATGAAGAACGCTACGTGGTCCTGTCCTTAAACGAGAGCGCCTACCTGTCCAAACGAGATCCTCTTGACCTCTACACTCAAGATGGAAGCACGCTCAATGTATTTATTTATTTATTATCTTTATGGCTTATGTTTGGCACATTTTTATAGTCACTGAAGCTGAGGCCAGGCTCAATAGTCTGACAGGCTCCCAAACACTTCCATATCGGGCCTGGTCTAACATGACAAGCGAGAGCTTTTCCATTGGGGACACTTGATTTTGCCTGACTGGTCTATCATTAGGATTTCGTAGAAGCGGATTTATCTCTGAGAGGCTCTCGTACAAACGGTTTGGTCCTCTTAATTGCAAATATACAAAATGCTACAAACCAAGTGGAGCTGTGCATCAAGGAGGCAGTGAGCCAAATCGTGTCAGAGCTACTTGAAATACGGCACGGCCTCCAGCTTGTGCCAATTCACTGTTTCTTTGTTCAGGTCAAAGTCTTTTAACGGCAAGGTAATGCCGCCAAGGAAGTAATTCTCTCGCAGGGACTCGGCGCTCAGCACGCTCAGTTGAAGGTCTCGCTGCTTCAGGGTCTCCTTGCTGTATCCGTTGTACACGAGCTGGAAGACACAAAGTTCACACAGGAGCAGGTCAGCCTGCATTAGCGTCGGCAGGAGGTCTGACCAGACAGTCTGGTGTCAGCCCCGTGATGGCCATTGGCTTGGGTCTGTTTGACGAGACCACTAAAGCCAATAAAGCCCAGCAACCTCAGCAATTCTACTCACCTACACAACATCAAGTGGAGTTCTGAAGGTCCCTAAAGTCCTGCTGTCTACCACACTACACTTACACTTAGTGAGTCTCCAAAGGTGTCCCTGCGATTTGGTTAAAGAATTAATTTAAAAGTGACAGTTGTGGTCTGTTCTGCTGAGTCCCTTCATAATTTTTAAACACTTCAATCAGGTCACCTCTTCATCTCCATTTACTTGGAGGGTCTTTCCTCCTCTTTCGCTCTCCATGGCCCACAATCAGTCCAGTTGCTCTTCTCTGGACTTTCTCTAGTGCTGGTATGTCTTTTTTTTTTTGTACTATGGAGACGGCACCATTGTGTTAATTGGCTTACAGGAACACTCCACCCAAAAATGACATTATTATCTTTTATATACCACTTTTAGTTTGTGGTGATGGCTGAGAAAGATTTTTAATTTTCATGGAGAATGGAACCACAGTTTCTGGTAGAATAGAAGCCTATGGTGGACCAATGTTGGTGCTGTCAGAGATATAAAATAACTTCTTATCAATGCTTTGTGATCTATAAGCCAGTTTTTAAATTTAGTTTAATGTATAAATGACTTGCTAGACTACACACAGAAGGACCTTTTTCTTCAATGAACGTAGGTCTCTCCACTGCCTTCGACACGGCCGACCACCAGATTGTCTCTGCCACCCCCTCCGAGCTTGGAATCACTGGGACTGCCCTCAAGTGGTTTGAGGCCTAAAAGCCAGAAGTCTACGTGACCATCATCATCAAGTCCTTCCATGAGTACCCTAAATACAAAGAGGACTGTTTGATTTATGTTAGGTAGATTGCCCAGAGGGGACTGGGCGGTCTCTTGGTCTGGAACCCCTACAGATTTTATTTTTTTTTTCTCCAGCTTTTGGAGTTTTTTTTTTTGTTTTTTCTGTCCACCCTGGCCATCGGACCTTACTTATTCTATGTTAATTAATGTTGACTTATGTTTATTTTTTTATTGTGTCTTTTATTTTTCTATTCATTTTGTAAAGCACTTTGAGCTACATTTTTTTGTATGAAAATGTGCTATATAAATAAATGTTGATTGATTGATTGATTGAGGCCTATCTCTTAGGCAGATCCTACTGTGTGTCCTGGTGAGGGGAGATGTCAAGGATACTCCAAGATTCGGTCCTCTCCTCTTCTCCCTGTATATCTCCTCACTAGGCCCCATCATCCTGTCCCACAGCTCATCCTATCAGAGCTATGCTGTGACACACAGCTGTACCTGCCGTTTCCTTCAGAGGACCACACGAAACCCGCTAGAATCTCTGCTGGTCTCACTGATGCTGTAACCTGAATGAAGAAGTACAACCTCCGGCTCAACCTAGCGAAGAGGACCTTCTTGTTCAGCACCCCATCTCTGTTCAGCTCGGCTCATTACTGCCAACACCTGCCAGGGCGGCACGCATCCTTGGGGTGGTGATCAATGGTCAGCTGTCCTTCACTGACCATGTAGGAATGGCCTCTCACTCTATACAACAATACAGTATGCAGCACAACTCCTGGGCCAGGCTCTGGTCTTGTCACGTCTGGACTACTGCAACTTCCTGCTGGCAGAAGTCCCGGCGTGTCACCAACACACTGCAAAGGACTCAAAATGTAGCAGCAGTTCAGGTGTTCCACCAGGTGAGGTGGGCACAGGTGACTCACCAGTAACAAAAACAGCATGTATAACGTTCAAATTCTTGATGCTTGCCTACAAAGTAGTCAGTGGAGCAGCACATGTACTGTATATAGTCATATAGACAGATATCTCTCTATCTTTATCTATCTCTCTCTCTCTATATATATATATATATATATATATATATATATCTATATATATATCTCTCTCTCTCTCTCT
>JANRMT010062810.1:1731767-1791802 GCA_026402145.1 Polypterus bichir lapradei
TTTTTTTTTTTGTCTGTCAATATGGGGTGCTGTGTGTACATTAATGAGGGAAAAAATTAATTTAAATGATTTTAGCAAATGGCTGCAATATAACAAAGAGTGAAAATTTGAAGGGGGTCTGAATACTTTCCGTATCCACTGTCTCTCTCTCTCTCTCTTTATATATATATATATATATATATATATATATATATATATCTCACTCTCTTTATACCTCTCTCCCCAGATCTACGCGTGTACCATGCGCACATTTTTTCCCAATAATTAGCATTAGAAAATCAGGTGCATGTCATACACGAGGAAATGCAATTCTGTAATGTTTACTTCTTCTGCTTGGGCTCGCTCTCTCTCTCGCTCTAAACGCTTCCTATACAATCACAACGCGTGTCGTACACGGGGCAAAAAAATGTTTGCGATTTTCTTTGTAAAAATTAGGGTGCGCGTCTTACACGAGTAAAAACGGTATCTCTCTCTCTATATATATATATCTTGTGAGGTCCTCTGCACCTTTTTGCCCACTCAAGTCTACTGATAAGTGCCATCTGCTGATGTCACCTTTGTGTGGCATTAAATCTCGGTCCTGGCTCTTGCCACGTATAGCCCCCAACCGGTGGAATGAGCTGCCCACCTCTTTTGACTCTAAGAAGCGCTTGAAGACCCTCTTGTTTGGTGAATTTCTGTCTGATGTCAGCCGTTAAGTTTTTATCACCTGGGGGTTTGTAACTCGCTTCTGTTTTCCTCTGAGTTCTCCAGTTGTGATGGTCACTTTTTCACCATACTGTTAGTCCAGCGTTGGCCACCATAGACCCCAGTTATATCAGGACCTTTGTTATCTCCAATCTTCATGAAAACATGAGATAATTTTCTTGACCAACACTATGTGGGTAAATAGCAGAACACAAAGAAGTCCCTTTTGGGCGGAGTATCCCTTCAGCATAACCTCCATTGACTTGTTAACGACAACCTCAACTGGCCATTGCCCAGATTTCCCAAGTTCCTGTTTTCCACACATCCCAATGTAAGACTTGTAAAATCTTACCATCTCATTGAACGTTGGATTGCTCGTTTTCCTTGAAATGTTGGTTTTGCGTTTGGACGTCTTGTGGGGGTCTGGCAGCAGGTAAGTCTTCACATAGGGGTTGGGGTCAGTTCCATCATCAGTTACCTTAAAAGAAAAAGAAATCGGGTTCAAAAACTTATTTAAATATGAACACTAGAGATGTTGTGATGAGAGCAGGCCACTCATTCAGAGGACAATCATCTCTTCACCTAAAGCCAATGTCGCATTACCTACCTTCTAGTTGTTGGATATATCAGACATGGCGACTGCAGTTACTGATCTCATTGCTGGACTGTTTTAATTTACATGACTGAAAATCGCTGGTCATGTCAAATTTAGCAACTGCGTGATGACCTTCCAAACACAATTCGCTCCTTTTCCTTACAGCCAATGGCTTGCTGCCTGGTAGAGCCAGTGCAGTTACGAAGGGTTAACAGGTATGGAGAGTGTGTGTCGTATTCTCAGCCCTTTTTTATTTTTTTCATTCTGTTCTGCTACATAAATAACGAGAGAGACAGACAGATGAGCTGCTCTTCGGTTTGCGAGGTCCAAAACACTGGAGTTTCCTAATCCTTGTCACTGCATTATATGCATAATCCTTCCAGACGGTCATTCATTAGTTGTTGGCTCTGATGAACACAAACATACTGCTTTGTCAAAGGTTAAGATCAAACCTGTTTGGTTTTGTCACAGCAAGTCACTGAGTGTGTCACACTAAAAGACCGGCCTTTATGGGTGGGTGCCAACAACTGCCTCTGATTTGCTAAGATTACACAAACGCTACAACTGAAAATCGCTGGAAAAATCGCCTAGCGTGACAATAGGCTTAACTTCAACAAAATATTTAGTCAACATTTAAGGATCCACAAAGTCCCACTGTCTACCACACTGCTTGGTGACTTGCGTCATGTGTCAGGGGCTCTGTGTGTTGTTTTTAATATGTAACTGTCACCAGCCCCCTGTGCTCTAGTTGAATACCTCATTTTAATAACCAAACCATATTTCTACCTTACTTGAGTATACATTTTTTCTTTCTACTTTTACTTTACTACAAATGGCTACTTTTATTCAGGTATATTCTGCTGGACGCAGACTGCACTGCAGCATTACACCAGAAAATGAAAGGGCTAAGCAGACAAACACAACGTGTTACTCAGTCAGTTACATAAAATACGGGGCTCCCCAGCTTTAGGAAAACTGGCGTTGTGAAGAATCTGGGATGATTATGAAATGTGAGCTGCTGGCACTGACACCTCATCATCTGTACATTGATAAGAGAAGCCATGGGATTGGATGACGGAGCCCAGCGAGGTGGAGTACAGAGAGGATTTCAGGTACCCTCTGGAGGACGATATAGTATCAGCTAGAGACTCTGCATGCCATACGAATCTCTCAACCTGGATGAAGGACCACCATCTACAGCTCAACCTGGAAAAAAAACGAGCTTCTGTTGATCCCGGCCAGCCAGTCTGCTCAACTCCCCATCTCTGAACAGCTTGGCTCACTGTCACTAACACCTGCCAAGTCAGTACGCCACCTTGGGGTGGTGATTGATGAGCAGATTATCTTTTTACCCACATTTCTACTGTTTCTTGTTCACGCAGCTTCATGCTGTACAACATCCACAAGATCAGACCTTATCTGACAGAGTATGCAACACAACTTGTGGTCCAGGCTTTGGTCTTGTCATGTCTGGACTACTGCAACTCGCTTCTGCCAGGAGGACCCGCTTGTTCTATCAAACCACTGCAGATGGTCCAGAAGGCAGCGGCCCGTCTTGCATTTAATCAGCTGAGACGGCCACATGGCACTCCGCTCTTTATTGGCTCCCTGCAGCAGCACCCATTAAGTTGAAATCCCTGATGATGGCCCCCAGAGTTGTCAGTGGATCAGCACCTGCGTGTATATGGAGACACTGGTGAAGTGCTCTGCTCCTGCTCACCCGCTCAGGTCTGCTAGGGAACAGCGTCTGGTGATGCCACCTCTGGGTGGGTGGTATCAAATCTGGTATCCACTCTTTTTACATTTAGTTCCCACTTGGTGGAACAGGCTGGCTACCTTCATCCATACTGCTGGCTCCCTCAAGCAATTGAAGACCCATCTGTTCTGTGAGTATCATCTGTCTAATTGATAGAAAAAATCCTTTACGCTGTGATCCTTTATATTGTCGGCCAATTGGTTATTCACGTTTAATTGCTTTATCGATTATAATCTATGATTACAAAGTATTGATTATTTCATCTTTTCACTTGTGGCAATCAACTTTTGTCACCCGTCTCAATTACAAGTTCTGAACAAGCAGGCCCAGCCTAATGTTACTCGGTTATGTTTACCTCTGTTGTAAGTCGCTCTGGATAAAAGCGTCTGCCAAGTAAATAAATGGAAATGCTGACACCATACCATTTTAAAATCTTGGCTTTTTTGGATACTTTTCCCACACTGGTATATTTGCATATTTGTGTGTGTGTGTTTGCTTGTTTCCTCACACTGGGATTGGCTGACATCCTGTTCTAGGTTCTGACATTGCACCACATGTTTGCTGGAAAAGGTCCCGGCACTGGATAACCAGGTTTTGAAAATAAATGAATGTACTTTTGGAGTCCTCTAAATATCACAATACTTTAAAACTTTGACTGGATTGGGGTTCTCCTTGGCAAATTTTACCTTCAACTCATCAGAACTGCTTTTCTACTTAATCTTCTTCCCAGCAGCCCCTGCGCCCTCCAAACTGTCCAATAGTGTTACAACGCCGGGGCCACTGGGACACGTAGGAAACTTTAGGTAGCACTGCTACAACTTATTATACAGCACTATGCATACAGTCATGAATAGTTGGTCAGAAGTTGATGACTGACTGTAAGTGTTTTATGTTCCTGGGTCTCCAGAAGACTGTAACCTGAAAGATTAAGGATCTGTGTGTGCGGTATATTAATTTGGTTGTGAACCCGTACAAACTGTCTGTCCGTCTGTGTTCACAGCACCACTTTGCAGCTTCGGCATTTTAAAACGCACCCCTTCCTGATAGTTTAGCTCAGCCTCTGATAAGATTTATTCATCCCCCTCAACAATGTCAGCCATTGTGCTCTTGGTATGTTTATGCCTCGCCTTCTGGTTTAGTACCTACCAAAAGTGGTTTAAGGAAGGACAATCCGTAAACAGGCAACAGGATCATGGGCACCCAAGCCTCAATGATGCATGTGTGGAGTGAAGACTAGCAGGTCTGGTCCGATCCCACAGGAGAGCCGCTGTAGCACAAATTGCTGAAAAACTTAATGCTGCATCAGAGAAAGGTGTCAGAACACACAACGCCTCAGGGCTTGCTGTGGAGTCCCAGAACGGTCAGAATGCCTATGCTGACCCATCTAAACTACCAATAGTATCTACAACGGGCACATGAGTGTCAGACAAGGACCACGGAGCAGTGGAAGGTGGTGGCCTGGTTTGATGAATCACATTTTCTTTTAGATCATGTGGACAGCCAGGTGTGTCTGCATCATTTACCTGGGCAAGTGACAGCAACTGGGTGCACAATGGGAAGAAGGCAAGCTGGCAGATGCTGCGTGATGCTTTGGGCAATGTACTGCTGGAACCCTTAGGTCGTGGCATTGTGAATTTTACTTTGCTATTTACCCCCTACCTAAAAGGTTGTTGCAGACCACATACACCCCTTCATTTAAAAAAAAAAAATTCCCCAGATGGTAGTGGCCTCTTTCAGCACAGTAATGCACTCAGCCACACTGGAAAAGTTGTTCATTAATGGCTTGAAGAATATGACAAAGACCCCAAGGGGTTGACGTGGCCTCTAAATTCCCCAGACTTCAGACCAATCGAGCATCTGTGGGATGTGTTGATAAAACAAGTCCGACTCATGGAGACCCCACCTCACAACACAGAAGACTCAAAGGATCTTCTGCGAATACCACAGGGAGGTCCGGGCCTCGACGAGTCAGAGTTGTTTTGGCAGCACGAGGAGGGACTGTCATAATATTAAGCAGGTGGTTCTAACGTTAAGGCTGATCAGCGTAGAATCTAATTATAGTTTGTTATCCATATGTGCATCTTCCGGGATGGTCAACGCCTTCTCATGGCTGCTTTCACTAGCAAGCAATTCTGGAAGCAACTAAGCTGGAACTACGCAGCAGGCCCACAAATGCTTTCTGGATACTCTTGACTCTCTCTCTTTATATACATTAATATATAAAATCCCAAGTCTAAAAGTGCAACGATTTTAAGTGACATTTTTATGTCAGGTTTTTCGTCACACTTTAAATCGGGTTTATTTTAAAACCTACATATATATGTTTGGTATCATTCTTTTCAGAATTTATCAAACTTTAATGTGATGCTGTTAGACTTTCTGATTCTTACTCCGTTTTTAAATTATAAACTAAAAAATATCAAGAACTCACGTCCAGCAAGACGAGACTTCATGCCAAGAGATTTAACCATGCCCTAGGCTGGAAATAAAAGACGAAGAGTAGAAAAGCTGCTGTACAGGCTTTTAAATGTTTAAGTGCCGCGTGAGATGCAGAGAAGCCAGTAGCTGATCAAGCAAAGAGGAGGTAAAAAAAAAACCCTATTCGTTTCCCATTTTATCACCGTTTAAGGGGTTTCAGAGGAACGACCGCGTCTCCTTGGGGTGCGTTCAGCTCCCCTCTTCACAACGTGAGTGGCAGACTGGCTGCAACTGGGAGTTGGGCGCCAGGGGGGCTTGCCCCCCTAGTAACTATATTAAGAACTTAGTGTTACTCGCTTGCAAAGATACTGGTATCGTAATTACATATCCTATTTTCTTCTCAGCCACTTTTTGTTTACATTTTAATTTCAATTATATGTGTGTATGTATGAGCTGTATATGTACAGTTCCAAGTCCAAGGAGGTTCTGCTCAAGCTTTATAACACACTGGTGAGGCCTCATCTGGAGTCCTGGGTGCAGTTTTGGTCTCCAGGCTACAAAAAGGACATAGCAGCACAAGAGAAGGTCCAGAGAAGAGCGACTTGACTGATTCAGGGCTACAGGGGATGAGTTATGAGGAAAGATTAAAAGAGCTGAGCCTTTACAGATTAAACAGAGGAGACCTGACTGAAGAAGTGTTTAACATGATGAAGGGGAGTTAGGCCAGTGGATCGAGACGGTGACATTACAATGAGTTCATCAAGAACATGGGGACACAGTTGGAAACTTGTGAAGGGTAAATTTTGCACAAACATTAGGAAGTTTTTCTTTACACAAAGAACGATAGACACTTGGAATAAGCGACCAAGTCGTGCGGTGGACAGTAAGACGTTACTGACTTCAAAACTTGACTCAATGTTTTTTTTGGAAGAAATAAGTGGATAGGAATGGCGGGCTTTCTTGGGCTGAATGGCCTGTTCTCGTCCAGAGTGTTCTAATGTATTTTTTTTTCCATAGGGGACTGCTTAAAATCATACCCTTGATTTATTGTATCAGGGATTACTATCAAACGCTATCTGCCTATCCATGGATACTGTTTGACATCATTCCCTGGGGTTACTCTCTTAAGATTGTTTAAAGATTATACTTTATGTTTATAGTTTTTGGAATGTACTGTCAATAGATATCTCGATTTTGATCCTTATATGCCACTGCTGGGGGGCTTGTTTTGTTCTGGACGTGCTCTTGGTCTGTCAGAGGACTGGGACTTTGTGAAGTGTGGTTAAGCCTCATGTGAGGAGGCAAAATGGAGGGGGCGGAGGAAGACAGCAAGCTATTACAGTAATCCCTCCTCGATCACGGGGGTTGCATTCCAGAACCCCCCGCGATAGATGAAAATCCGCGAAGTAGATACCATATGTTTGTATGGTTATTTTTATATATTTTAAGCCCTTATAAACTCTCCCACACTGTTAACATTATTAGAGCCCTCTAGACATGAAATAACACCCTTTAGTCAAAAGTTTAAACTATGCTCCATGACAAGACAGATGACAGTTCTTTCTCACAATTAAAAGAATGCAAATATATCTTCTCTTCAAAGGAGTGCACCCATCAGGAGCAGAGAATTTCAGAGAGAGAGAGAGAGAGCGCTCGCTAAGAAAAGCAAACAATCAAAAAATCAATACGTGCTTTT
The DNA here is from genome assembly GCA_026402145.1 of Polypterus bichir lapradei. Lineage (NCBI taxonomy): Eukaryota > Metazoa > Chordata > Cladistia > Polypteriformes > Polypteridae > Polypterus > Polypterus bichir. The sequence continues at coordinate 1,738,920 of JANRMT010062810.1, forward strand.
GTGCTTTTAAGTATGCCGAAGCACCGCGATAAAGCGGCATTTTTTAGAGGAGCGTCCGTATCCTCTAGGCAAACAGCCTCTGTGCAAACAGCCCCTCTGCTCACACCCCCTCCGTCAGGCGCAGAGAGAGTGAGAGAAACAGAGAAAAGCAAACAATCAAGCACCGCGCGGGAAGCATATCGTATATCATTGAGGAGTTTTAGTTAATATGTAATACATGCTCTGATTGGGTAGCTTCTAAGCCATCCGCCAATAGCGTCCCTTGTATGAAATCAACTGGGCAAACAAACTGAGGAAGCATGTACCATAAATTAAAAGACCCATTGTCCGCAGAAATCCGCGAACCAGCGAAAAATCCGTGATATATATTTAGACATGCTTACATTTAAAATCCACGATAGAGTGAAGCCGCGGAAGTCGAAGCGCGATATAGCGAGGGATTACTGTACTATCTATCCTTTTAATCCTTAGAATTGTAAGAGCCATCGTAACAATAGGCTTCATGGTAGTAAGTCCTGGAAAAACTGGAAATTAAGGTCAAAGCTGTCTTATGTAATAATGTACTTAAATCTTAAATTGAGACTACAAAATGTCAACAAAAGTTCAGAAGCAATGTCTCCATGACCAAACGCTTAACTTTGTGAGCTGGAATTTTAAAGGTCTCAAACACGAATTAAAGAGAAAGAAAGTATTCTCTCACCTAACAGGTCTAAACGCTAAAATAATCTTTTTACAGGAGACCCACTTATTAAGCAAGGATCAGTTTCGGCTGCACAGGCACTTGGCTGATCAAATATTCCATTCCAGCTTTACAAAGAAAACTAGAGGTGTGGGAATTCTAATACATAGAACAGTCTCATTTGTAGTATCAGATGTAGTATCTGATCCTGAAGGGAGATAAGTAATCGTCATGGGTAATTTAAATAACTGTAAAGTGATTTTGATAAATATCTATGCACCCAATGTCGACGATAGGGAATTCATGCAAAGTGTATTTTCCTCCATTCCCAATGTAAACACTCATAAAATTAAAATGGCTGGGGACTTTAATTGTGTTTTAAATCCAGACCTAGATAGGTCTCCTGTCACAGGGCCGATGACATCTAACACTGCAATGACAATTACACAGTTTGTAACTGACCACAACTTATCAGACCCCTGGAGATTTCTAAACCCAAACTCAAGAACATATTCCTTCTACTCACCAGTACATCACTGTTACTCAAGAACTGATTATTTCTTTATAGATAATAATTTCTTGCCTACGATTAAATTTTGTAAGTGCGATGCTACTGTTATTTCTGACCATGTCCCTTTGATCATGGAGCTTTAATCACTATGTCCCACATACTCATCTCGCAGGTGGCGTCTTAACCCACTTTTATTAGCAGACGACAACTGCAGAGAATTTATATCCAAGCAGTTTTTTTTACAGACAAATACCTTCTCAGAGGTCCCTGCAAGAAAACTGTGAAGGCCTTCTTAAGAGGTCAGATTATTTCATATTGTTCCCACAAAAGTAAATTGGAAACTAAAAAAAATGTGTTACTGCAGCCACCAAGTTTCACATTCCCTCTGACTAAAATGTGCTAACTTGGCTCCCATCTACACATAAGGACTTAACTCCAACCTCTGCTGAAGAGTTGTATCATGTATTGTATCATGTGTCAAACCTTTTTTGAGAGTTGAGATAAATAATATTGTATGGGCCCCTCTGGTCAATTGACACTTCTGCAAAACTGCAGCATAAGGCTAGTGTTTATGCTGTTCCTGGTGTGACGGATCACCCTGACCATCCGAAACAAGACACGGCAAGGACAAAATGCGCAATCAGACCCCACTAACCCACACTCGCCTTCATACTGCACTTTCTTGTATGGATTGCTCACCAGATCTTTGATGTGCATGACCATGATGAAGAGCGTGCTGTTCCTGTAGGAAATCGACAGCTTCACCTCTCCGCCAATTTTACCAGACATGGGACTCACTGGAATTACATCTGGAAATAGGAATAATTCAAATGAGCACAAACAGTAAAATAAGGTTTTGATCAAATGGCTTCTGTGAAGCCCAGTTGTCTCTCTCATGCTGCCGTGAAAACGTATTCACCCCCTTCATGATAGCCTGCTTTTGTACAGTTGTCATAATAAATGGCTTTTAATCTTTAGACAAAAACGTGCTATACACATAAAGGACACCACGGTGTAACACCATTTCCAAATTGTTACTCAATATATATTTATAAGTAATAAAGTTATGTCCTCCCTCAAACACCTGACCACAGGTCATTGATAATTCGACTCAGCTGAATGAACACAGCCACTCCTGTTATATCGAAACCTCACCATGAGAGTGAAGTCGTCACTACAAGGACATGAGGAACTTCAAGACGACGTCTGATGACACCCACCAGTCAGGAAATGGTTGAAAAACCCCTTCTAAGGCTCTAGGACTGCAGTGCACCATTGAGACAGGGTCATGATCTTTACGTGGAGAACACTGGGGACTGTGGAGAATCCTCCAAGGACACGGCCGGGCTGTTAAAATGACCTCTAAGGTCACAGTGACAACTCATTCAAGAAGTCACAGAGGATCCCTGAAGAACAGCACAGCACTCTCTGTAGCCCAAGCTGAGGTCAGTGTTCAGTATTCATTGACAAGAAAGAGACTGAGAGAAAAAGGTGATTTATGGGAGAGGTGGAAACCTCTGGAATCCAACAGTAATGTTAGTGTCATCTCGTCTCAAAAAAAACACTGGGATGAACCTCGAAAGCATTGTGGGAAAATGACAGATGAGCCAAAAGTTGAACTCTGTGGACAACATGGGGCCCACTGCGACTAGCGTTCAACAGGCCTTCAAAAACACATGGGGGGAACTGGTGTGACGGGGTGGGGATGCTTCGAAGACCTGCCATTATTGAAGGAGCCAGAAATTCGGCACTTTTCCAGAATATTCTAAAGGAAAAGATCCAGTCATCTGCTGTGTGATGACTTGGGTTACACACAAAAGACAAGGAGAAAAAAAAACAAACGTAAGTTGACAACTGAATGGCTCAGAAAAAGCGGCCCAGTCTTCAGTAGCAAAGAGCAATTGACACTCGCAGACCCACCGATGCGTCTGCAGTAAAGCAGATCTGCAAAGAAGAGTGGGATACAACTCCTCAAGAGCGAAATGAAAGACTGCGATCAAATTCTAGGAAGTGCTGAAGTGTGATTAGCGCAGTAAACCAAGTGTTCAAATTAGAGATACAATTATTGGATACCTTTCTTCCCTTGAGTAAGGATAGCCCCGATTTAAAACCTTTACGGTGTGTGTGCTCACACAAGTTCCCTTCTGTCAAAACGTCCAAGGCCATTAATTGTGTAAAATATGAAAAAAAAAAAAAAAAAAACTGAATATCAGGAAGGGGGCAAATACTTTTTCACAGCACTGTAACTTAATAAGGCCAATGACAGCTCAGAGATAACAACGTTCAACTACAGACTGCCAGTTTAAAATATCCCAAGGCTGACACTTGGGCGGGCTGCGTCCACACTACTACATTTTCATTTAAAAAATGCACACATTAGTCTCCATTTTCACCTTTTGTTCACCGTACCCCAGTGTGTTTAACCTCCGAGACTTCTGAAAACAATATAATTTTGAAGCGCTGGCCTGGCTTTGCAATGTGGATGGGTGAAAACGAAGAGATTTCAGAGCGCAGACTCTAATTGCATGCTGATTTGTTTGTGCTCATCATGCATTCCTACCCTGATTGGGTCCTGCTCATTACATCATCTCATTCCCTGACTGGTCAACCCTTCACGGAAGAAAAAAACCTACTTTTAAAACAGCAGGCACCGAGGAGTCGCTTTCCAGGACTCTGGATGTTGAGCTGCTTATCTCAATTGTGTTTTGTATAATTTGAATACTGCACATATGCGTAAAAGGCAAACAATCCACCGCTCACTATAGCTTTGCAATAAATCATCAAATTTGGGCAATACCCGGAAGGAGCGGTGCTTGAACAGACAATTCTGCAAAGGACGATGTGGTTCCTGAAGAACAGAAACAAACTTTTGAATGTCTAGGGTGTCTATGCTCACTCTTGATGAAAAACTCCATCCTTATATCGAAGGAAAGAAAACACGAAACGACATCACCTGCGGACGCAGTCACAAAGGTTGTTTGTCTCTGCGAATGTGCGTAGGCAAACAGCCATGACGTCCGAGTTTTCAGTTGTTTAAATGTGGACGGAGATTCTTTCATAAACAAAGTGAAAAGACAAGTGTGAATGGAGATCGTTTAAATGTAGTAGTGTGGACGTAGCCTCAGTGTCACTGGTCACACCACGGCTTTTGAGTAAACCCAACACTCGCACGCTTTATGTCTCCTCTAATTCATTCCAATATGACAAAGCCTCACTTCAAAGTATGCCATTGTCACTCAATTTAAGATTGTATATCAAACAATTTAACGACTACTACGTACCCATCGATTTAGGAATTCCCTCCAGTCCTTCTGCTTTGTCATCCCTTGGCATCGGGTGAAAAAATGTATAGACGAGGTCACACTATGTTAGGATTCAGGGGAAGAAAGTAATACAATTACATATTTAAACCACCAAATTAGTTGATGCACAGTCACTTTCACTTTCGTACCTCTGACACCTCGGCTGAGCCCCTCATTAAATTCTGGATGTAGCTGTTTAGCTCCACTTTCCTCTTGGCAGCCACGTCTTTTATGTGAGTCCTCCCCAAGACCATCTTGTTAGGAAACCTTTAGAATTAAAATGAAAGGAAATGCAGCATATAAAGGAGGCAAACCCTCACCACAACGCATCTCATCACCTTTAAGGTACACATGTGGTGTGATTACAGAGAAAAGGAAAAAGGACATACCCTGGAAGTTTCCACAATGGGAAGAGGATAGAAAGCTTATTGTGCAACTCCTGAAATTCATCAAAAGTACGAAAGACAAAGCAAGCGTCACTCTGGCCTTCTCTCCGCAACCTCACGACGTACGTCTGGAAAGCACAACATAAGAATTGAATGAAATTATACTCTGATCACCAGCCTTGCAGTGTAACTCAGTTTAGTGTGACCTGTAGGGGGCACCACAGAGCCCCAAACCTCAGACACAAGTCTCGGGTTCAAATGAAAGAGTTTATACAATTAAGTACTTTCAACAGGTTATCCATAAGCACAATGCAATTCTCTGTTTCTCTTTTCCTCCTCTCCTCCCAGGAGAGTTTACCCGTCTTCCACTCCCAACTCCAACTCGCCTGGGTAAAGCAGAGCGGCTCTCTTCATATAAGACCGGGGAGTACCTCCACTGCCAGGAGGAAGCACTTCTGGGTCAAGCAGGAGTCCCACAATTTAGGGATCACAAATCTTTGCAGCACCCCCTGGTGACACCCGCAGAATAATAATAATAATACATTTTATTTATATAGCGCCTTTCTCATGCTCAAGGCACTTACATAATATAAGAAAGAACGGCAGGGTATACAGTATATAGCATAGTACAAAGAAAATAAATAAATAAGGAAGATTAAGACAGTAAATTCAGAGAAAGCCTAACAGACAACATAATTGATGGTCTCGCACACACACACAGGTTACATGAACACCTTGACAGAGAGGTAAACTGAGAGAAGGGTAATAAAGTCAAGTAGAGCTAAAAGCCTTCCTGAACAGATGAGTTTTGAGTTGTTTTTTAAAAGAATTCATGGAGTCAGCTGACCTGATTAATTTCGGTAGGTCATTCCAGAGTCTGGGCACTCGCTATACTGCTGAAGGCCCTGCTGTCACCCATGGAGTGTAGATTAGTGTGGGGCACAACAAGATTACCAGAATCAGAGGACCTTAGTCGGCGGGCAGGCACATAGTGACGGAGAAGGTCACTGATGTAGTTTGGTGCGAGGTTATTTAAGGCTTTGTAGGTTATTAGTAAGATTTTATATTCGATTCTGTAAGACACAGGGAGCCAGTGAAGACAGAGCAGGATGGTGTGATGTGATCGCTGCTGCTGGTTCGAGTAAGGACTCTTGCAGCCGAGTTTTGAATAAGCTGGAGCTGTGATATAAGATTAGTAGGGACACCTGCCAACAGCGAGTTACAATAATCGATATGGGATGTGATAAAAGCAGGGACAAGTTTCTCAGCATTAGAAAAGGAGAGGAAGGAGCAAACATGGGATATGTTACGGAGGTTTAAAAGTAAGAAAGTTTCTTAATGTGATTTATGTGGGCGGAGTAAGAAAGGGAGGAATCAAAAATGACACCAAAATTCTTTGCAGTAGAGGCAGGTCTGATGAGATCACCGCCAAGATGGAGTGGGAAGGAGCTCATTTTATTAAGTTGCATTTTAGTCCCAATTTGCAGGAGTTCAGTTTTGTTGCAGTTTAATTTTAATGAGTTCTGCTCCATCCAGGTTTTAATTTCACTAAGGCAGGTTGTGAGCTGAGAAAGCTCTGATGAAGTTCCACTTTTAACATTGAAGTAGAGTTGAGTATCATCTGCATAAAAATGATAGCCCAGTCCATAGCTACGAATAATATGGCCAAGGGGAAGCATATCAATACAGAAGAGAAGAGGGCCGAGGACAGAGCCCTGAGGAGCTCCTTGTGTGACTGGCGCTGAGCTGGATCTGCTGTTGCCAAGACTAACAAACTCTTGCCTATCAGTCAGATAGGACTTGAACCACTGGAGGGCAGTGCCAGAGATACCCAGCATGTTCTCCATTCTGGACAGTAGAATGTCATGTCTGACCCGAGTGTCAAATGCTGCACTGAGGTCTAATAGAATTAATATGCTGGTTTGTCCAGAGTCTGCTGCCATAAGAAAATCATTGGTTACCCGTAGCAGAGCAGTTTCACAGCTGTGCCGCACCCTGAAACCAGACTGAAAAGGTGCCATCAAGTTATTAGTGGTTAAGTAATTGGTGAGCTGGGAGGCTACAACACGCTCAAGAGCTTTTGACAGGAAAGGTAAGTGGGAAATAGGCCGGAAATTGTTAAGATTGTCAGCATCAAGACCAGACTTTTTTAACATTGGGGTTACAGAAGTGATTTTAAAAGTGAGCGGCACAGAGCCAGTGTCAAGGGATGAGTTTATTATTGTTGTAGCAGTCGGGATTATGGCATATAGGTAGGATTTAAGTAGTGTGCTGGGGATGGGGTCCAGTACACAAGTAGTCGGCCTCATCTTACAAAGCAGATGTGACTGGTGAGAACTTAGAGAAGGAGCTGGATGGAGTGGGAAAACAGGGAGAGATATAAACAGATGATGTATTTATGTTAGCTGAATTATTTAGATCTTTAATTTTGTTAAAGAAAAAGTGGAGGAAATCCTCACAGACTTCAGTAGAAGAGTTAGTTGGGCCAGATGCAGGTTCGAGTAGTTTATTAACTACAGAAAACAAAACCCTTGGGTTATTGTGGCCACTTTCTATTATTCTGCCATAGTGGGTGTTCTTAGCAGCAGTTAGTGCTTCTCTATAAGCTCTTTGGTGGTCAGAGAACGCCTGGGTGTGCACGGTGAGGCCAGTCTTACGTGACATTCTCTCAAGGCGTCGGCCAGCTGCTTTCATAGATCACAATTCTGAGTTATACCAGGGAGCTGAACGTTTAAAGGAAACCTCCTTATGTTTTAAAGGAGCTGTTTTATCTAATGCTGAATGAAGGGCTGAGTTATAGTAGTCAACAAGACTATCTAGTGTTGACGGAATAGGTGCAGACAGTAAAAGATCAGAAATGGATCCAGAAAGGATAGAGGGACAGATATTTTTAAGGTTTCTGTAAGAAATTTGTCGTTTACAGGTAAGAGGAGGTAAAGGCAGTGAGACAGTGAAAAATACTGCTTTATGGTCAGAGAGTCCCAAATCAGTGCTGTAAATGTTGGCAACAGATAGTCCAGAAGTGCAGATCAGGTCCAGTATGTGACCACCAGAGTGGGTGGGAAAATTAACATGTTGTGTCAAGTCAAAACAGTCCAGTAAGGATAGGAATTCATTTCTCAGTTTAGATGTAGTACTGTCAATATGGATGTTGAAATCACCGAGAAGGATAATTCTCTGAGAGTAAGAGCTTAGGTGGGTTAAAAGTTCAATCAGATCAGATAAGAAGGATGCATTGTATTTTGGGGGACGATAAAGAACAATGAGTGAGACAGGACCTGTTTCCGTTATTAGTTTAAGATCCAGGCACTCAAAAGACAGAGGACAGTCAATTGGGATTCGTTTGATATTTAAGTCTGCTCTGATAATTACTGCTAGCCCACCTCCTTGTCTAGAGCTGCGAGGTTCTGTATGGAAAGTGAAACCAGGTGGAGTCGCCTCCGTGAGAGACGTCAATTCATTTGGTTTTTGCCAAGTCTCCGTTAAACACAGTATATCACGTTTGGTGTCAGTGATGAGTTCTGACAGCACCAATGCTTTGCCATTAAGGGATCTCGAGTTAAACAGTGCAATATTAGTTAATGAGGCATCTTTTTGCACAGAGTCGTGATCAGGGTTTATTTCCATACAATGTAAATTTGGCACACTGATACTTGTATTTTCAGGGCCATGAGAAGGAAGGCTTATTCCTGAGGAAATGCTGCCAGTTGTCTTTCCATTCGCAGCATGGTGGTGGCGGCGACCTGACCCGCGATGTATATATTTCGGGCGCTGCAAAATACCGGCGTCTTTAAGGATGTTCCAATCAGACCACTTGCTCTAGACAAACTGTTTAATAAGAAGGAGTTTGTCATGAGAGTATTTTAGCATGATACATGGCAATACTTATCTGAGAAGCAGTGGAGAAGCAGCACAGCATAGCGGAACCATTAGGACAGGCGGGTGTGGTAGAGTGGATGAGATGAACGGCGATAACGAAGCAGCAGAAAGCATAGCAGGAGGAGGTAGCAGGACTTGGAGGTTCCAATACACAGCCACAAACAGTAACGCTTGGTAGTTTCATGCGTGATCGCCCCGGAGCCATAAGCCAGGTTAGTATGAGCATTAGATCAGATCCTAGTGGTAGAGTACTGTAAAATGAATCGGGAGCAGGTCAGCATAGCGAATATAATCACGGAGACAGATCATCCCGGGGTCATAGATCGCCAGGTACAGAGAAATGTTCGTAGGTCTCATCCCACGATCCACAGACTCAGCTGTTCCCAGTCAAAGTAGAGTTCATAAAATCTGTAAATTTTAAGCCAAATCCATGCAATTCAAGTCGGCTGAATCCACGAACTATACGTACAATGAAAGAAATAAAACAAGCGTGAGAAAGTATAGAATTAAGGTGAATTTTGCGAAAAGTGTTGTTAACAGAAGCCCAACAGGGCTGTCCCACAGGACTACAGCATGCCTTGCAGGTGTCTGCATGTGTACCAAAGCACAGGCATGCTGCCATGTAGCGTGTCGAGGGAGCAGGTAGTCTCAACATTTTGCCTCCCCTGGTCCCTCCATTATAACTGCCTCCTGGCCAGGTAAGGATTTTTAGTCCTTCCAGTATGCCAATATAGTCACATCCTGCCTTTCTTCTTGCTCACTCATTACCTTGGCCTTCCTGACAGGAATGCCAATTCATGCATACCGTGCATCATAATACATCTACAGATGTGAAAGGCACTATATAATAGATAGGTAGACAGATTGGTATGATAGGCAATATATAATAGAGAAACAGGTAAGATGTGAAAGGCACTATAAAATAGAGACATATAGACATGAAAGGCACTATATGATTGATAGATGTGAAAGGCACTATATGATATATAGATGTGAAAGACACTATGTAATAGTTGTGAAAGGCACTATATGATATATAGAGTTGTGAAAGGCACTACACGATTGATAGATAATAAGACTTTAGATGTCAAGCCTCACTGGACTTACGTAGTGCTTGTCAGGGTTGTATCGTTTCTGGTAAGTGAACACAGACACTTCTTTAATTCTTCCATCCTGTTTCAGCGTGTACGTCTTCGGTGAAAAGGAGAGGATGGGCTCGTCGTTTGATGGCAGTCCTGAGAAGCGTAACTGTGCCAGATTGTGGATGAAGAAATTGAACTTTGTAGCCACACTGCCCAGACTGGATTCAATTAGCCTGGAAAAGACAGACAGGAGAGCGTTACAAAAGGCTGCTGCACCGTCAATTCTTTAGAATTTCTTTTTTTTTTGGTAAAACAAGAACCCAGCTCTATGGAGGTTCCTTGCATCCTTCATGCTCAGCTAAAATACCTTGTGAAAAATATGGTGGCCTCAGCATCAGTTGTCTGAGGCTGCAGGGCATCATAGACGTATTTGAGATCCTGCACACCACTGAGCTCCGGCAATCCTGAAGACGTCATCTGTAAATAACACAAACGTTAGGAGTGCTGGCGAGATCATCACAACAAGCAGAGACATTTCTGCATCAAGTGCAGGTCGGGCACGGCCTCCCATCTCCCAGTTGATGGCGCTGTTGTGATGACGTTAAATAAGCAGTAAACGTGTCACAATAATTTAACGAATTGTTAAACTGTGTACGGGAAACTCATTTTACTTGCGTGAAGTGCATTTTTTGAATTCTCCATGATATACTTAAAGCAATTCCTAATCTACATTCACATGTATGAATCAAAAGCATGAATGTGACTGGTTGGTGGCAAGGTCTCACAAACTGTCATTTGGGGAAGCATGGTCACTAACTGCCTCTTCTTTGTCATCTGCAGCCTGGACAATGAAGCCCACTGACTCCACTTTTGCGTCCGCCCTGCTGTTTCCACCACACAAGCAATTTAAAGAGCAGTGCTAACAGTGGCCATTCTTTTGCAGACTGAATTTAATAGAGCACAGACCTGTGAGAGGCAGCAACAGTCAAGCAATGTCTGCAATTCTCTTTTTGTTATCCACAGTATACCTTTGTGCTTTGCTGCACTAAACGGGGTACCGGTTGGTACCCAAGCCTTCATGGTCTCCTTTTTGTTTTCTCCTTATCACACTGGTTTCTAAGTTGCTGGTTCAGGATCTTGGAGCCTGCAATGTTCTTGCCACACCTTTGCTCAGGTGCAGCTTTTCCATTCTGCCTTGGAACTTGAAGGCTGAGCCCATTAAAGTGACCAGTTGGTTGATTTTTTTGGTGACATGTTTTAAAGGCTGCATGGACCTGCACATCTGGCTGTTTTGGAGAAGTCATCACCACCATCCTTACATACAACATGATGTAGCAGTTTGCTCATCCAGCCTTTTCAAACTGTTGTTCCTGCTGAGGGCTGTGGTGGTAGCAGGCCAAACAGGTCAGCTTCAACCTTCCTGTTTCCAGCTACAGATTCCAGCTCTTCTCGGGGAATTCCTAGGCTTTCTCAAGCCAGCCGAGAGATATAACCATTCCAGCATGTCCTGGGCGTGCCATGGGGTCTCCACCAAGTGGGATGTGTCCAGAGCAGCACCAGTGGGAATCGACTGGGAGACATCCTTATGACATGTCCAAACTACCTCAGCTGGCTCTGCTCGATCCAGACGAGCAGACTTTACCGTGACTCTCTCCCTATCAGGAAGTGTCAGACCAGCAGCCCTGCATAGCAACCTCGTTCCTGCTGCTAGTACTTTGGTCAGACATTAAATACAGCCAATGACCGCAGGTGAGCATAAGGATGTAGATCAACTGGTAAACTGTGACCGCTAACTTAAAACTAGGGTCCTGTTTCACTACCACTCTAATCCAGCTGGCAATTTCATGACCCCTTCCTTCTTCCATGACTGACGATAGATCCTGAGATACCTAAACTTCCCCATTAAGAGAGAGTAATCCACTGATTTCTGAGAGAGAACCGTGACCTCAGAATTGACGTGCTGAACCTCATCACTAATGCTTGACACTCGGCAGTAAATCACTGAAGTGCCTGCCGTAGGTCCCAGTCAAATGAGGCAGAGAGGACATCATCACCTCACACAAAGCAACAGTGCTGCCATTTTACCCATTCTACACAAATGGGAAATTTCTGAATATTCATTTGCATTTCGAATTGCATTGGACATTGATGTTGGGATATCTTTTAACACTGTCCTTATGGTGGTTGCACTCTATGACAATATACTGACAGATCTTCAATTTGTGTCATTTTTTTATATTATTTTGTTAACATTTTATCTTCCCCAGTGCTGGAAGTCTAAATACATTAGGAGACGCAAGTTTCTCCCTCATTCCCTCACGTGAAGTTTCCTGGAGGACATCTCCTTCCTCGGCCACTCTTCAGCACCACTGCTGCCCATCTGATCCTACATTGCTACAATGATCTATTTCTCCACCGTGTCCACTACCTGCCCATTTACCTCACCAGCTGCACCTCACACTGCTCAGTTGTGGTCAGAGGCCAGTGCCGTCTGCGCTCACTTTCCACAACACCATGGGCTGATCCAAGCCAGGATCCTTCCTGAGACCAACGGTGGCCATGTGCCCAGGCCAATGGATCTACCTAGAGGAGTGGATCTCCTAAGTGCTTCATCATCATGTCTTTCACTCACACACCATGTTGGCACGGCTCCTCAGGATGGCTCTGCTCACTTTGGGCGGCATCTCTTTCAGTATGAATACTAGGCCTCACTCCCAAGCCTGTTGCACCTAAACCCTGCCATAGAATCCAGACGCTGCTCTCACTCCATCTCATACTGAGCAGTTGCTCTTTGAAAACCAGAACCACCATGGGGTTGTGAGTTAAATCACATTCAAAGGTATTCTCATCGTATCTCAGGAATTCTGTCGTTAATAAACTCTACTTGATTTTACAATATGGTGTCAAGTGAGCACGCATAGGTAACATCTTCAGGGCTCTGATGTTGTAGATAACACCACCACGAACAGAGAGGGGATGCTGTCACTAACCATTTCTTGATCTCAATCTGCATTTCAGAAGTCCACCAGCTGGAAGACACGTGACTCAGATTCCACTTCCACCATGAAGCTCCGCCCCTTCCGGGACAATCAATCAAAAACCTGCATACCAGCAGAGGTTGGCACACAGATGACAATCTGCACTACCGACCACTTGGTCCAGTTTCTTTTTGCCACCCTCATGTGCTGTTTGATCGATCGTTTTCTCGTCTCCTATTAAAAGGGGTTACTAGCTGGTACCCCAAACACTTTTCATGAGTGTCTGTTACAAAAGAGAGGACATGAGGAGGCTTTCTCTTGAAGTATCTGATTAATCTTCACATATCATGTTGGAATCTCTGAATATACAATTATTTAAAATGATCATAACAAAAGGGAGCAGTAATGACATCTATGAGTGACATACATGTGTCCTCCTACTTCATTTGGCTGATCCTGTTCATCCCATGATTTATGGTCAGTTCAGTCCTTTCACATTCCATGACAGACGGTAGATACGATACTGGAAACCGTGTCCTGAGCTTTGTAAGGTGAGGAAGGCAGATGCTTCAGGATACATTCAAGATAAATAGCAAGTTCTTTTAACTTATCACGTCATCAGTGAGGGGCAGCCTGTTGCATGTTGGTTAACACAACTAAGAATTTCACTGTACTCTGTACATGGGACAGTAAGGATGCTAAAGATCACCCAAAGCATTTTTTAGGTTAACATCATAAATAGGTGCTACAGTACACTCCAACTCCAAAAAATAATGTGTGTGGGCACTGGATGTCCCATATGACAACTCTGTCTCCATGGTGATGCCCATGTTTTTAGGCAAGTCTAGACAGGTCCTACCAGGAACTTGCATGTGATCTGCACTTCACTGTGAACCTGTAATCACATTGCACCCCTTAGTACTGAAAATCAGATCTCTGTGGTCAGAAGAGGCCACGCTCTCACACATTCATGGAGAAATTCATGGAGCACAGCGAGGCAGAGAGTGTGTCAGTCAAAAAATGGTGTTCAGCCGTGAAATGGCCAGTACTGTTACTGTCTACTGTTAAATTCTGCTCTGTAATTTTTCATTTTACTGTTATACTGTATTGAGGATTACATGTGTTCTGTTCTGTGTATTGTATTGTATTGACCCCCTTTTTCTCTTTGACACCCACTGCACGCCCAACCTACCTGGAAAGGGGTCTCTCTTTGAAATGCCTTTCCAAAGGTTTCATCCATTTTTTTTCCCTACTAGGGTTTTTTTGGTTGGGTTTCCTTGTCTTCTTAGAGAGTCAAGGCTGGGGGGGCTGTCAAGAGGCAGGGTCTGTTAAAGCCCTTTGCAGCACTTCTAGTGTGATTTTGGGCGATACAAAAATAAATTGTATTGCATTTTTACTGTCCAGCACAGACTACAGTAGGATAACCACAAGGGAGGTGGGCACTCAGTTGGCTGAGATCACTAGCACTCCGACTGTACTGTATCCGATCTTCTCTGTTCTAACGGACCATGGACCCCGAGAGGTTTGATGTCCCCAGTGATATAGATGACTGTGTTTTTGTTCGTCCCAGGCTGACAACACCTTGGTTGTAATTGGCAAAGCACAAGCTAATCTCCCCAAGAAGCTGCTGGTCAGTTTCCATAGATGTACTATAGAGAGCATCCTCACTAACTGCACGGTGGTCTGGTACAACTGCTACACCAAGGCTGTCACAGAAGCCCTGCAGCAGACTGTAAAAACAGCAGAAGTCATCATCGACACCTAACTGCCATCACTCAAACTCTTGTATAAGACTCGCTGTGTGAGAAGGGCCAGAAACATTACCAAGGATATGCCTCATCCTGGAAATTCTTTAGTTTGAGCTCCTCCATCGGGTAGACGGACGTTTTAGATCAATCTGCATACAGGCACAAACAGACTAAAAAATAACTTGATCTCATTTGCCATAAACTTTCTGAACTCTGAATCTCCTCAGTCCGAGATCATTTTTAATTGAATATGTGCAATAAGTTATACTGGTGATGTGCAATATACTAATCTAAATACTGTCACAGCCATTTGCTAGTCATTTAAGTTATATTACGTTTGCCTACAGTATATATTAGATAGATAGATACTTTATTAATCCCAAGGGGAAATTCACATTATATTAGTGCACAGTCTATGGGAGGTCCTTTTAACCCCCACAAGCTGAATTGAATTGGTATATTCAAACTATTTCTGGTCTCTCTGACTAGAGATTAGCCTCAGTTAGTGACCTGCCTTGCCATGTGTAAGGCATGGAGGGCACACGGTTTTAAACCAGGCCTTAACTTGCCCAATAGTACAAAAGTTAACCTGCTCTACTGAATGTGCAGTGCCATGAAGGCGAAGTAAAGCATCTTTAACTATAGAAACAACTGTTGTTTAGAGAAGAGACATTTTTCCAATTTTTTTTTTTGCTTTTTATTCTACATGTGTAAAAACCTTCTTTCTTAATTCTTGTGTGGATTGTTTGCTTTGAATTTTCACTAAATCTTTTAAAATGAACTTCTGGGCTGAGAGATTTCTTTCGGCATGCACTTGACCCGTGCTTGATCCTGCATTACTCACCAGCAGCTACACTAAAAATTAGGGCTGGGCAAATTAGCGCCTTATTATCACGTTAACGCATTAATTAACGGCGACAATTATTTTATTGCACGTTATGCAGTTTTTGTTATTATTATTATTTTGAAAGACTCGATAGAGATGAGTGATCGTCTTGTTACAGCGCTTTGATACGCTTTTGCTAGAAGGAAAGTTAGCTTCGTTGATTTGACCTCGATGCCCTGCACGTGCGTGAGCAGTGAAGAGCAAACCGCTTCTAAAATGGCATTTGGAGAGATACCAAAGTGAATGCTCAAAGTAAAATAATCCGTGGATGACTTTTTCGTATTATCGGCAAATCGGACTCTGATTTGGATGTAAGTGATGTGGAGATGTAGATCGAAAACAAAAATGAGGTACCGGCATCAGCTGATTGATCTCCAGCTGAACGTGGCGCTGAACACGTTCGTGTAGCTGATGCATCGATGGCAACGTTTGCCTGGGAGGACAGACACTTAAGATGACAGGAGGTACAAACCATATTGCATCTCACAAAGACAGCCAGGCAGGCAGCCAGCCCACCGTGCATTCATGCTGGCCGTCGAGCCGCAGCAAACTGCAAACAGGCACTGACAGCAGGCAGCAACAGACATTTTATGTTGATTTACGTGCATGCTTTTTTTGTTTTTGGAAAAAATATTAGCCCTCATAGAGTTGCTACTGAACATACGACTGTCTATGCTGCTCCCTGATAAAAGAAAATGTTTCTGCTGGTATCTGTTCAGATAAAAAAGAAAGCAGATTTAGAAATGTGAACTTGCTGTTGCTCGGAAGGTGCCCATTATAATGTTGTGATTGTGGCTCAGGACTCTGAGGGTAACAAACTCGATAAAACGTTAAAGCCCTGGCAGTGGCAAACAGCTTTGGTTTTATATTTGATTTGATTACATTCATGTTTAAGTTGAGACTCACAAGAAATATTTTAACTGCTGCTATGTGAAGCGAATACGGCTGTTAAAAAGCACCTTATTTGTTTAACGTGTTTGCAAACCAAATACATGCAATACACTGCTTTGGAGTTCATCATTGAATTGTGCACATAACAATGTGATTGTTGTGATTGTCTGCGATTAAAAATTTTAATTGCTGCCCAGCACTACTAAAAATATAAAATATGCACCATACTATTCATTAACAGGTGCAATAATTTATGCTGCTGTATATTGGATAATACTAATTTGCAATGTGTACCTGATCACTTAACACTATATGACATATTTTATGACTATTCTATTTTTTCTTTCTTAACTTGAATTCTGTTTTTAAATTGTCGTTTCTATTCCATTCTTCAAATGCACCTTTGGGGTTGTCATATAAGTCATTTTGTTGTGTTACACAATGACAATAAAGTGTTTGAACTTCAACTTTTGTTTGCTGTTCTTGCCTTGTTGTTAAGTGGCGGTGGTTCAACACTTACTTAATGGACAGACGTTGTTAGGTTCCAATTATGTTCAATAGTTTGGAGCCGCTTAGTGTCACGCCAGTCACGAATTCTCAAGGAGACCGCAGCACAGACGCACTCCGCCTGGCTGTCTTTTTAATTCCAGCTGATCTTTTTGTATTGTCCATTTTCACAGTGGAATTGTGCAAAACAAACTAGGAGAGGCACACGTTTTGAAGTAACTGGAAGAAAAACAGATTTCTAGAATACCAAAGTACTGCTATCAAAAACCAAATCCAGATGGCTAAACCCCCGGGACACAAAAGTAATTTCACATTAAGGACTGAGAGTAACATGAAATCAAAATGCAGCCGCGGTTGGAATGGAAATTTAATCCTATCTTTCAAACCAACTGGAAAAGTAATCAAAAACCAGAAGCCAGGTCTGAGAACAAGAGACCAAAACCTGGGAAGGTGAAAACAAAAGACAAACAAAGATTTTGAATGTGAGGTTCATAAGCAAACTTGGATACAAAATGGCTGCAGAGGAGGTTTTTTTTTTTTTTTTTTTAAGCCCCTCGCCTAATTGACCTCTTAAAGTTGTGACCTATGAGTCCACGTCCTGTATCAACCACAAAATGGCAATGGTCATAGAAAAAACAAAATGCTCTTATGGCTAAATGTAATAAATTATGCAATAAAATGTCAAATTTTACTTCAAAATCAGAATCCCAGATTTTCAAAAACCACAGAAAAGACACACAGTCAGAATTCATAAAGGACAAAGCACAATAAATTCATAAAAAATACCAATCATAAGAACCCTTACGCAAAGTCAAAACAGGAATTGCCGGGGGGGTTGCTACCAAAACTACGAAAGTACCAACAAAACCAAAGCACTAAGACTAAGAGCCGAATCAGGAAGTGGGGGGGCTTTGAATCATCAACTAGAACAGCCAACACCAGGAGCTCAAGACTTCCACTTCTTCCTCTTTTCCCACTTCTTTGTGGGGTCAATGTGCTTGATCAGCCTTCTCCAAACACCTCGGTTTTGCACCTCCTCGTCAGTCAGACTCTGTTCCTTCAAATCTTCTTTAACTTTGTCTTTATCCATTCACTTCTGCTTTGGCCCCTTTATCTTTTCTTTCATTCCCATCATTCTTTTGTCTACATATTCATTGTTTCTCCTCATCACATATCTATACCAATTCAACCTATCCTTCCTGAACTTTTAGATATCTCTCTCCCACTTTTCTTGTACCTCTGATTGTCTCATTCCTTATTCCGTCCTTTATTGTAACTCCACACATCCACCCCAACATTCTCATTTCTGACACATCCAACTTCTCCTGTGCTCCCTTCATTGCCCATGTCTCAGCTCCACAGATCATTGCTGGTCTTACTTCTGTCTTAAAAACCTCACCTTTAGCCTTCTCCTTAACTCTTTGACCACACGACAGTCCCTGATACCTTCTTCCACTTGTTCCATCCTCACTGCACTCTTTGGGTTATCTCTGCATCTCACTGTCCATCTTGGGCTGCCACTAATCCTAGAAATTTATTTCTTTTCAGTAGCAGGCTAATGTCTGAATCCTGATCATCATTAAACCTCACATATTCTGTCATCATCTTCCTATTTATCTTCAATCCACCATCTTCCAAAGCCCTTCTCCATTCTTCCAACTTCCTCCTTTCTGGTGCTACACAACTCAATGTCATCAGCAGAAAGTCTACATCAGGGGATTGGTCTTTTATCCCACAAGTCAGCACATCCATAACCATAACAAAGAGGTGAGGACTTCAAGATGATCCCTGGTGCAGACCACCTCTAACGGGGATATTGTCTATCACCCCAACACTGTTTTTAACCCCAGTCCCCACTCTATTATTCATATCCTGGATAATCCTCACACTTTTCTCTGGTCCTCCTCTCTCTCTCTCATGAACCTCCAGACCTCTTGACGTTGCACTCCATCATAAGCCTTCTTCATATCAATGACCACCATATGCAGTCCTTTCTGTTCTTTTCGACGGTTCTCTATGAGATGTTCCTCTCACTGGCAGAAAACCAACCTGCACCCCGCCTGTGGTGGTCTCTTCCCTGAGCCTTCTCTCTCTATAACCCTTTCACAAATTGTCATTGCGTGTGTTCAGGACTGGCACTGTTCAATATTTAGATCTGTGATCTCGGATTAAATTTTACAGAGGAGCGTTTGTGATGTGACATGACGTGCAATGCTGGGATCAAACTTTTTGAACTGAAGAGAGGCTTCTTAACCTGTGAATGATGAGGAGGAAGAGGAGATTCTTCAATCTAAAAATTCAATCCTGTGTAAACTCTTTTCCAGTTCATGTACTACTCTAATTTTTCCCAGACGCATTAATTTAACAATATTTTTGGGAAAAAAAGTGAGTGTTTTACACATTGCAAGGCTATGACTGGATGACCTGATGTATCAGTCAGGTGTAACGCGAGTTTTTTTTTCAATGGATGCTCTTGACAGTTTTCTGTGCTCTAGCACTGGTCTCCGTAGACCTTCACTCCACCAGAAACTTTGGTGCCTCAATTCTCAACAAAAACATGAGAAGAAAAATTTTTCTAAGGCACAATTCTGAACCATAATTTGTCACATATAAAAACACACTTTTGGGTAGGGCCTTCCTTTAACAGTCCATTACTAAAGTCAAGTTACTAGTTTACTCTTTACAGTCACACCACCTGCTGGCAGATGGGGTCAGTCTCAACACTTGCCCTTAATGCGAAGGCACCACAGGGGATGTGCCACCACACATGGGTCATAAATGGCACTTAATGGAGAACTGGAGATTACGTTACCAAAGAAAGCAGGTTGAGAAACAGGTTGGCGTGTTTCCTTATCAGATTGTAGGCCTGGCTGCAGAGGTCCACGAAGAGCTGGAAACGGCTGGTTGGTTTCTCACCACCATTGATCACATAAGCCATGTCAGAGGTCAGCACAAAAGGAGCTCGGTCTCTGGAAGGAAAAGGGAGAAGCAAACGGTTAGGTGCAGATGGAATTTCAAGTGAGGACCACGAAACGTTCAGCACAGTACATTTGGAGTCACCAGACAGAAGTTGATGTAAAAGACTTTATAAACAAATAAAAAATAAATACACAACATTCATATATTTTAAAATAAAGCTCAGTCTGCACTAACATAGAAATACTTGAAAACTTAAAAAGATTTTTGTTGTAAACCTTTCCTATTGGTCACTTGTTTACAGCGCAAATCGGAAGTACAGTCATATGAAAAAGTCTGGGAACCCCTGTCAGCCTGCATAATAATTGACTTTCCTTTCAACAAAACAGATAACACTGGTATGTCTTTCATTTCCTAGGAGTACTGCGGTGTTTTCCGAACAAAGATTTTTAGTGAAGCAGTATTTAGTTGTATGAAATTAACAACAATTAAATTGTGTGAAAAACTGGCTGTGCACAAAGGTGGGTCCCCTTGTCATTGTGCTGATTTGAATACCTGTCACTGCTCAATGCTGATTACTTGGTTGGATGAGCTCGTTAAGCCTTGAACTTCATAGACAGGTGTGTCCAATCACAAGGGGTAAAAGGTATTTAAGGTGGTCAATTGCAAGTTGTGCTTCCTTCCCTTTGACTCTCCTCTGAAGAGTGACAGACAGCATGGGATCCTCAAAGCAACTCTCCAAAGATCTGAAAACAAAGATTGCTCAGTCTCCTGGTTTAGGGGAAGGCTACAAAAAGCCATCTCAGAGGTTTAAACTGTCAGTGTCAACTGTAAGAAATGGAATCAGGAAATGGGAGGCCACAGGCACAGTTGCTGTTAAACCAAACCAGGTCTAGCAGGCCAAGAAAAATACAGGAGCGGCATATGCAGAGGCAGGATTGTGAGAATGGTTACAGACAACCCACAGATCACCTCCAAAGACCTGCAAGAACATCTCGCTGCAGATGGTGTATCTGTACATCATTCTACAATTCAGCGCAATTTGCACAAAGAACATCTGTATGGCAGGGTGATGAGGAGAAGCCCTTTCTGCACTCACTCCACAAACAGAGTCGCTTGTTGTATGCCAATGCTCATTTAGACAAGCCAGATTCATTTTGGAACAAAGTGCTTTGGACTGATGAGACAAAAATGGAGTTATTTGGTCAGAACAAAAAGCGCTTTGCATGGCAGAAGAACAACACCGCATTCCAAGAAAAACACCTGCTACCTTCTGTCAGATTTGGTGGAGGTTCCATCATGCTGTGGGGCTGTGTGGCTAGTTCAGGGTCTGGGGCCCTTGTTAAAGTCGAAGGTCGGATGAATTCAACCTAATATCAACAAATTGTTCAGGATAATGTTCAAGCATCAGTCACAAAGTTGAAATTACTTAAGCAGGGGTTGGATATTCCAACAAGACAATGACCCTAAACACAGTTGGAAATCTACTAGGGCATTCATGCAGAGGGAGAAGTACAATGTTCTGGAATGGCCACCACAGTCCCCTAACTTGAATATCATCGAAAATCTATGGGATGATTTGAAGCAGGCTGTCCATGCTCAGCAGCCATCAAGTTTAACTGAACTGGAGAGATTTTGTATGAAGAATGGACAGAAATGCCTCCATCCAGAATCCAGACACTCATCAGAGGCTATAGGGGGCATCTAGAGGCTGTTAGATTAGCAAAAGGAGGCTCAACTAAGTATTGATGTCATATCTCTGTTGGGTGCCCACATTTATGTACCTGTCTAATTTTGTTATGATGCATATTGCATATTTTCTGTTAATCCAATAAACTTAATGTCTCTGCTGAAATCCTACTGTTTCCATAAGGCATGTTGTATATTAAAAGGAAGTTGCTACTTTGAAAGCTCAGCCAATGAGAAACAAAAATACAAAGAAATAAGAGGGGTTCCCAGACTTTTTCATATGACTGTAAATCAAAATGCTGAAATTACAAGGGAAAAAAAACAAAGACCGCCAGAAGAAAACACCAAACCAGACTTCATGTTCTGGACCAGGGGTGGGCAATGTTGGTCCTGGAGGGCCGCAGTGGCTACAGGTTTTCATTCC
This sequence comes from Polypterus bichir lapradei, assembly GCA_026402145.1. Classification (NCBI taxonomy): domain Eukaryota; kingdom Metazoa; phylum Chordata; class Cladistia; order Polypteriformes; family Polypteridae; genus Polypterus; species Polypterus bichir. The sequence goes on from JANRMT010062810.1 coordinate 1,760,798, forward strand.
AACCCAATTGCTTAATTAGAAACCAATCCTTGCCAGTCTTGCACGTTATTTCATTTTATGGCTTGTTAGTCTGCAATGTAAGGTTCTTATATTGTAGATTTTTTCCTCTCCAAAGATATCATCTAAATGATTTGAAGCTTAAAACGGATAGTTTTCAGTCTGTCACATTTTTTCCATTAAGTGTTTTATTAAATCAAACAGTGCATGATGAACACACACAGAAAAGTTAGCAGGAGAACTGCTGGCTGCTTTGTCTTTTACATCTTATTGCTAATACGGAGCCATTAAAACAGTGAATGCAGCAGTTTAAGATTGGAATAAGCAATCGAGGGTGGGGGAACCTTAACAAGCGAGACCACTAAAATGAAGCATCAAAATGCAATTTAAGCAATAAGGGCTTCATCAGCAATAATTGACTTCTCATTAAGAAACTGAGCTGGAACAAAAACCAAATAAATGCAATGAAATATTTACGGCTTTCAAGACGCAGTACAGGTCAGCTGATGCATGGAAGTTAGGAAAAGGACTAAAAAAGCTTTACAATACACTAAGTGCAGTGTGTAGAAACAGGCAAAGCTGTTGGCAGGCTTTGAAGTAACGTAAGAGGAACGGGGGGTAAGAGCACCTAAAAGACCGCAGGAGGTGACTTGAGGACACACTTGTGTACCTGATGGACTGACTAAAGACGTCGTCGATTACACAAAGCCAGTACAAGATCCGCCATCCTGGGATGAAAGGCTAACAAGCTAGAGATATGCAAGGAAGAGATGTCAAGACACCGAAATGAGTAAAAGCTAACGGATTATTGATATCTGATGAGGCTATTAATGCAAACAACACTTTAACAAATAAACAAATTGGTATAATACAACAATTTAAGCCTATTTATTAGGAATCTGCACAGACTTCCATTGCCAGCCACTATAATTGAACCCGTGTCCTCTCCAGTTATTTTAGACAATCAGCTAAACCACGACAGACTGCATTAAAAAAATCTCTCAAGCGTGTATTTAGAAGGAACACTTCTTGGATCTTCAACATTTCCAAACCAGACCCCCGACACTCAAGTCAACCATTTAAGTACCTTTTAAAACTTCCAAACATCTGAGCGTGTCCAAGAAACTTGCCGAAGTCGATGTGGAACATGTGCCCTGTGGAACGAAGCATGATGTTGTCGTTGTGTCGATCACAGATGCCCAGGACGTAGGTGGCAACGCAGCACCCTGCACACGAGTAGATGAAGTTTTCAGAAGCCTGCGAAAGAAAAAAATCAAAGAAGAAACGAGTCTCAGAACTTCCAGCAAATCAGGACAAGCTCATTTTTTGATTTGCTCCCTCATTGGATCCTCCAAATTGTAGTTTTCTCTAGCTAGCCAATCAAAAAAAGAGAAGAGATGCACTACAAGTTAATGCTGATTTGGTTGGTGCTCATGTCACAAGTTAGTCATGAAGACATAAAACACATTTAAACAACAACATTTATTTATATAGCACATTTTCATACAAAAAAAATGTACCTCAAAGTGCTTTACAAAATGAAGAAACAGAAAAATAGAAGACACAATAAAAAATAAAAATAAGTCAACATTCATTAACATAGAATAAGTAAGGTCCGATGGCCAGGGTGGACAGAAAAAAAAAAAAAAAAAAACTCCAGACGGCTGGAGAAAAAAAATAAAATCTGCAGGGGTTCCAGACCATGAGACCGCCCAGTCCCCTCTGGGCAACAATTTTAAAACAATTAGACTGTTAACAATCAAATGTCATGTATATTCCCTACTGACACTGTATTGGTTAACAACAATTATGGAGCAGCGGGGCACAGTGTGGCAAAGAAGTAATGTGCTTCCATCAGTTATTTAACTTCTTATTAAAAATATTTACTATAATCAACTTTGTCCTCCTGAAGAATAAGTTTGGTATTTTTCCAAGTCCAGGTTATTTCTTATATACATTTGCCATGTGAAATTATGCTCTAAAAACACAGAGCTAGTCCGGCCATTTTATAGTGGAACCTTACGGGGCACAGTAGACTCAAAAAATAAAAGCCTGCAAATTGACCAACTTCGCTCAATTTCTTCAGCCAAGCCAGTTAAAATGTACTGATCTGCATCTTATCTGTAGATTGTAAAACAGTTTATATATGTGTCATTTTTGAACAAAAACACACCAATGTTACGATGTTCAGCCATTTTAAAAGACGACCAGCCGTATCCGATAGCTCAGCTCTCGTCTAACATTTCACCCCCACGTGGCGTGGTCTCCTCATGAAAGAGCAAATCACAGTAAACTCTTTGTGCCATGTGGCTAGTTTCATTTTGATATTCTTCCGTGTTTATGTGGGAACTCACACTAGCAAATAGAAAAACAGTGGCAGGAATATGCAATAAAACAATTATTTCAGATCCCTTTTGTTGTCATAAACACGCGCCGGAAACACTGCAAGGCAGGTTTAGTTTTATCAAAGCGTTTCCTGCTTCATCAGTAAGTTTTTAGGCTTTTATTTTCTAGTGGCTCCTCATACCCCATAAGGCTGCATTATAAAAATGTATCCAAAATGCTTAACTTTAGAACACAATCTCGCGTGGCACATGCATATACATCATGCCTGTGAAGAAGTTACTTTGACTTTAAAAATACTAAACGTATCAATGCTTCTGTAGAGAACTTTTTTATTTTTTAATGATTTGGTAGTCTCGTCCTATCAAGGAAACACCTGGTCACATGGTAGTCAGTGCTGCTACCAGCCAGTCTTGTGTTCATGTCATTCAGTTTCATATCTGCTGTTCACGGTAGTTTACACTTTGTGTTTTGTGATTGAAACTCGGCTTCACTGTCATTTCATTAATAAGTTTGAAATGCTTTATCTGTAAATTAGGTAATGAAATAATTTATCCTTTCCCATGCTGATTGCTGCATTGAAAATAGGTAATTTGTTTCTGACGTCAATGTAAAATCTGGGAGATATTCTAATAAACTTACCGTATATACTTGCACATAAGTTCGGACTTGATTTTACCGTATAATTTCTGGTATTTTATAATGTCGGTCGTATAAGTTGAATGCGGAAAACTCACGCTATTGGTCTAAGAGATTACAATATGCTAACGACCACCTGAGAGAGGAACCACGGAGCACACGGCCTTTTTTTCCCTATGTATTGTGCCTACTGTGTAATACCTGAACTATTCTGAAGTGCTGTTTGCACTGTTTTGTGTTTTTCGTATCTCACACACCTTTATCGTAAGAGCATCCCTTATCTACGATGGAGCGTTTGATCAGTAGAAAATATGAAGCTGGTTTTTAATTAAACATCGTTGAAGTAGCGAAAGAAATTGGTAACTGCGTTGCTGCAATGAAATTCAATGTGTCTGAGAAACTGCTGTGAGATTGGAGGAGGCAATAAGATGTTAAAAAAAATAAATAAATAAAAATTGAAGTGTCACATTTTTGAAAGGGTGTATAAGTCGGGGGTCTGATTTTATGATCGATTTTTCGGGTTTCAAGACCTGACTTATACGTGAGTATACACGGTATATAAGGCATTTTGTTATTGAGCAAAATTCACAATAAAGGTTTATTCTCCAAGGAAATCCATTCGAATTATCGTGTAGTTGGCACACAAAACAGAAAATTCTTAATGCATTGCCAGTGGCGCCATAACTCAGCTGGGTCTAAGAAGGCACAATTTGTTACAGTCGAATGTCGCATTTGCACTTTGCAGTGGTGACATATTCAGATGGTTGTGGTTTTACATATTTAAATTATTTCTGTGAATAATAAGCGTTATCCAAAATATGGCTAAGAAAGCAATAACTGAAAGTGACCTACTCTCTTCTGTGACACCACACTGACTTTTCATTCTCATTTCTAGCGCCCACTGTCTTCTGTTTACTTGCATTACCCACAGATATGCTCATATCTTGTGCTACAGCTCTGAAGACGGTGCTTGAGAAAACTTGTAAGTAGCGTCTGTCTACAGGTGGCCTATTTCTAGTCAACATCTTAATAGACATTTTAAGTACAAAATTGGGTTATGAACATTGGTCGAAAAGTAACCTGAAGCCTGTCTGTATGCTTAAATGATTCCTATAAATAAGAAAACATTTATATAGCGCCTTTCCCATGCTCAAAGCACTATATACGTATAAAGCGACCACGCATCCTCTATTTCCATAAATGTGTCTGTATGTGCACCATTGTTCATGCGCTGCTTACCTTTTCATATTCCTCCTCTGTTGGGTTGTACTTCCTTAACCACTCTGCGAGGGGCTTGTCTTTAAAGGATCCCGTGACTCCATATTCAACTTGGATTTTCCTCAGCGTCTCTGACGAAGGCACAAGTTCCACCATTCCTAAGTTAAAACAGCAGAAAAATAATTGAACATTTCGGAGAGCCAAATAAGAGCGTCTGATCAGCGCTGTGCATACAATAAGATTTCATTTTCAAAGAGTCTTATGTTAAGAATATAGAAGTTGGACGCCCAGTGAGCAGATTCATGCACATTGGCTTATAAACAGTAAACAAGCCATGGTATGAGGAGCTCTTTATCTGATTTACAATGATGGACATACTGGGCCCCTCTGGGGGCAACGCTAGGTCCACTGCTTCTTTTAGTTTATATGAGTCATCAAGATGAAAAAGTCACTGGGAAAGGGAAAAAGCTTGCAGAAGACACAAAACTAAGCACAATGGCTGCTAATTGTAGAATCGGCAAAAGGCCTCTGGCGAGAATTCAGATGGGAGTTAAATTTAGTGCATTCAGAAAGTTCTCAGACCTCTTCACTTTTTACACATTTTGTTGCTATGCTGCAGGCTTGTGCCAAAATCTTTTAAACTCATTGTTTAACTCATCAAACAACACTCAATACCCCATAATGGTCAAGCAAAAACACAGTCAACAGTGTTGGAAGCAGGAAAAACCTCAGCAACTTTGATAAGAGCCAACCTATGATGGACAGACCACTGGGTTAGTACAACTCCAAAATATCAGGCCTTGTGGGGTGTACCTGGCATGCAGTGGGGTCAGTACCTACTAAAAGTGGTACAAGGAAGGACAACTGGTCAACCTGGCAACAGAGTCTTGGGCGCCCAAGGCTCACTGATGCACATCTGGTGTGATACCTCAGAAGAGCTACTGGAGCACAAATTGCTGACACACTTCATGCTGGCCATGACAGGTGAAAGGTGTCAGAACACAGTGCTTCATGGCTTGCTGCATAGCCACAGACCAGTCTGAGTGCCCTTGCTGACTGCTGTCCACTGCCTGAAAGCACCCACAATGGGCAAGTGAGTGTCAGAACTGGACTATGGACCAATGCAAGGAGGTGGACTGGTCTGATGAATCACGTTTTCTTTTAGATTGTGAGAGAGGCCGGGTATTTGTGGGTCGTAGGAGAAGAAGGCAGGCCAGCAGAGGCAGTGTGATGCTCTGGGCAATGTTCTGCTGGGAAACCTTGCATCCCGGCATACATGTGGATGTTACTTTGACATGTACCACCTACTCAACATAGCTGCAGACCATGTACACCCTTTCATATCAATGGGATTCCCCAATGGCAGTGGCCTCTTTCAGCAGAACAATGTGCCCTGCAACACTGCAAAAATTCTTCAGGAATGGTCTGAGGAACATGACAAAGAGCTCAAGGTACTGACATGGCCTCCAAATTCCCCATATTTCAATCCTGTTGAACATCTGTGGGATGGGCTGGAGAAACAAGTCCAATCCAAAGAGGCCTCACCTTGTAACTTACACAGGACTTAAAGGATCTGTGGCTCATGTCACAGTGCAGATACCACAGGACTTCTTCAGAGGTCTTGTGGAGTCCACATCTTGACGGGTCACAAGGGGGGACACCTACGCAATTTTAAGCAGGTGACTGACTGATGTGTATTCTAAGAGTTTTCAGGTAAGGATGACAGAGGTCTTGAAGGACGGCAATGATGGCACCAGACAGTGGTGACGTTTTACTTGTCGATTAGCACAGTAAATCGAGTAAGGATTTCCCTGGACTCTGTATATGACACACTAATAAACCTCTGAATGTGTATATCTGAGGCTCAAACACCGCGGCGAAAGACTTTGAAACTCATGACTCACTATACATTCGTTTCCTGGACCTTACTGGCTGTTTAAGCAGATATTAAGCTTGGTGACCCACTGAAAATCCGATCTAGAAAATCTGTCTTAGCTACTATGCTGTTTTCACATTACCACTTATAGAAATAAAGGAGATGCCCTAAAAGACTTGCAACAGCAGAACATATGGTGACATGGCATGTGGAGTTATGGAACATGGAGTGTGAAAGGCTTTAGCCGAGGTGGATGGAAATGTTTGGCCTCAACTGTATCTGTACAGCTCATGTATTTACTGCGTTCTATGTAGGCCGCTTATTTTGATTTTTTATGTGCGTCTTTTCTTGGTGTTGTATCACAGTGACTATTTTGAGGAGACAAGCGCATAAGAATCCATTGCATTACATAAACGCAACAAAGCACTTGAACTTAGGGGTTAATTTAGAAACTTCTAATGCTTGTTCCCATTTCACACCTTTGGTGTCAATAAAATGGCAGCGTCTATTTGAGAAAAAAAATGAACGAACGAACCTCTGTCTTTTCCTGTCGAGATGCATTTAAAATTGACAATTCGCAGATCTAAACCTTCCTGGATCCACAGTTTATCCATGATCTTGATTAGCTGCAAAGCAAGCATGTCTTGACGAAGGTCTTCTCCTACCTGAAACAAAAAAAGAAAAACAAACCTCAAGTAAGCAGGTGGGTGTGCTGACATGAGGCACAAAAAGACAAATCACAAGTAAGTAAAACATTAAAGGTGTCAAATGTCAATAAAGAGAAGGCCAGGTAGAAAAAGTGCTAAATACAGATAAGAAAAGCACTGTATAAAAAGATAGTGGTAGAGTGAGTGAAAGGCACTATAACACAACTGGATGATCATTTGACACCTTTTCATAATTTCATTAGCGCCATCATTAAACTCACCGACCTCCTCACACAAACATCCAGGACACTGTGGTCTACTTTACCTTAAACATGACGTTGATTTCGTCTCCAAGGGGGTCGGCATTTGTCAGGGCTATTTTGAGTGGCACGGCATTGGAGTTAAAAAAGGAGCAGGCCTAAACATAAAATAGATAGAAACCATGTAGTCAGCCATTTTATTATGTTTACACCCTGCAAGTCCTCGCTTTACAAGGTGAACATCATTCAAAACACTGGCAGGCCTACAGTGGGATTTGAACTTGCAAGCACTGTGGATGTAAATGCAATTTCTTATTTACAATAACCGTGTCTAGATGAGTCCTCCCGATTGAACTTCTCCCTCTGTCACCCTCATTTAAACAGTAGCTGAACACTATAACACAGGTGACAACTTTCTACAGGTTACACTGTTTTAGTGAAGCTAATGACGATGGCTGTCACCATTCAGTGATAGTGCACATCTGACAGAGTGACATTATGATTACAGATGACGGAAAGAAGTCATCTCCTGTCATGCAACTCACACAGTGACCTCAGATAGAATAAAAGACAAGCTGAAGGAGGCAAACACACCTGGTAAGAAGTCAGACGTGTACATCTGAGCGTTGCAGCGTCTCTCTCGCCTGTTCCCATCAGCAGTGCCCCTCGACTCCTCTAACCAGCCAGGAGACAAACAGGCATTGCCTTTTACACTGAACTAGACTCATTATTCAGCTTAACTCAGGAAATTTCATAATAGAGAGTGGCGTCAGTTGCTGTCCCGTCCATCAGTCGGGTGTATTGGAAGTTCCATGTGACTAATGGAGTGCTTTTCTGTCTGTGTTTTTATACCAAGGGATGAAATTATTGGCAGGCAGCGTAGTGTAGTGGTTAAGGCTGTGGACCAACCTTTGTGGTGTCTCGATCCATTTTTTCACATGTGATTGTGTCCTCGACCCACCCTATCCCCTCCATGAATTTACATCCATTCTCTGAGCAGGGAATAGGAGTCCCACGCTATCACCAGTGTTTGATGAATCAATAGTGATCGTCAATGATTTTCCTCCTTTGTGAAACCAGCACGATCATCAGAGCAAGGGTTTTGTGAGGATCATCCAGGACTGATTCACAGGTGGATCACCACCAAACATGATCACCGGATGGGGTTTCGTTTGGGGTCAGATGTGATCCAACTGCAGTGATGCCGCTGTGAATAAAGCACTATCATCAGAGCGGTGAAGAGGGGATAGGAGGGGGCAGCATTTTGTCCGCAGCCCACCTGTAATGTTACTGCTGCCCACAGATTAGGAAATGCTGGCCTAGGACATCAAACACTGAGGTTGTGGGTTCAAATCCCACTACTGACACCATTGTGTGACCTGAGCAAATCACTTCACCTGTCTGTGCTCCAACAGGAAAACCAAAAGAAATGGAGCCAATCGCATCTCAAATGTTGTGAGTCATATGTTGTTAATGGAAACAAGTGGGAGTACAGTAATCCCTCCTCGATCGTGGGGGTTGCGTTCCAGAACCCCCCGCTATAGGTGAAAATCCGCGAAGTAGAAACCATATGTTTGTATGGTTATTTTTATATATTTTAAGCCCTTAGAAACTCTCCCACACTATTTATAAATATTCTCCGCAGAGTTATACAGTAAACCCTCGTTTATCGCGGTTAATCCGCTCCAGACAGATAAATGAATTTCCACCAAGAAGTATTCTTTATTTATAAATCTAATATTTTCTCAGTTAGAGCATAGAAAACCTGTTTACGACCTTCTAAATACGTTTTTAACATTATTAGAGCCCTCTAGACATCAAATAACACCCTTTAGTCAAAAGTTTAAACTGTGCTCCATGACAAGACAGAGATGACAGTTCTTTCTCACAATTAAAAGAATGCAAACATATCTTCCTCTTCAAAGGAGTGCCGTCAGGAGCAGAGAATGTCAGAGACAGAGAGTAAAGTAAACAACCAAAAATCAATAGGGCTGTTGGGCTTTTATGTAAGTGAAGCTATTTTATGTAAGCAGCCGCAATGAAGGGATCAATGTGAAGGTAGTCTTTCAGCATTTTTTACAGGAGTGTCCGTATCTTCTAAGCAAACAGCCTCTGTGCAAGCAGCTCCTCTGCTCACACCCCCTCGTCAGGAGCGGAGAATGCCAGAGAGAGTGAGAGAGACAGAGAAAAGCTAACAATCAAAAATCAATACGGGCTGTTAGAGCTGTGAAGTGTGCAAAGCACCGCACGGGAAGCATATCGTACATCATTGAGGAGTTTTATTTAATACGTAATACGTGCTCCGATTGGGTAGCTTCTCAGCCATCCGCCAATAGCGTACCTTGTATGAAATCAACTGGGCAAACAAACTGAGGAAGCATGTACCATAAATTAAAAGACCCATTGTCCGCAGAAATCCACGAACCAGCGAAAATTCTGTGATATATATTTAGATATGCTTACATTTAAAATCCGCGATGGAGTGAAGCCGCGAAAGTCAAAGCGCGATATAGCGAGGGATCACTGTATAGAAGACTAGTGGAGGGCTTTATCTTGTGGTGCCTGAAGAACCACATAAAACTCAAAAAAGAAGTGATGGTGGACATCTGGTGTACCAAGGAGCCTATGTGACCAGTAACCATTCAGGGGGAAGACATGGAAGTGGTGCAGAGCTACAAGTACCTGGGGTTTCACATAAACAACAAACTGGACTGGTCTGACTACACAGTGGTGCTGGACAAGAAGAGCCACAGCAGACTGGACTTCGTAAGGAAACTTGGGTGTCTTGTCGCCGGAAATGTTCTACCAGTTCATAGCAGCCAGTGTGGTGCTCTACGCTGTGGTCTCCTGTGAAAAGAACTTGAGCTCAAAAGAAGCACAACGTCTGAACAAACTTATCAGGAAAGCCTGCTCCATCAAAGGACAAAGTCTGGACACAATGGACGCTGTTGTGGAAAAGTGGATGACAGCAAAATTGGATGCCATCATTAAATGTCCCTTCCATGCCCTCCAGGGGAAGCTCTTTCAGAACAATTTTAGCAACAGCTCATTCCATCATGGTGTGCTAAGAAGCGCCTCTGGGGGGGTCTTCTCTGCCCACTACTAACAAGCAATTCAGTGCTTCCTCCTTATGTACTCATTAAGTTCATTTCAAAGTATCTGTACAATATACTGTACATTTATTTATCTATCAATTGATTGGCTGTATTATTTGTTTTGTGAGTCTTTAATCTTGTGTCTTATGTGCCTGCTGCTGCACAAATCAGAATTTCTCCATGGCATTAATAACATTTAGCTAATCTAATTTAAATTGCTATTGTGTGTCTATTCTGGGTGGTCTAGAAGTGTCACACCTTACTGTACCTTAACATTGATTTCCTTTGCCTCCAAACTGGGATTTAGAGGAAGTCTACATTTGTTCTTGACAAAGAAGGTCCTCGCTCTCTCCATGCCCTCCTGCAGGACAACCTAATACAAAAATAAAAAAAGAACACGTTCAGTGCCCGGCCTCAAGTGATTTTCTCTTCTACATTGAATGCAGAAAGGAAGGTCAAAATGTGAACGGTTCACTATCATAACCGCAGCCCCTCGCTGTACTTGTTTATTGAGCGAGGCGCTGCTAGGCTTACCACACGCATGAAAAAGCAGCAGCATGGAGAAAATGGACTCAACAGAAATACACCTTATGAACCAGCCCCTCAGGGAAGACGGTGTCTTTTAAATGAAATGCAGAGTTCATGTCTGTTATGGAATGGAAAAAGTGAAAAGTACTGGATGATAGCTGGCAAATCGACCCTAGCGATATTCCTCTGGTCATGGGGCATTAAACCTGTTATGATACATTCATGTTTTGCTCTAATTACATAGCAGCATTACCTGAAAGAGACTCCAGCATGCTAATGGACCATTAAGTTACTCAAACAGCCACCCAAAGTCACTTGTTAGACTCAGGGGACTGAACACAGCCAGGCCAGGTGAATCTAAACCTGTCCACAGATTGACGTTGTCACCACGTGGTTTCCGGAAGAACTCTAGGCCTTCATTAATGGAAATTTCAGAATAGATGAGGAACATTTGTGGAGGCTTAGCAGTAAGGAAAGGGAGACAAAGGGGACTATAAAAGGGCCCAACACAAGGCCATGGCTGACATTTACACAAATAGTACTCTATGTGGTGATCAGTATAATCCCAAAACTCTTATCTACTTATTAAGGTCCTCAAACCTGCAAATTATTTTCCTCTGATTGCCTCTTCTGACATCGGCCAGAAATTTGTCCTTTTTTTAATAACATCACAGATCTGATTTATTCCAAGTTTCAAGAAGTTCCAATTGCTGAGTCAGATCTTTTTCCATCTCCTGCCCTAATCAGTAGCAGTTTATATCGTTTTACACTGATGGATGATCGTTTTCCTCCATAAGCTTATTATGACCGCTAGGTCCACTGCCCTCTTCTGGACAATGCAACTTACTTTTTTCAGTAAGACTACTCTACCTTTTCTTCTCCCTTTAATTACCGGCATTATTAACACAGCAATTGGATGATAAATTGGACTGGACTGCCAATACTGATGATCTGTGCAAGAGAGAACAGAGCTGACTATACTTCATTAGAAGGCTGGCGTCCTTCAACATCTGCAATAAGATGCTGCAGATGTTCTATCAGATGGTTGTGGCGAGCGCTCTCTTCTACGCGGTGGTGTGCTGGGGAGGCAGCATAAAGAAGAAGGACACCTCACGCCTGGACAAACTGGTGAGGAAGGCAGGCTCTATTGTAGGAATGAAGCTGGACAGTTTGACATCTGTGGCAGAGCGACGGGCACTGAGCAGACAACTGTCAATCATGGAGAATCCACTGAACAGGATCATCTCCAGACAGGAGAGCAGCTTCAGTGACAGACTGAGGAGATCGTTCCTCCCCCATACTATGTGACTCTTCAATTCCACCCCTGGGGTGGGGGAACATTAATATTATACAAAGTTATTGTCTGTCTGTTATACCTTCATTGTTATCACTCTTTAATTTAATATTGTTCTTTATGAGTATGGGAATTTCCCCTTGGGATTAATAAAGTATCTATCTATTGTTACACCTGTCCCTAACAAACCTGCACTTGAAACTGAGGACGTAAACTATCGTTCTATTTGTAATCTCTCGTTTCTGATTCAGATATCACAACGGGGGGTCACTTGAAAGTCCATCTTGTCTCCAGTGATGTCTTTGAGGAATTCCAGTCTGGATTTAAGTGGTCTGTTAACACTTGTGATCTTTTCAGACCTCCCTGCTGCTTTTGATAAGATGCACATGATATTCTTGTGTCTTGAACTGGACAAGAATTAAACATCCCTGGAGGAGCTCTTGTATATTTAAATACGAGCTTTCAGACCAACAGCAATTTGTTGTCATTACTGGGCTTAGGTCTGGTCCGTCTTCTCTACCTCATGGTGTCCCTCTCAGGAATCAGTTCTTGGTCCTTTACTTTTTGTTTCTATGTGTCCTCTTAGTGCCATTAACAGGCGGTAGGGTTTACGCATCCATTGTTATGCTGATGACAATAAGGCCCATCGACAATTTTTCTGTTCTTCATTATGTAAAGCACTTTGAGCTACTTTTTGTATGAAAATGTGCTATATAAATAAATGTTGTTGTTGTAGAATCCACGTAAGGCTCACTGAAGGTGCTAAACTGGTAGAATAGAACTCAAATCCAAACATATGACTGGTCAGTGGAAAGTGTTGACAGCTACTTTTACAGGTGTGTGTATAAAAGCCTGTCACAGCCTCACTGATTCAGAAGTCAATTTCAAATGCAGCCATCCCGTCTGATTTCTGCCTGAAAGAAATGCCTCCGACTCCTCTGAAGACGGACATACAATTGTCGAAGACACCAATAAAGAAATGTAAGACATCTGTCTTGTTCCATAGATCCCCTTAGGCTGTATGTATGTTTACACTCACTGAACAAATTCTAATGCCTTGTTTTGCATGCAGTTACCTAATCAGCCAATCAGGTGGCAGCAGCACATTGCATACAATCATGCAGATAGAGGTCAGCAGCTTCACTTTACAGGTTCACAAAAAATGAGATCTCAGCGATTTACGACCAGTGGCATAATTGTTGGTGCCAGACGGCTGATAAATCTCTCGGGATTCTCATGTACAACAGTCTCATTCTACATTTACACTAGTTACATAATGGGGGACATTCACTCTCGTTCCACCAAGAGAAAAGTGGGTTGTGAATAAGTTTAAAGAGGAAAAACTGGGCTATGACACCATTAAGGCCAAGAAACACTGCTCTAAAGTTTACACAGAATGATGTGAAAAATAAAAGAACATCCAGTGAGAGAGGACGGATACACCTTGTGGGTAAGAGAGGTCAGATGAGAATGGCCGGAGAAACTCAGTAACCCACTCGGTACAACTGTGGTGAGTGGGAAAAGCATTTCAGAATTCACGATACGTTGAACCGCAAGGAGGACAGACTACAACATCAGAAGGCCATGCTGGGTTTCACTCCCATCATCCAAGAACAGGAAGCCAAGGCTACAGCGGGCACAGGCTTACCAAAACTAGACAGCTGAAAACTGAAAAAGTGACAACTGGTCTCACGAATCTCAATTTCTGCTGAGGCACAAAAAGGGCAGGGTCAGAATGTGTCACCAACAGCATGAATCCAAGCATCCAACCTGCCTTGTGTCAACAGTCCAGGCTGGCAGTAGTGGCGTAACAGTGTGGAGAATGTTTTCTTGGCACACTTTGAGTCTGTTTATACCAATCAATCATGGCTTGAACGCAGTATTGCTGCTGACTGTGCGTATCCCTTCATGGGCACAACTGACCCATCTTCTGATTGCTACTTCCATTGTGATGATGCACCATATGTCACACAGCAAACTGGCTTCAAGAACATGACAATGAGTTTGATGCTCTTTAGTGGCCTTCTTGGGCATCTCTGGGATGTGGCAGAACAGGAGATCTGCAGCGTGAATGTACAGCTGACAAATCTGCAGAAATTGTGCGATTCAATTGAGTCCGCATGGACCAGAACCTCAAGGGAAATGTGCCGTAAATTTTATGAAATGGATGCCACCAGAAGGACAAAAGGAGACCCTACTCCAAGTGCTGGTGCAGTGGTCCTAGAATTTGCTAAGTGAGTGTACATTATATACTGTAATGTATAAGGAGTGAAAGATGCATATAATAGAAAAGTTAATAAATGTAACTTGTACTGTATTTGTCTTAATATCTCTGCCGTGGTTACTGAGAAGGGACATGCTAGAAGGACACAATCCCATGTGTCTCCCCAACTGGCTACAGCAACAGGCCTGGCATTGTCTTCATTTAAGATGCCATCTGCACAAGTGTATGCATACAAGGTGTGTGGAGAAGCTCAAACCTGTCTTGCTGATCCACCAGCTTGCCGCACTTTTTCAGCCACGACTTCCAAGAGCTGCACAAATCTGGTCTGCTTCTCCAGCTCCTCTCTCAGCCCTTTGCCACACAGAGAGAGCAGGGCACCTAAAACATTTTCATAGCGAGCTCTGAAAAGCGGGTCCTGGGCAGCATCCTTCAAGAGCCTGCAATGAGAAGATTGGACAAGATTTTTAAATGAGCTGCAATCGTTTGTTGGAGGTCTTCAATAAATCAACATGCTCTTTAAATAAACATGCTATGGGCATAACCTAAGATCAGATTTTCTGGCTTCTGAACCTTCGCTACTCATGAGGATCCACTTAACTGCTGTGTGTTCATCACCAACTTCCACGCTCCCAGGTGTTCACCACAACTGGACCTGAAGATAAACTCCTCACTGGTCTGCTAGCATTGAAAAGTCTACTTGAAATTCCTCAGCTGTTGTCCGGCGGTTCCCAAGTTCAGTGCTTACTGGGGCAGCCGCTGAGGCTGTGAATCAGAGTTGCGATCAGTGCGTCATTTTTACATTTAAATGATCTCCATGATTAGTGAGTTGACCGTTTGATTCTCTTATTCCAAGAAATTCTGAAATATTTATACCAAATCTTGAAACACTCATGTCTCTGTTTGCTTTTTTTTGCTGCCAGCGGTTTAGACTTTAATGGCTGTGTGTTTTATTTTGAGGGGACAGCAAATTTACACTGTTATACAAGCTGTACACAGACTACTGTACATTGTATTAAAGTGTCATATCTTCAGTGTTGTCCCATGAAAAGATATAATAAAATATTTACAAAAATGTGAGGGGTGTACTCACTTTTGTGAGATACTGTATATTTGTTTAGTCAGCTGACTAGACAGGAGGTCGCTCTGCTCCTATTATTGCTAATGACATAACGGGCCTTGTGCTGAGATGTGTCTTGATGATTTGGTCCTCACGCTTGCAGTGTTTTCCCCTCCTTGTTGAAAATCATCTCACTAGCAAGATGGGAATAAAAACGTTGGAGGCTCCTTTATGTTGAATGGACAGCAGATGAATGAGGTGGTCATCACCGGCACACATTGCCTTTCATTTTCTTTGCTGTATGATTTTCATTTTAACACGTGCCTTTCGGAGTTTCTCTTCCTCCAGCAATCTCAAGAAATCCAGCAGATATGTTTGCTTCTGTATTTTTTGTATTTCCACTTAAAATCTTAAAATGACGGTTTTAAAAGAAAAATAATAGCCTGTTGTATAGTTTTCAGTCTCTTAATTTTGTCCTAACGCTGTAAACACAGAATAAATTATAAATGTAACAAACGAAACAAGAACATTCAGTCCATTTGTCACCTATTTGTTTAGCTAACAGCTAAGCTGTCCCCATATCTCATCCAGAGCCAAATAACTAAAAACGGCTATTTAAACAAAGCCAATGTCTGTCAACACACAGAGTTGTCACATAGTTTACAAAAGTATCACTGCCAAACTAAAATACCCAAAAACGTAGACCTTTGCCTACCCTCGGCACGTGCGCATTGGGGGAAATTGCTTGATGGGAAGGTGTAGTGGAAAATTCTGAGCCCCATGAAAATCCGATTCCAATGTGCTTAATGCTCGTTCAATGTAATCGGCACATGCAGGACTCTGATAGCACATTCGGTGCATAGAAAAAGAAAGAGGATTTTAAAGAGGCCGCAGCGGTTCACCCCGTGTCACTTGACGCAACAGTCCTCAGAACAGGCAACGCACATCTTGCTGTTAAGACGGGAAATAAAAACAATGCAAATGTTAAAGTGACACTAAAAAGGAAGCAGCTCTGTGCTCATTCACAAGAGGATTATGAGCAGTCCACAGAAATCTGAGTGCACCTTGTACCAAACAACATTTGTGTAACGAATGAATGAATGAGTGAGTCTAAGTAATTAAGTCTATTATAAAAAAAAAAAAAAACTCTTGCGACAATACGAGACTTTTTACCTGCGATGCGACGTGATCTTTGGAAGAGAGATCTTTTGAAGAGCGACAGAGAGACATAAGTCACGTCATACTTACAACCTTTGGAAGCAAGTCCTGTGATACATACAGAGCAGGTTAGAGATAATTGAAGTAGGAAAATGTGAAAGTCTCAAAAAAATTAGAGTAAAGATCGCAATAGCGCAAACGGAAAATATTACTCGGTGAAGTAACGGAATAGAGAAAAGAGATCGCATAGAGTTTGAGGAGATCTGGGGGACAAGAGAGACAAGGCAGAGAGACAAAAGGACAGGTGCTATAAAGGCTTTTAAACGTTTGAAGCGCCGCACAAAATGCGGATCACGCAGCACGGCAGCAGCTAATTGAGCAAAGAGGAGGTTAAAAAAAAAAAAAAGCATTTGTTTCCCATTGTATCACTGTTTAAGAGGAGCGTCCGCGTCTCAGCCCCCATCTTCACAACGGTGCGTAGCACTGGCAAGGGGGTGAAGCCCCCTAGTAAGTAAATAAATGTGTGTCTGTTTCATTGCTTTACTGCATTGTGCTTTCGTGTCTCTGTCTGTCCTGTAATATCGTCAGCTCAGCTGCATTCTTTGTCCGTTCACGTCGTTAAGTGCCTTGTTATTAATTTTGCTGCGGAATGTGTGCCCTCTTACTGAACAGACCGCATTTAAGTAATATATTTTAATTAGAGGCTGTCAACTGAGTTATTTACAATCCAATTTTCATGGGGTTCTGAATTGGTAATGCTGCCTGTCGAAAAACTGTAGCGACTGGAAAATAATTTGCCAGACATTTTGCACATGTAGGCTGCATTCAAATTGTATAAAATGTAATTCAGATATGTGCAGGTAAGCAGCACAACTTACACCAACACTTCAATGCCAGCTATGTTTAGTTCCTGTGACAGATGACCAATCACCTGAGATGTTGCAATGAGTTGAATCCAATCAGGGAAGGGATTATAAGCACAAACCAATCACAGGGAAGATGTTGCATTTAGCAGTGTATCGGACTCTGGCAAGCATTCTTAAATGTCTATTTTGGGGGGATCAAAAACAATTGGGTAATGTGGACAAAAGACGAAAACATAGACAAATGTTTGTTTTTAAGAGAAAATGTGATATTGTGGATGGGCCAGAGTCTTTCTGTAGTTACACTGTAAAACCAAGCCTGAATTTAAGAGACACTACATCACACAATCTAAAGTCAAGAACAGACATGATGGGTGAGCGGAGAGTTGGCATTGTAGCTAGGACAAATGTTCCCTCTAATGAGTAGCAAAACTGTGCGTGTAAGTTTTAGTTTGTGTGAGCAAAGCGCCTTGAGCATAGGAAAGGAGCTATATAATTAAAATGTATTATTATTTTTAAGTTCTAAAACCAACAATTTTTGAGCACCAGCATTAGCATTGCATTTCCGTATATCACACAAAGAACCATCACACATCAGATCTCATTCACTGTACTGCATATTTAGTGTTTGGTATCAAAAATTAACTGAACTGATATAACCACTTTTTTTTTTTTTTATAAAGAGTTTATCCATACGTTATAAAGTCTATTGACAAACAGTCTGTTCAGAATTGAAAGAGTTTGATTCTCGTCAAGTTTTCCAAATGCTCGGCATCGAAGCGATACTTCTTTCACATTGCTCAGTAGAAGAGGGTCAGGCGTCCGGCCATAAAAATCACATTGGTTGAGAAAAAAAAAGCAACCCCTTATAAAAATGGAATAGCTATGGAAGACCAAGATGAAGAAGATTAGACTAAATCGCCTTTCACCATCAGCCATTACGACCTGGAATGTGTCATAAATATCCAAAAGTGAAAAGATCCTCTTTGAGATCATTCCTTTTATCAAGCCAATTCTACAAACACCATCCATTTTACAAGCAGCTAATAATCCTTCCCAGAAGCACGTGCTGCCTGGCGCTTTGCGGTAGGTCAATCCGTCAACTGTATGCCATTTCTTCTATATGAACTCTCATCAGCTTGTGCAGAGATCTGGTTAAGTGACAACGAAACAGAAGTTAGACTGTTTCTTAGAGCACCATTTTGTTTGAAACTCATTTAAATCAGGTCAGTAATTGATTTAGTTTATTTTTATTAACTTTTACAGTTTAACTTTGTTTGAAACTCAAGTCTTTCTCATATGCGAAGTATAGGGAAGGTATTGTAATTGTCCAAAAATTCAATGTTGAGATTTTAATGAATCTTGACGTTTTAGACCTACCTGAGTTTCTTTCTTATATATGAAGTACAGTGGAACCTCGGGTCGTGACTGTAATTCATTCCAAAACTCTGGTCACAAGCCAGAGTTCTGAGACGTTCGTGACCCGAGGTTCCACTGTATAGGGAAAATTTTGGAATCCTCCAAAAATTCTATGTCGAGAGTTTGATGAATCTCAATGTTTTAGTCCTCCCTGAATCTGAAAATGCCATTTTTGGAATTATGTCGCTGTGTGTATAAACATAACCTGAGTACGCTTTAACTTTCGTCAACCAAATTTTGCATACAAGTATTAGGTACATAACGTAGATTTCTATCAACTTTTGAGCTAATTCCACTAACCAGAAGTGGTACTTTACCTTTTATTCTTGCAGCTGCAGAGTTCAACTTATTCAACTTTAATTTTATAATTGTTCAATATATTATTAATTTGATTTGTTACTAATGATTCTTTAATGTACATAATATAAAAAAAAATGTAATTATTGTCTTGCAGTTTACTCCTCAAATATCCATCCCCATATACCTGAGTATTCAAGAGGGGAAATTTTGTAGAGTGACCATGAAAATTCCGTAAGCGACGCTCCTACTACGCACAAAACACCACTTGTGCGACGGTTTCTGACCGTCACTTGGCACCCTTCAGCCACTTTTCTTTCATCACTACTTTTTCCATCTTGGTGTGTTTTTTTAAACGAGTCGCCGACTAACAGATAAACGAAGGAGAGACAAACCCACTTATGGCCAAGGACCACTGCTCTTCTGTATACCTTTGATGTGGAAGCTGGGCTATCAAAGGGATTCAGTTGCATCTCAACGGTCAGCAGCACTCTTAACTTACCAATACAGATAATGTGCGATGTGAATGTTCTGCAGTGCTCTGGACATCAAGAAGATCACAAGGGCGTTCTTAAGATAGCATTCAAACTTCAAAGCCTGCAAGAAGAAAACAGCACAAGGATGTTTTGTGAAACCTCACATCTCTGCAGCAGACATGGACCTCCGTCTCTACTGGTGAGCAATCATACACTGTAGAGGACAAAAAGCAATGGTTCTTATTTGTTCATAAGCAGATATTCCACCCAAAAATGACCATTTTATTCATAGGTTACTTACTGATTATACTTACTCTTTGTATAAATGGCTGGAAAAGAATTTAATCTTTTGCTTTCAAGGGAGAACAACTATCACATAAGGTCCTTGCTAGGATCGTCCTCAATAGGATCTGTGATAAGTTGCTCACCTACCAGTGACCGAGACAGTCTGGTTTTACGCCTAAGTCTACCATCGACCGCATCCTGGCACTGAGGATTCTCATTGAGCACAAACGTGAATATCGGCAGAGTTTCTTTGCAGCCTTTGTCGATTTTCGTAAAGCATTCAACTCAGTTGATCGAGCTGCCCTGTGGGACATCCTGAGGGTTTGCGGGATCCCCTCAAGATTGCTGGATATCATGGCCGGCCTGTACACTAGTACTATGAGTGCTGTGAAGAGTGAAATCAGACCCTATGTGTTTTTCCCAGTTGATTCTGGGGTTTGTCAGGTGTGTGTTCTGTTCAATGCTTGTATGGACTGGGTGTTGGGCAAAGATGTGGGGTCCAGTGGCTGTGGGGCACCTGTTGGTGAAGAAAGATTCACTGATCTTGACTTTGTTAATGATGCTGTGATCTTCGCTGAGTCAATGGAGGCTCTGATTGGGGGTCTCGAGAGACTGAGTGCGGAGTCAATGGAGGCTCTGGGCTTGTGAGGGTCCTGATAAAAACAAAGATCCAGAACTTTAAAGACCTCTTGGGCACGGCCATTAGCAGTGTCTGTCTGTGGTGAGAGTGTCAACCTTATCGAAAGGTTTACTTACACTGGCAGTGACATTCATGTCTCTGGTGACTCTTTCTATGAAGTCAGTAGATAGATTGAAAGGGCATGGGGGGTCATGAGGTCGCTGGAAAGGGGTGTGCGGCACTCCCTATATCTATGCAAAAAGACAAAGGTCCAAGTCTTTCGAGTCCTGGTGCTTCTTGTCTTGGTATATGGTTGAGAGACAAGGATGCTATCCTGAGACGAAGACTGGACTCCTTTGGTACTGTGTCTCTCCAGAAAATCCTTGGGTACCATTGGTTTGACTTTGTGTTGCTCATGGTGTCCCGAATAAGGCACATGACCTGCATTGTGATGGAGCGTCAGTTACGGCACTACAGCCATGTGGCGCGTTTCCCCGAAGGTGATCCAGCTTGTAAGATCTTCATTGTTGGGAACCAGAGTGGCTGGACCAGGCCAAGGGGTCGCCCACGTACCACCTGGCTGCGGCAGATAGAGGGTCATTTCTGGAGGGTGGGACTGGACTGCATGTCTGCCTGGGGGTTTGCCAACCGGGATCCTGAGTTGTTTTGTCGCATAGTGGGTGTGGCAATGTGCTGTCAAGTAAACTTGACTTGTACACGCCAAGTGTTGGAATAAAAAATGCACTGCGTTGTGTTTGTACACGTCAAATACCTTGGAATGGGCGTGTCGAGAATGATGCCTGTGAGTGGGGGTCTTGCCAGTGACGTTATGCCCTCAAGTCATTAAGACAGTACACCCCATGAAATGTGTTTTTTAAACATATGTGGACACATCAAGATTTACATTTTGTAGCGTATATAACTGAAACAAACGTAACTGCAAACTTCACTTGTAGAAAACGTTAAGCGCACCCTGTGTTTATCACAACCTGAAATAAAATCAAATTAGAATCGGGTATAAATGACTAGAACATCATGAGAGAGGACCTTGGGGACGCTGTCCTCGGATTTAAATCTCCCACATTTCATGCTGGTTTTCTCTTTGTTGTTGAAGTAGTAATAGTAGTAGTAGTTTATTTATATAGCGCCCTTAACAGACAAAAGGCCACAGAGTGCGGAACAGCAATACAATACAAATACAGCAGTTAAAACGAAACAAAAAAACAATAAAAATAATAAAACATCAAGCAGGAACTACTCAGCACTGATTAAAAGTCTGCTTAAAATGAAATGCTTTCAGTAGCGTTTTTAAAAGAATCAACAGACTCGGCTGCACGCAGACTACAAAGGCAGGCTATTCCATAGTCTCGGTGCCACAGAATGAAAGGCACAATCCCCACGAGCTTTTAGCCGAGTCTGTGGGACAACTAGAAGGCCCTGTTGCCCAGATCTAAGAGTCCAACAGGCAATATTGTGCTGGAGCAGGCTGATTAGGTACTCAGGAGCCTGAAACTTGAAAATGAATTCTATAAAACACTGGCAAGTCAGTGCAGTGTGTGCAGATATGATCACTCCGGCTAGCACAAGTTATGAGCCTGGTGGCTGCATTTTGAAGTGTGTGTTATATCACCAATGCCAAGATCGAAAGAGCTCTCTGAGGCCTTCACAAAGAAGAGATGCCAAGAAGTCTTTCAAAAGATCTCCAAAACAACTGGACATCAAGCAGTCCACAGTGCAGACCACCATTTACAAGTGAAGAAGATTTCAAAGAGCTATCATCTTGTCCAGGACGGCCTGCCCCAGCAAGCTCACCCAGAGTGTCAATCCCAGCTCCACACAGACAGGGAACCAAGAAGTGATGTGAAGCCGGGACTGTGACATAATAAACTGGCATGAATGTCAGGAGCTCTGTGATAAAACTATCCAAGCTCATGTGTCATAACAGCAGTCATCCTGAGCTCTCGTGAAGATTTACCTGCACAAGCTGCGGAAGATAATCCATCACTTCATCGTTGCTTATGTGTTCAAGCCACTTGACAGCAGCAGTACGAACCTCAGTGTCCGCAAACCTAAGAAAGATCACATTAAAAATGGCCTTAAGACATGCATGTGTATTAGATGCCACAATTTAATAAACTCTGATCTTGTTAATTATTTAAACACTCAATCGGCAGGTGAAGGACATCTGATTTTACCTCTTAGGAGCAGAAGACATTTTGATAATAGCAGGCCTTTAGGGGGTTTAAAAAAAAAGACATTAAGATGAACACTAATGGTGAAGAACACAGTGAAGAGATGCTACCATGATGCAAATTTGAACTAAAACGTCTTCCTAGGAGACAAATGCAAGCTCACTCTTAGATTACTCAGCATCCACTAGCTGACACTGTGTGTGTGTGTGTCTTCGCGGGGTCTCTAAAGGATTCTCAACCTGCACTCTCTCCTCTGGTTACAAAGTAATGGCTAAGCTCTTGCAATCAAAAGCTACAGCAGCCCCCTGAGATGTAGTAACACACCTTTGACTCAATTTGATTAGAGCGGTCTTGATGTGCCGCAGGGAAGGCGGTTGCACGAGGTTGCCAGTTCGATTCCCGGAGGGCAGACATGCAAGAAAGGAAATAGGATTACGTTGGGCTTGGCAGACCGGCTCAGCTGGGCATTGTGCCCTAAGGAGGGTGATGTGTCTTGTGAGAGTGGGATAGTCAGAACAAAACAAGGATAAAGTGTGTGGACTCCCAGCCTCCCCCCATGCATCAGTAAAATCAGAGTCAAAAGCCAGGGTGGCCACTTCAGCTAGACCAATGGGCATACAGCTCCTGGGCTGTCTCGGGTAGGGGGGGTAAGTGGGGCCTAAACTGGTGTCATGATGGGGGACGCTGAGGTGGTGGTGGCAGGTACTGGTGAGGTGATGAAATAACCACCATGATATGGAAAAGTATTTGACCCCTTCCTGATGGCCTCTTATTTTTTTACCACAATGAATGGCTTCAGATGTTAACACAAAATATAAAATTAGATAAGAGAATGCAAAATAAACAGACAACAACATTGCTACTTAAAATGATCCAGCAATAAAGTTATCCAAAACCTGCAATGTCTATGTAACCCCTTAATAATAACTCTTTATATTTATACACAGCTTTTCTCACAACTCAAAGTGCTTTACATAGGGAGTGGAGGGCCACGTCCACCACCAACAATGTGCTGTGCCCACCTGGATGATGCAACGGTAGCCATTTTGCACCAGTATGTTCATCACACATGTGCTGTTAGGTGGTGAAGAAGTGAGAGAAGTAGCCAATTAGAGACAGAGGATGAACAAGGGACCAGAACTACCGGGCTGAGGTGGGCAGTTTAGTGAGGACATCAGGATACAGCCCAGTATTTACAAAGGATGCCTGAAGTGCAGGTGGGATGGCAGCTGCTACATATCTACTTAGCCAAACACTTGGCCAAAGTTCACTAATGAGTGGACTTGGCTGAATGAACACAGCCAGCCTTGCTGACTCTAAACCCCCTCGGCATCAGAGTGAAGTCATCACCACAAGGTTTGAAGACCACCACTAGGCTACAGATGTGCTGTCAGGTGGTGAAGCAGTGAGAGAATTTGCCAAGTAAGAGACTGAGGATTAACAAGGGGCCAGAACCACCAGGCTGAGGTGGGCAGTTTAGTGATGACATCAGGATACACCCCACTCTTTACAAAGGATGCCTAAGGATCTTTAATAACCACTGAAGGTCAGGACCCCGGTTTTATGTCTCGTCTGAAGGGTGGCACTAGTTTTACAGCCCTGTATCCTTCATCACTGCACTGGGGTATTGGGGTCCACATGCAGACCACAGAATAAGCGCCCCCTGTTGGCCTCCCCAACACCTCTTCCAGCAGCAACCCAAGCTTTTTCCTAGATATTCTCCCACCCAAGTACTGACTTGGTCCAATCATGCTTAGTTTCAGGTGGATGACCTCTTCGGAAGTGCAGCTGGGATGGCTTCTATTTAGTTAATTAGCCAAACACTTGGCCAAAGTTCACTAATGAGCAGACTCAGCTTAATGAATACAGCCAGACTTGTTGACTCTAACCACCCCCCTTCCAGATACTGACCCTCACCATCAGAGTGAAGTCATCACCACAAGGTTGGAAGACCACCACTAGGCCTTGATCAAAGTAAGTAAAGAAGGAAGAAAGTTGTTAAAATTTACCATTCACAAAAAAAAGACTACAAAGCCTTTTCTAAGGCTCTGGCACACCAACCCCAGAGCCATCAACTCAAATGGAAAACTTATGGAATGGAGGGGGGTGTGGGGTGTGCATCTTCCCTGGAAAGGTTAGCCTACCAAAATGACTACTCATTCAGAAAATGAAAGAAGAAAATCCATAGAACTGCAAGCTTCTCCAGTCTCACCAGTCTCTCCAGGTTAGTACTCAAGACTTCATGGTAAGAAAAAGACTGAAGGAAAATGTGATTCATGGGAGAAAAGCAAGCCAGAAACCTCAGATATCCAAACCGAGTGGAAGTGCAGATAATGGAGAATCAGCTGAACTATTACAGAGGGACTTGGACAGCATGCAGGACTGGGCAGACTTGTGGCAGATGAAATTTAATGTAAGCACAAGCAAAGTAAAGAAGTAGAAATGTTTGACTTAATACACAACGAGTGGTCTAAAACTTGGAAGGTCCTCTTATGAGGAGAGTCTAGGAGTCACAGTAGACTGATCACTATCTACATCCAGATGTTGTACAGAAGCAACCAATAAAGCTAATAGGATGTCAGGTTACAGTATATAGCGCCTTGATGTGTAGAGTACATGTCAAAGTTGGTCATGCATAAGCTTTAAAACACACTGGTGAGGCCTCACCTGGAGTACTGTGTGCAGTTTCAGCCTCCATTTTATAAAAAAAAAGACACCACAGCACTAGAGGAAGTCCAGAGGAGAGCGACCAGGCTGATTCATGACTAAGAGGTCTGAGCTATGAGGAGAGATGGAAGGAGGTGAACCTTTATAGTTGAAGAAAATGGAGATTGAAAGGTGACCTGATGAAATTGTTTAAAATTATAAAAGGCACAAGTCCAGCGCATCCCAGTTGTTACGTTAACAAGAACACGGGTGGGGACACAGTTGGAAATTTGAGGGCAGATTGCACACCAATGTTAGAGAGTTTTTTTTCCCCATGGTCAATCACAGACCCATTGAATAAATGACCAAGCTGGGGCCAATAAACTGATAGGCTAACAGAATGTCAGGTTATATAGCGCCTTGATGTGTGCAGTACAAGTCCAAGAAGATTATGTTAAAGCTTTATAACACACTGGTGAGGCCTCATTTGGAGTCCTGGGTGCAGTTTTGGTTTCCATTAGAACATACCAGCAAAGGAAAAGGTCCAGAGAAGAGCGAGTCCAAGGATACAGGAGATAAGTTATGAGAAAAGATTAAAAGAGGGCCAGTGTGGTGTAGTAGTTAAGGCTCCAGACTTCCAAGACCTCAAACCCTGAGATTGTGTGTTCAAATCCCACTACTGACACTGTGTGACCCTGAGCAAGTCAATTGACCTGCCTGCGCTCCAATTGGAAAACCAAAAGAAATGCAACCAATTGTATCATAGATGTTGTAAGTCGCCTTGGATAAAGGCATCAGCCAAATAAGTAAATGTAAAAGAGCGGAGTCTTTACATTTAAAGCAAAAGAAGATGAAGAGAAGACATGATTAAAGTGTCTAAAAATATGAAGGGAATTCGTTTAGTGGATTGTGATGGTGACTTTAAAACACAAAATGGTGACATAAGATGATGACACAGAAAATAGGACATTTTTCTTTACATACTCAACCACGGATACATGGAATAAGTGACCAAATAGTGTGATAGACAGTAGGCCTTTAGGGACCTTCAAAACTCGACTTGATGTTATTTTAGGGGACCTAAGTGGATAGCACTGGTGAGCTTTGTGGGGCTGAATGACCTGTTCTTGTCTAGATTGTTCAAATGTTCTAAACTAATTAGAGTGCTGGAGTGTAGGGATTTTGGGACTTTCAGATCTTGACTTGATGTTGTTTTGAACAACCCAGGTGAACATGAGACCCTCAGTGAGACCCTGTTTCCTTAAGATCTTCTTTAACTTCATACATACACCTCCGCTTTGGCCTAATTTCAGCTTCACTTCCATTTACATCAGACTTTTGACCACATATTTATGGTTTCTACTCATCACGTCCAAACAGCTTTAACCTACTTTGCTGTACTTTTGCAGTTGTCTCTTCCACTTTTGTTGTTCCTCTGATTGTCTCATTTCTTATTCTATCCTTTTTCTCAACATTCTTATTTCTGACACATCTAATATCCACTCCCTTTACTGCCAATGTCTCAATTCCAACACATCATCATCACTGGTCTTTCCACTGTCTTAAAAACCTCACCTTTAACCTTCACCTTAATTCTTCTATCACACAGCACTCCTGATTATTTCTTCCAATTGTTACATCCACATCGTACTCTGTGGGTTATCTCTTCATCTAATTCTCCATCTTGGCCTACCACTCATCCTAGATAATTACATGTATCCACTCTTTTCAATGGCTCTCAATGCAGGCTGCCTTCTCAATCCTGATCAACATTAAACCTAAGACAACTCTGTCTTCTTCCTATTTATCTTTGATCCTCCATCTTTCAAAGCCCCTTTCCATTCTTCCAACTTCCTCTTTTCTGGAATGTCATCAGCACAAAGCCTGATGATCCTATAACTGGGATCTTGTCTGTTACCCCAACAATACTTTAAACCGGAGTCCTCACTCCCCCACAGATATCTTGGACAATCCTCACTCTCTCTCTCAAGCAACTCCGGACCTCTTGACGTGGCACTCCATCAAAAATCAATGATTGCTTCTCTATCAGCTGTTTCAATGCATCTGTACCTCCTCTGCCTGGCATAAAACCAAACTGTTCCTCCCCTGTGGTGGTCTCATTTCTCTCTTATGCACATGCATCATGTGATGCCCCTTTAATTTGTATTTAAACTCACCCATGGCAGGTAACAGGTGCTGGCAATACAGAAATCCAACTTGTAACCAATTTAAAATGGAGAAATGTTGAATCTCCACCTTTGCGTCTGTGTCTACCACACAGAATATTGAGGAAAAAAACAGAACAGGAAAAAATTGTCCAACAATTTAAGAAAGAAAACTGTGGAAAAGGATGGAGAATCTCAAGGCTACAAGTCCATCTCCAGGGACCTAAATGTCCCAACGTCCTTAAGTTTAAGTCCACGGTACTGTAGCCAACTTCTATAGACGTGGATGGAAAATTGCAACGAAGAAATGTTCAAATGGTGGGTAAAGAACTTCAATGAGCTTCCAAACAAATTCAAGCTGACCTGCAGGCACAGGGTACAACAGTGTCACCTCATACTGTCTGTTACCATCTGAATGAAATGGGACGCTATGGTAGGAGACCCAGGAGGTCCCCGCTGCTGACACAGAGACATAAAGGAGTCAGATTGGTGTCTGCCAGCACCCTCCTGACAGAACATCTTGAGGACAGATGAGACCAAAGTAGAGCTTTTGGGTAAAGCACTGTTTACAGAAAATGAAATAAGGCCTTCAAAGAAAAGAACATACGGTGGTCCCTAGAGTCAAACATGGTGGAGATTCTGAGATATTTTGGGGTTGCTTTGCTGCTTCTGGCACTGGATGCCTTGACTGTGTGCATGGAATCATGAAATGTAAAGACTACAAAATAGTTCTGGAGCCAATGTAGGGCCCAGTGACAGAAAGCTAAGCTGGATGCTCTTCATCAGATGACATGGGTCTTCCAGCAGAACAATGAGACCCAAAGCACCCAGAAATGGTGAAAGAAAAAGGGCTGGAGAAGCGGCCAGCAATGTGTCCAGATTGGAACCACACAGACCACCTGTGGAGAGATGTGAGAACAGCAGTTGGGAGAAGGCGCCCTTCAAAAGTATGAGACCTGGAGCATAGTGGTCCAAAATCCCAGAAATGAGATATAAGAAAATCACTCATGCTTACAAGAAGCCACTAATTGATTGCCTCCAAAGGGTGAGCTACTAAATATGAAGTTGAGGGTGCCATGGAGCTCTGTGCAGAATGACATCAGATTGGACTTATTTGTATTTTTGTGTTGTCCAACCTTCTATACCCTAACTAGAGGGTCACGGGGTCTGCTGGAGCTAATCCCAGCCAACACAGGGCGTAAGGCAGGAAACAAACCCTGGGCAGGGCGCCAACTCACCACAGGGCACACACACACACCAAACACACACTGGGGACAATTTAGAATCACCAACACACCTTACCTGCATGTCTTTGGACTGTGGGAGGAAACCCACGCAGACACAGGGAGAACATGCAAACTCCACGCAGGGAGGACCCGGGAAGCAAACCCGGGTCTCCTAACTGCGAGGCAGCAGCACTACCACTGCGCCACTGTGCCGCCCTTGTGTTGTGCCAATGCAAACAAAAAAATAAACAGGTGAAGAGCAAAGTATTCAGGACTGCGACAACTTACTAGGAGAAATGGTGCATTTTTTGGAGGAAGTGCAGAGGTGCCAATGTTTTTGGCTATGACTGTATTAATGTACTTTTTCCACACTACAAATGAAATCGTCTTTAGAACATATGTTGGTTGGCATTAAAAGTCAGTAAGTGTTAAAAGGTACCTAACTGCAAGAATGTAATCAGAAAATAACCAAAGAAGTGAAAAAGCTCTATGGGTGATAATTACACTAAAACTACTTTGTAAATATGGCGCCCTCCTACTTGAGTATAATAGTGAAGTTTTCTTTTCTTTGGGGAAAGCAGGAACAGGGATGTGATTGGTGCTATTTACTACCAATCAAGGTATACTGCGCCCTTAGTACTCCAATGATTTTTGTTTTTCTTGGGGAGGTGAGAAGACAGAGCGAGGTGGAGGAGAGTGTTGAACAATTGTGTGTAAGAAAAAAAAGAAAAGAGAAAACTGGTACTAAGGTTGTGGAGAGCGCGAGAGCGGGAAAAAAAAAAAAAGACAAAAAGTATTTTTTGGTGGTCAGTGTAAATGTGAGAGGCATTGAGTGGGTTTGGCTCATTGGAACACGGATGAAAAAGAGAGAGCTCGGCTTTGAAAAAAAGGGACAGACAAACGAAGAGTCGGAAGCCTACTTTACATAAATTTGCTGTCTAAAGGAAATATGAAAAAGGGAACATAATTACGTAAATCCTGCATCAAGACGAAGCTACTGGCGTCATTCCAGAAGGAGCTGTGAGATTCGTGTGTTTCACTGCGGATGTAAATGTGAAGTGCAGCGAAAGTTCTGGAAGGACACAGTGAGTACATGTGAAGTTGTTTACTGCATATGAGCTCCAACAAAGCGTGCCAAGAATTTACTTATTTTTTTATATATATATATATATATATATATATATATATATATAAAATAAAAAAAAATCCTGGGAGAGAGAAAGACTAGGGAGACAAGACATGATCTTCATGTGAAGATCACAGAAGACACTTAAAAGACCCACGAGAAGAAAGAGACTGGCCACGGAGTGTCTCGCGGGGACGTTACACATGAGACTTTGTGCCAAGAGATGGACCCAGGACCATCTTGCGGGACATAGAACATGAGATTCTTGCAAGACACGTCCTACTTACAGCCACAATCAAATAAGACCACGGGCAGCAAAACACTCAGTCATGTAAAGGCTTTGAGCACACACAGATCCAGGGCTCTCGGCACATATAAAGTGTATCAGGACAACACGTTATAAATGAAACATCGACGACTAAACAAAGAAGAAAGAGCAGCACGGAGAAAACAGACTCAAATGCGTAGGAGAGAAAAAAATGCAAAGAAGAAAAAGAATAATCTAGGTGCAAATTCATAAAATAAGGTAATCAGCTCGGAACAAGTGGAATTGAAAACAAAAGCAGGTCCAATTGGGCTCAGAATTAAAAGACAAAGAGTAAAAGACAAAGTAGGACTTAATAAAGACGTTTACAAACAAGGGGGCCAAACACATGCAGAGCAGGTTAGAGATAATGAAAACAGCGGAATGCAAAAGACTCAAAAAAAATGAAGGCATGAAACACATGCAGAGCAAGATACAGAATATGAAAGCAGAAAAAAAACGAATGTCAAAACAAAGAAAGTAAAGATCGCATTAGCGCAAACAAAGAGAAATTATTAGTCGGAGAAATAATGAAAAGGCGAATAGAGATCGAATATATGGACACAGGTGATATGTCAGATGTATGTAAGAATTGTAAGGCTTTGAAGTTTAAGTCAGAGAATTTCAAAAACGCGGTTTAAAAATTAACTTCTGACACTGAAGATCATTTTGTCTGTGCTGAAATTCCAAACAGAGAAACCTATCCTGAATTAGAGTACAAAGTCGTTAAACACATGTCTCACGGACCTCATTTAAAAGATTTAGCATGTTGGGACTCGAAAGATTCCAAATATTGTTTTTACCGAAGTTCTGAAATAAAAGTGAAACTAATGAAATAGCAACAATTCAAAGAAAAAAAAAAATCTTAAAAGTGTGTATCCAGAAAACCAAAAATGGGGGTTGGCGAGCGAAGCCCCCTAGTGTGTGTATGTATGTGTATATATATATATATATATATATATATATATATACACACACATATACATATACATATATATATATATATATATATATATATATATATATATATATATATACACACACACACACA
>JANRMT010062810.1:1792202-1813256 GCA_026402145.1 Polypterus bichir lapradei
GGTTCACGAACGTCTCGGTACACGTACAACTCGGTTTACGACCAAAAACTTTTGCCAAACTTTTGCCTCGGTTCACGACCACACACTCAGTATATGAACAAGCCAGTTTCCCTTTCGGTTTGTACATGTTCAGTCTCTCCCTGTGCATTTCCTGTGCAGCGAGCAAGAGAGAGAGAGAGCGCAACACACACACACAGGCAGCGCGAGAGAGAGCTGGACGCATTAAGGTAGGAAGGCAGTTAAAGAATGCACTGGGCTTGATTTTGTTTTCACTTCTGTTTCCAGTGATAGGTTCGTAGCGTGCATTGTTGCAATGTTATTTTTCTTGGTGGTTTATTAAATTACAGATTTTTTCAAATGTTCATTTTTTCCCCTGTGCTTAAAACTCATTAAAAAAAAGTGCTTTTAGCCAGCAGTTGGTAGCGCTATAGCGCGAACTATTGCAGTGTTAGTTTTCTCTGTTGTTCAAGGTTTTCTCAGTGTTATTCAATGTTTTTATATTTAGTTTACTATTACGCTGTGCATTCTATGGTTTAATTAGCTATATTTGTGCTTAAAAACTTAAAAAAAAATATATATTTATATACAGTTCGTATGGTCTGGAATAGATCAATTGTATTTACATACAATCCTATGGGGGAAATTGCTTCGGTTCACAACCAAATCGGTTTACGACCAGAGTTTTGGAACGAATTATGGTCGTGAACCAAGGTTCTACTGTACATGTATATTGGACACATCATTCCAAAAAGAGGTTTTACAGTTTATATCCTCTTTCTCATTTTTTGGGGATTTTGAACATTTAAAGTATTTTTTTAACTTTAAAAACTAGCCCTTGGGCCTGTGCAGGCCTCAGCCTGCCTGTTGAGTTTGAGGTCACGTTGCCTGGGGTGAGGCCTATCCCTAGGCAGGATTGTGAATTTCCTGGCCTGGTTTGTGGGGTCTTTTTGGAGGCCTTTCACCAGTAACTCACTTTTCTTGCCTGGCAGTTGAAAAGGTGTTGAGGGCAAAGGGCTTCAAACTACAACCTGCACCTGAAACTAGAAGTTTAATAGAATATATTATAGAAAAGGAAGGGAATTTTAATCATAGACTGTAACCGAAGTCTAACAATTCCACCCTTTTGTTCTTTAGAACAACTAGTCAGATCATTTATTTCCATCATAAAAAGGCAACAATATAAGGAAAATCTGTTCCTCCTTTAAGTCTGTCCCCATGTCCTTTAGTGAGGATACGCTATGTCACTAATTTTGCTTATACCATGCACCCTTAAATCCCCATTCGCTTAACTGAGTTGGGCTTTTGCTGGACCCAACTTTGCCAGCTTAGTAGATGCTCGGCTTTGGGAACCTTGTAAAGACACAGCCACACCATCTACTCAGACTAGTGTAGTTAGACTGGACACTTCATAATGTATTCCATATGTCATTTGTCACAAGCACATACCCCACGGAAGAACTTTTACTGAAAATTTTTTCAAGTTGCTTTTGAACTTCGGTGTCCAGAGTTTCCAAGGCCTGTGGCGTCAGTTTATTTTCTGGCTGAGGTGGTACATAAACAATGTCAGCTGCCTGGTGTGGGAAATCCACCTGTTAAAAAATAAAACAAAACAAGGAAAAAGTTAGAAATTTTTCAAGTCTGGAGACTCTGGGCACAGCAGGACAGAGGAGGAGGATGAAGAGGATGATGATGCTGATGATGGTGGCTCAACTGCTCGCCATCACTGGCTACATCTCATATCTTAAGGCAGAGTTTCTCAACCTTTAAGTATTTGCAACCCGAGTTTTCATAACAGCTTTAATCGCGCCCCCCTAACGTTTTTTTGAAAGGAGCCAACTAATACCAATTTGTTCTTTTTTAATTAATGATATATCATAGATGCATATTTTATTCTACCTACTTAACTTTTATCAACCTTTATCTAACTCTATATTTATTTTCCTAGTATCAGAATGTAGTTTAAGTTAATTTGTTTTGGTTTCTATAGATGTATTTTTTTCTTTTTTTCATATCTTCGTGCGACCTCCCCCCCCCCCCCCCCCTTTAGACGGGCCCGCCCCACAGACTGAGAACCACTGTCATATGGTATGATACTAGGCATGAATGATTTTAGTAAAATATCAGATTGCAAGATGTTTGACTAAAATAGCAACTGCGAATTAAACTTTATTTATTTGTTTCTGAATGAAAAGAATCTATTTTAAAAGCACTATTACACAACTACCGGCTGAACAACTGGCACTTGGTGGCACATTTGTTGAGGCTGATAATTAGAAATGTGCTCATAATTAGTAACTCCAAAGTCAGGAATGTTAGAATTCCAAACTACTTACATTCAAAGGTTAAAGTAAAATGCCTCCCAGGGACCAAGGAATCTGACACTGTTGGGCAGAGTGTCCAGTGTAGCCTCAAAATCTCCATCTTACATTGGAGTAGATAAACTTTACTAAACTCAAGGGGAACTTAAGATGCATACAGCATTAGAAACATAAAAACCAATGATACAGACTGCGAGGACAAATAATACAGCCAATCAATTAATAGATATACAGGTCAGCCCTTGTGAGTCACGAATTTACAATTTGTGGATTTGTCATCAATAATTAAATGGAAATTATTTTGCGAGTTTCATGACCTACTGCTGAGAACTGCAGATGATGCTGTAAGCAGCATTACTTAAAATGGACTGCAAATCCCAGCAGTCCCGGACCACTGTGTCACTGGGTATCTATCGTGGTTGCTGTTAGAGCAGCTCGGTAAAACAAGGTGAGGGTGAAGTTTTTAAAAAGCGAGCCCTAAGAAGCCAGCAGGACCGCATTTGGTTGTGTCTTTGTTTCAACGCCTTACTGCACAACTGGATTACAATCACACCCATCGGATTACAGTTTTCTCTGGATTTATGTGCTCGTTCTGTGGCCTGCTTGTTTGTGTGATGTCCTCTGGGTTGATAAAAGTTTTCGTCTGGAGGATACTCACAATTTCTAAAAAATGCTCACTTACATCAGTGTTGCGGTAGGACAAAACTTTATATCTCTTTCAGGAGGTTGTTAACAACGGGGCTTCACTTCATAACTACACCAGCTACACCGGCTTCTGCAAAACTAGACCGTGTCCTGAGTGTTTATCGTTTTGTTGGATTGATTTTGTATCTGTAATAGTCATCATTTTTGTCATTTACTACCACAAATACAAACAAATTCATTACATTAAGTTAAATTCTGAAAAAGTTATAGTGTCCTAAAGAACTGACGAACTACACACTTTGTCTGGGCAGCCAGCATAACATGCGTGATTTGCTTGTGCAATGAACATTCTTAGTGAACATATTTTTGCATCTTATTTAGTATAATAAATTTAGAATATACAGTAAGCATGGGCCCAAAACATATTTGCTGATTTTCACATCTGAAGGAGTCCTATGTCCCTAACCCCCTGCATATCACAAGGGATAACTATAAAATTAATATGAATGTGTATTTGTTTAGAAATATCAAATTTAAAGTACCGTATATACCCGCGTTTAAGTTCTCCCGTGGATAAGTTGGGACTTGATTTTACTGTATAACTTCCGGTATTTTATAATGTTGGTCGTATAAGTCGAATGTGGAAAACTCACGCTATTGGTCCAAGAGATTACGATATGCTAATGCCCACCTGTGAGAGAAACCATGGAACACACTGCCTTTTTTCTTTCTATGTTTTGTGTCTACGTGACCACACAATAATACCCAAACTATTCCGAAGCGACGTTTGCACTGTTTTGTGTTTTTTTTTTGTATCTCACACCCTCATACACCTTCATCGTAAGAGCATCCCTTATCTATGATGGAGCATTCGATCAGAAGAAAATATGAAGCT
The DNA here is from genome assembly GCA_026402145.1 of Polypterus bichir lapradei. NCBI lineage: Eukaryota > Metazoa > Chordata > Cladistia > Polypteriformes > Polypteridae > Polypterus > Polypterus bichir. The sequence continues at coordinate 1,796,061 of JANRMT010062810.1, forward strand.
GGTTTTAAATTAAACGTCATTGAAGTAGCAAAAGAAATTGGTAACCGCTGCTGCAACAAAATTCGATGTGTTTGAGAAACTGGTGTGAGATTGAAGGAGGCAAGAAGATGTAAAAAAATAAATAAATAAATGTCGCATTTTTGAGCAGGCACATAAGTCGGGTCCGATTTTATAATCGATTTTTTGGGTTTAAGGACCCGACTTATACGCGAGTATATATGGTGTGTAGTATAAGTATTTAGTCTGGGATGATGGGAGGAAACACTGAAATGCCTGAAAGAAGTGGGCAGAAAAGATTCCCAGAGGTGCTTCCCAACGCTACATTCCACTAAAACTAGAAATTACTGACCACAGACTCAGAAAACAGAAAGAATACATGCCCCAAACTCTGAGTTCCTACTTGCAAACTCGGGCCTGGTCTTTCAAGTCCTGGTTTCTCCGACTTCAGATTATGACATCTATACCAAATGGTAAATCTGTGCTTATCAGACCACATGATATGTAGTCCAATGTGGCAGAGTCCAATCTTCATGATCCCCCTCAAACTGAAGCCCATCCCCTCTGATTAGCCTCACTGATTAAGTGGTCTCTTAACGCTACACAGCTGTTCAGTCCCAATACCTTGAGTTCTCTTCGCACTGTGCGTGTGGAAATGCCCTTACTTTTACTATTGTGATGGACGGCCGGCAGTTCATCCCGGCTCACACATCCAGGCTGCTTGATGGCATCTTCCCTGCAGCATGGAGGTGCCCCGGATTCCTGCGGGTCACAATGGGAGATGGAGTTCGGCTTCACAGCCCTGCTGGGTGCCATCGTGGGACGCTGCAGGGAGACGCAGGGATTTTTATTTTCCCTGTAGCCCGGAAGTACTCCCAAGTCACGGGGATGGAAGAACAGAAGTACTTCCGTGCTGAAGAAAAATACGAGTCTTCATCTGACCCGGAAGTGCTATGGAATCACATGGACATTCCAGGTCAAGGACTAAGGGAAACCCAGCAAGCTGAGCCAGAGTTGGGAGGGAGTGTGACAGAGCTGCTGGGAGGAGAGGAGGATTGTATTATTGATTTGTGTATTGTGGTGGTGGAGGTGCTTTTGTGCACTTTATTGAAGAAAATAATTAAAAGATATTTCTTGGTGCTTTTACCTGGAGTCTTGGATGTTCTGTCTGTGGGCTTTCAGGAGTGACAGCACCCTCTAGTGTCACACTATTAAACGTGGCCTTCAGTTCTACTGTTGATTTTTAACAATCTGATTTCACCAAAAGTTTAAGTGAACTCCGATCACGATCATTCATGATTTTTTCCCCCTGACAACACATTTCTTCCTCGAAGATGATAGTTCACCACAATCCTACATTGGACACTTTTTAACCCAATTTTAGTAGTTTCCACAATCTCCTTAGTTGTATTCTTTGCTTGATGCAGGCCAATACCCTTCTGAATAGTGTAACATTTTTTCCACGACCACAAGATACGCCTTCCTACACAGCTGTTTAAGAAATGAGAAGCTAATAACGGCATCAGTTAAGAGTTAAATTACGTGTTGCCATCATAAACATATTAGTCACTGCAGGACTTGTCCAATGGAAGGCTCTGACCTATTTGCTCAGTTAAATCCAGGTGGGGTCTTTTTTTTTTGGACAGACAGTGTACATGACTGAGCTTTTCTTACTGACTTCGACTCCATTATGAGGTTGTCTGCTTATCTAAAGTAGGCCAGGGAGGCTTTCTCCCTCATATCGGTCTAACGCTCAATCAAATGTCTCCCGTCGCATTTTTACTCAGTCATGAAACATGGAGCCATGTGACCCAGAACAGGATCAGAGTTTTGTGAAACTTTAAAGCATGCAGGCTCTCATTTTAGGAATGATTTAAGTCTCACATTTTACCTTTTCTAGTAGCACACAGGGCTCTAGAATGTTTATTTACAGTACAGTATAAGTCCGGTATTCCCTTTGATATCCTCAAATGTGCTTCCATTTATCCAGGTGACAAGGAACATTTAATTCTTACAACTTTTTTCTTCAGTGAACTGTAGCATGCTTGAGTGAGAAATGTATAAAAAAATAAGAGCTCACCTGTAGGACGATTCTCTCTGTCGGACTGCCCTTCCTATTAGCTGGGCCTGCTGGGGTCACAGGGACCGTCGTGCACAAATTAAGCAGCTTGGTTCCATTTGTTAGAACTCTAAAAAGGAAGCAGAAATTGCTTGAAATGAGATTAAGCTTTCTTTTTTCATTTCCCATCCTTTAATATTTAATGAAAGAAAGATGTTAATCCACGCAATGGCTCCTGGAGGTGTGATAAGAGACTCCACTGAGTGCCCTTCTCTGCTAAGCCACTTATCTTCTGCCTAATTATGATGTCCTGCAGCTCCAATGCTTTATCTTTCTCTCTCCGCTAACTAAACAGCCCAGGCCTGATTAGCTAAGATGTCAGACACCTCAAGCAGCAAGCAGAGCATCAGGATACAAATCTCCATCTTTGAGAGGACGACTGCTGGATAGACACCAGCCCCCATCAGCAGGAGATACACTCACTGCCAAGAAGACAGAGTGGAGGCTCTGAGGCGACGGATCTGCACTGGCATCTGGAAGGTTGCCAGTTCAAGTCCCATTACTTCCAGAAGGGATCCGACTATGTTGGGCCCTTGAGCAGGGCCCATAATCTGAAAATTGCTCCAGGGGAGCTGTGCAATGGCTGATCCTGTGCTCTGACCTTCCAAAGATTATGTGAAATGACAAATTTCCTTTCTGGGATTAATAAAGTATATCAAAAGTTTAAAAAAAAAAAAAAAAAAAACATCACTAGAAACTTGTGTTCAGGAACGACTTCCGCAGCTCCATAAACCGTTACATAAGCACATAAGTGCTAGAGGTTCTATGAGTTTACAAAACTGCAGAAATCTCTCCTGGAAAAAAAAAATTGGGACACCTTTTTGAATTCTACCTAAAATATACAAAACAAGAAGGTATAACTTCATAGGGTGGGACGACATGTGGAGAAAAGGGTGCCAACTCAGAATTTGGTCCTGCCCAAAAATTCAATAATAATGGAAATCCGTAAAAAGAACCCTTAACTAATTGGTCTGTTTTAATGTCCCTTCTGAATTTTTAGCAATGTCTGCACCTGTGAGAATTCGCATTTGATCAAATCAAAACAAAGGACAGATTCATTAAGAAAAAAAAAACACAAAAGAGTCTTCCACATACGAACAATGGAGTCACGTGGTTGAGGAGATTTACACAATAGAAAAAATTGTTTTCTCTCTTAGGCTGCAATCACAGAAGCTTACAAACTGCCAAACACGGCTAAAATGTATTTCTTTACTAAGATCTATGAGGGGCCAAAATCTAATAAGCGGAGTTCTGTCTGTCCGGCAGTTACTCTCTGTTGGACCGATTCAGGGCACCGCCTATTGGAATGTATTTTGCAATACATGTACTCATAAAATGCACTGCATTTGTCATTCCAAATGAAGGTGCATCACAAACCCCATACCAAACTGCATATAACAGAGATGGACACACAGATACACAGACACACACCAACCTGTATCCTTTTATTAAGGTGGCCTAGCTGTGCTACCCATCTAAGATGGGTTGAAATCTAAGTAATCAATGTATACCTCAGTGTTAATTTTTGCAGGGCACCATCTACTGAAATGTATTTCATAATGAATTAATAAAATGCACTGCATTTTTCATTCCAACAAATGGTGCATCACAAACATTAGCACTGCTTTTACGAATCCCATACCAAATGTCATATAATGGAGACATAACAACCAGATGGACACACAGATACAGAGACACTTGTCATTATATTAAGTTGGACTAGCTGTGCCAAGACGAGTTGGAATCAAAATAATCAACACAGACATTAGAAGGGCACCATCTTTGGAATGCATTTTGTAATGCACATAGTGATAAAAAGCATTGCATTTTTCATTCCAACAGATGGCACATCTGAAACATTAGCACTTCTTTTATGATTCCTATACCTAATGTCATTTAACAGAGGCATAGCAACCGAATGGACACACAGATACATACACAGACATGTGTCCTTTTATTAAGGTGGACCAACTAAGATGGGTTGAAAAACATGTAATCAAAATAGACAGCAGTGCAAACATCTGCATTGCACCATCTATTGAAATGTATTATGTAATGAATGTAGTAGTAAAATGAACTGCATTTTTCATTCCAACAGATGGCACATCAGAAACACTGGCACTGCTTTTATGAATCCCATACCAACTGTCATTTAACAGAGACATAACTAGATGGGCACAGATATAGACACAGGTACTTGTCCTTTTATTAAGGTGGATTAAACAGATTTCTGTTGGCGCAGCAGTTACTCTCGGTTACACATATTCAGCGTTAACATTTGCATTGGACCGTCTATTGGGATTTATTTTTTGATGGATGTAGCAATAAAGTGTATTACATTTTTCATTCCAACATATGGGGCATTATAAACATTAGCACTGATTTTACAAATCCTATACCAAATGGCATGTAACACAGACACATCAATCAGGTGGACACACAGACATGAGTCCTTTTATTAAGGTGGACAAGCTATGCTGCCGGTCTACGAATGGCTGAAATCTAAGTAATCAACATAGACTAGTTTAAACATTTGAATTACCATTTATTGCAATATATTTTGTAATGTATGTAGTAGTAAAATGCACTGCATTTTTCATTCAAACAGATGGCACATCAGAAACACTGGCACTGCTTTTATGAATGACATACCAAGTGTCATTTAACAGATACACGCAAAGGCACTTGTCCTTTTGTTAAGGAGGATTAAGCCGGTTTGTATCAGTAGAGCAGTGACTCTCGGTTACATGTATTCGGCGTTAACATTTGCAGTGCGCCATCTATTGGGATTTACTTTGTAATGCATGTTGCTTCATCACTTCACCGCATAATGGGATTCCAAACACAGCCACCTACGGATTATGTTTTCCTGGATTTGTGTTTGTGTGGCCTGGTCTGGGTTGGTAAATGTCTGTGCCTGCTGAGACTCGGCGTCACTGTGGGTTAAAACGCCACATTGCAGACAGCACGATGTTCACTTGTTGATTTCTCAGCTTCATCTGCATCGGGAGCTTTACTGGACCGTGCTTGGACTTTGGTCTGCCGTGTTTATCGTTAATCTTTTCATGCTTAGTGTTTCTTTAGTTTATTAATTTGTGCTGTTGGGATATTGTGGGTAGGATTCTGCAAGCACAATGTTTATTTTTTCCTCATGACTTGTTTAACATATTCTTTCTAATTTGAATTACCAAACTGCTTTTTTCCATGTCCCTGTGTGCAAGGTGGCTCAAGGCTGGGTGGGTTCTAGGGGTCCCCAAGTAAAATAAAGAAATCATGGTTCATCAGCGGTGTGAATCTGAGAGTCCTGAAAATGCTACACTCTGATGTGGATAATGTTCCCATAATGGAAGGTTGTGCAGCGACTCAAGACTTCTGCATAAAGCCCCTCAGAGTACAAAACGGAGAGTTCTATTCTTGTAAGAACACTGCCACATAAGGACGCTAAAATAAAATTACCTTTTAAAGTCAAAGAGCGTCATGGAGATTGTGCCCAGGAGATCAGGCCTTTTTCTTGGCTTGTTGGAATCAGGCGAGCTGCTGGCGTTCTGATTTAAAATGCCGTACAAAGCGAGATTGAGCACCGATTCCAAAGGCAGCTGAGAAATTGGAATAGGGAAGCTTATTCTGAAATAGAGGGGAGAATAAAAAAGAAAAAATATTAATTAAACTCATCTTCATATACAATAATGCCCCCCCTCCCCCATTTTAAAAACAGAAGGGCACTGAGGAATCAAACACAATTTGCACCAAATTGAGAAGTTGGGCGTTTTTTAAAATGAAGTATAAAAAGAAGAAATACGTCTTGGCGGGCTTCTGCGGAGCCGTGTTGGGCGCTGCAGTGCTATTTGAGAATGCAGGGTAAATTCTGCTTCGCTTCCTCGAGTTGAACCTAAGGAAACTCTGATTGTCTAACTTGATAACCTTTTGAAATCAAACATAAGGAGTCAAATAAAAGACAAGAAAATAATACATTTGCTGTGTATGCTGTATGTACAGTATTCATGAGGACTTGTCATGCAGGACCAATTTTCAGATCATTCTCATGTATTAAGAAAACGTCAAGTGCTTTATTTTCATCTGTCTTCCTGAACAATTCTGTTGTTTGAAAATGTAAACATAAATTTGATGCAACGGAAACTGTAAAGTATATGAATAAAATACATTTATTAATAAATATTCATTATTGTGCTTTCAAGAATAAGTTTGGTATTTTTCCAGTTGTAGTTATTTCTTCACGTTCATTTTACACCTGAAATTCTGAAGCACCTATAAACCAGAATTGTCTCTATGTTCCTTATACAATCCTACCTTTTGACCTACCCAGCTGCTCTCCAGGGTCATATGATTACGGTTCATTTCCCTGTCTACTATATTTTACACATCAGTGCCACCTGCTGGCTCAGAGCAAGTAAAACACCTGAACAGACTGAAGCCAAACTAACAGACAAAATGACCAGAGCTCAGCATTAGATAGATAGATAGATAGATAGATATGAAAGGCGCTATATAATAGATAGATAGATAGATATGAAAGGCACTATATAATAGATAGATAGATAGATAGATAGATAGATAGATAGATAGATAGATAGACAGACACTTTATTAATCCCAAGGGAAAATTCACATACTCCAGCAGCAGCATACTGATAAAAAACAGTATTAAATTAAAGAGTGATAACAATGCAGGTATAACAGACAATAACTTTGTATAATGTTAACGTTTACCCCCCCGGGTGGAATTAAGAGTCACATAGTGTGGGGTCTCCTCAGTCTGTCAGTGGAGCAGGACGGTGACAGCAGTCTGTCGCTGAAGCTGCTCCTCTGTCTGGAGATGATCCTGTTCAGTGGATTCTCCATGATTGACAGGAGTCTGCTCAGCGCCCGTTGCTCTGCCATGGATGTCAAACTGTCCAGCTTCGTGCCTACAATAGAGCCTGCCTTCCTCACCAGTTTGTCCAGGGGTGAGGCGTCCCTCTTCTTTATGCTGCCTCCCCAGCACACCACCGCGTAGAAGAGGGCGCTCGCCACAACCGTCTGATAGAACATCTGCAACATCTTATTGCAGATGTTGAAGGACGCCAGCCTTCTAAGAAAGTATAGTTGGCTATGATCTTTCTTACACAGAGCATCAGTATTGGCAGTCCAGTCCAATTTATCACCCTGGGCAAAGACAAGTGTGCAGCTTCCATCGACTGTAATAAAAAATGGAGTATTGTGGGCTTTTGCAGGGGGTTGTTGGGTGAAGCTTACTTAGATGTTCTCTAAAAGCAAAGGGATGGAACCCAAATTTTTGAACATGGGGGTTCCAGTGCCCTCCTATGAGGTACAGTTTTCATACCAGTGCCACCAGGTGGCTCAGAGTAAGTGAACCATCCGAACAGATGGAGGTCAGACTGGCAGACAAAATGATCAGAGCTTAACTTTACATACCTGGGCAACGCTGTGTGGTGCTTCTGTCTACTGTAACATAACATAACATGGAGCATCATGTAACTTGTGCAGGGGGAATGTTGGGTGAGGTCTGATCGAGAGTGCAGCGTAACACAAAGGAAGATCAAAATGTTGTTTAACTTCTGCTTTGTCGATGTGTGGAATGATCTGCCTGCTAACATAAGAGATGCCCATTCAGTCTCAGGCTGAAGACTCTTTACTCTGGCATACCTTGACTAGAGCTGCTGAATCGCTGTGCATGCAGTGTCACTGTTTGTTAGTCATTTTTACAGTAATAGGTGATATAATATTTATAAACCATTAGTAACCCTCCTCCACTCTGTTTCTCTCCTCAGTACTCTGATGTGCCACTGCTATACAACCACCTGAGATAAAGGAGCAGTGGAATCACTGGATAGAGGGCTCCTATCATCAGACTGGATGGCGCAGCACTGACTCTGCTGTAGAATGGCCCAGGGGGGAAAAGCGGCAAGTTGACCGAGGTCTGCAGGACTCTGACTATGGTCTCATTTTGTCTCTTACACCATTTCTTATAATTTCATCTCCTTTGTTGTTCATTGGTTATAGTTCTACAATTAACTAATCAACAGATATTACCGGTTTTCAGTTATGTTGATCAGTTTCTATGTTTCCTGTGTCTTTTAACAAATCTGTATTTTAGTGTTTGCTAATTCTGTATTCAGTAATTTGTAAAATCTATTATTGTAGTTTGCCTTGGGAGTTCTCATCATACTGTGTGCAAGAACAGATTATTTTGTATTTCTGATGTGGCAAAGACAGACTGGCCATTGAGCTCTGATAAGAGGACTACTTGTATCCTTTTCTTTGTGTTACATCTACCCTGTGTTTTGACACCCATTTCCTGCCCAACCTACATGGGAAGGGGGTCTCTCTCTCTCTCTCTCTCTCTGAATTGTCTTTCACAAGATTTCTTCTATTTTTTTCCTGCTCTTTTTTTCTTAAGAAACTCAAGGCTTCTGTCAATTAAACAGGGCCTGTTAAAGCCCATTGAGTCATTCTGTCAGTGATTTTGGCCTTTACAAAAAAAAATTGTTGTATTGGAGTTTTAAGGAAACCCAAAGGAGGAACCCAGTACCCAATAGCTACATTATAAAATGCCAAGAGCAGGCTAGGTAGTTTTCTATTTTCATAAAAAATGCTTCACTTTAGAACACAATTTCAAACGACAAACTAATGAATACCATGATCTGTGAAGAAACAACTTTGACTTAAAAAAGACCAAACTGATCCTTTACAATCGATCAGCAAGGCAGAGCACACTTCCACTACTTCACGTTGTAACTTACGGTGAAAGAGTGTGAGGTGAGGCAGGTGATGAGGAAGGTGAACCCGAGGAAGGCTGCAGGACCCGACGGTGTGGCTGGATGGGTGCTGAAAGACTGTGTGGATCAACTGGCCGGAATCCTCATTAGGATTTTCAACCAGTCCCTGTCCCAGGTCATTGCCCCATCCTGCCTCAAGTCCTCTGTCATTGTTCCGCTGCCATCACAAACAGTCTGAATGACTTCCGCCCAGTGGCACTCACATCTGTCATCATGAAGTGCTTTGAGAAACTGGTGCGGAGTCATATCATCACCTGCCTGCACAGCAGACCTGGACCCATTTAAATTTGCTTACAAAGCAAAGAGATCCGCGGAGGACGCTGTGGCCACAGCCCTTCATGCTGCCCTGACCCACCTGGAGCAGCTGGGGAGTTACGTCAGACTGCTCTTTGTGGACTTCAGCTCAGAGTTTAACACCAACCTCCCAGAATGACTGGTGTCCAAACTGGCAGATCTGAGACTTCCATCACTCACCTGCAGTTGGATACTGGGCTTCCTGTCTGGTCGCTCCCAGAGGGTCAGGCTGTGTCCCCACACCTCCACTGCTCTCAGTCTCAATACTGGGATGCCGCAGGATTGTGTGCTCAGCGCGCTCCTCTACACTCTCTACACATATGACTGTGTCCCCACTCACCATAGCAACAAGATCATAAAGTTCACGGATGACATGACGATGGTCGGACCCATCTCAGGCAAGGAGGGTGAGCTGGCATACAGGGATGAGGTGGAGCGGCTATTGGTGTGGTGCAGAGTCAATAACCTGCTCCTCAACGCCACAAAAATGAAGGAGCTTGTTATTGACTTTAGAAAAAAACAAAACTCACATCCAGCCACTCATCATTGGCGGGGGGGTCTGTGTGGAGAGGGTTCGGGTGTTCAGGTTTCTGGGCATTGAGCTGGAGGATGTCCTGACCTGGAGTGCCAACACCAAGGAGCTTCTGAAGAAGGCGCAGCACAGACCGAGAATCCTCACAAAGAACCATCTCCCCAGAAATCTGCTCCTTGCCTTTTCTCACTGCTCCATCGAGAGTGCGCTCGCGTACGGACTGTGTGTGGGGTACGGCGCTCCACAGGGTCATCAGGACAGTGGAGAGAACAATTGGCTGTACCCTCCCTCAACAAATCTACACCTCCTGATGCCGCAAAAAAGCAATAAATATTTCACAGGATTCATCACATCCCAGTCATTGCCTCTTCCAGCTTTTGCCATTGGGCAAGAAATACAGAGCAATGAAAACCAGGAGAAACCGCCTTAAAACGGCTTTTATCCAAAAGCAATCATGGCCCTGAACTCAAATAAAACTGCTCCATATCATCATCTAAATGTGCAATACAGACCTGAAGTCAACCAGTGCAATTTGTATATTTTGTAAAGCATTTTTATTACTATTCGGTTTGGTATTATTTTCTCTCTTCTTGTCTTTTTAACTCTTATGCCTCACACTGAGTCAACTGCACCTACAATTTCGTTGTTCCTTTGTAAAAGTGACAAGATCGATCTATCTAACAAACATTTAATGATATCCATCTACTAGCTGAAATACCCGGCATTGCCCAGGAGGAAAATAATTTTTTTTTAAATTGTTCAAGAAAAATATTATATAAAAAAAAAAACACAACTCGACAGATTAATTTTTGTTTTGAGGTGCAGTAATACATTTTTACATGCAGAATTTTTGACAACAAAAAAAAAGGGTCAATTAAATTAATAGTATTATTAGGTTGATTTATTTCTATTATCACTACAACATTGTTACAATAAGAATAATGCAACAAATATTAAACGCTAAACAAATACTACTACAGATTTTTCATGATAAAACTGTCAGTTGCTTTTACGGAGCTCACCAGAAACGTTCCGAGCGTCAACTGGATGATAACAGACATACAAGACCGCAAGATTGTGACAGTCTGCTTTATATATAAGATTGTGGCTAATTGGTGGAGAGGTGTTCATGGGAAGATGATTTGTGGAATAAAAACTCTTTATTGTATTTATATTCTTACACCAGCCATCCCCTGTGTCTTCGTCTGCGTATTAGTGAAACAGGACAGTGAGGAGGGTCCTGCCCAGCTCCCTACTCCTGACGTCACTCATACACCTCCTCTCGGCCTGAAGCCGTTGTCTCGGATTAGCACGAATATATCGCTCCTGCAAGCGAACTGTGATTCTTAGTGCAATGACAGAAGTCGCAAAATCAGCCAGAATGTTCAAGCAAATTATAAAAAAAAAAAAAAAAAAACAGATCAAAATCTATTAAGTAGTTCTCTCGTTCGCTAACTAAGCGGAGTTAAGGTTACGCCCCGAGGCAGACCCATGAGTGAGGAGGGCCCCACAGCCCGAAGAGTCTCTCTCAGAGTCGCGCTAATAAATCGGTTCCACAAGCGAACTATGATACTTTGCACAATGACAGAAGTCGCAAAATCATTTTAATGTTCAAGCAAATTATAGAAAAAAACCCGATCTAAATCATATGAAGTAGTTCTCTCGTGAAAAGTGGACAGACATACAAAGGGGTCTTAAAAAAAATAAAATAAAATTTCGCGCTTGGACCACAAAATTTTTAAAACCGTTTCTTAGCGAGCAGCTATGGGCCAAGGGTAACCTACACTCCAAATTTTAAGTCCCAAGTCGTCCTCTATGGAGGAATATTTCGGACTAAATTAAATAAATAAATATATGTGTAAATAAATAAAAGTACTGTGAAATGTGAGCATAAATAAATAAATGTGTCATGAAACGAGAGCATAAATAAATAAGTGTCACGAAATATGTTTTTCGTTGCTTATTTATTTATTTAATTTTGTCCGTAACATTCCTGCAAACCGTCATGAAATACGACTTGAAATAAAACTGGCTCATTCGCCTTGTGATCGTCTTCTCCGATACACCATATAGATCTGCAATCTGTCGTATTTTTAAACCGCATAACAGAAGGTGTTCTATTGACTCGGCTGGAATGTCAAAGGATGGACGTCCAGAGCAGGGAACTGTGTCACCTGAACTGGAGTGTAGTCGAGTCCGTTCCACCTGTTCTTCGATAATTTCAAAAATAGTTTCATCTACATCGGAGTCTAAAAGGGCCGCCAACATTGTAATTTCTTCCGATAAATCTTCAATTCTCTCTCTGAAATACGTAATATCTTCGGCAGAATCCATTTCATCTGCAGTAGTAAGCATTTTTCTAATTAATTCTTGTGCTATCGATTCACCAATCAGTAACTAGAGGGCGTGTTAGAGCCCACCCTCTCAACTTTGACGAGTGAAAGTGACAGTTTTATTTCAAGTCGTATTTCATGACGGTTTGCAGGAATGTTACGGACAAAATGAAATAAATAAATAAGCAACGAAAAACATATTTCGTGACACATTTATTTATTTATGCTCTCATTTCATGACAAATTTATTTATTAAGGCTTCATTTCATGATACATTTATTTATTTATGCTCACATTTCACAGTACTTTTATTTATTTGCGCATTTATTTATTTAATTTTGTCCGAAATAGTCCTCCATAGTCCTCATGGTTCAGGAGATTTTCTGATGAGTGAGTCAGTGGGATTTGGATTTTATATGCAGTACATATAGATTGTGGACTGTATTGCAGTGTCTGGGGCTCTCTGGCGCCCCCTTGTGGTTACTAAGCATCAACTGGATGATAACACACATACCAGACCACAAGATTGTTACAGTCTGCTTTATATATAAGAAATATTCAAGTAATCATATACTAGTAGAAACAGTCTATAATTAAATCCACACCTTGGTACAGGTATCTTCCACCATCTCGCACTCACTCTTCATTCCTTCATATTCTCATTTTCATGTACCTTACATAAACTGTTCTTCATACATTAAATACCATGTGAAACATATCCTTAACCTTGCATGGCATTCATTTTTCTGCATCATTGATGCCCCCCACATTCTTCTGGATCATGGACTACCAGACCAAGAGAAAGCAGTTTGTGAGCATTTTGCGGCTCAGCAGTTTGTGGTTGAGAGGCTGTATGTGTCAGAAATGGTGGTGTGTAATATTGGAGAACCTCAGGGGTCTGTCCGGTCTCCTTTTCTGTTCACTCTTCTGCACAATGGATGTCCAGCATAACACCATCTACAGAAGTTTTCAGATGACTCCTCCATCATGGGCTGCATTAATAATCGAGACAAGTCGGAGTACATGAAAGTTGTGGAAGACTTTGTCCTTGTGGTGCAGGGATGACAACCGGCAAAGTGAATTTCCCCTTAGGATTAATAAAGTATCTATCTATCCATCCATCTATCCATTATCCAACCCGCTATATCCTAACTACAGGGTCACGGGGGTCTGCTGGAGCCAATCCCAGCCAACCCACGGCTCAAGGCAGGAAACAAACCCTGTCTATCTGAACATCAGCAAGAGAAAAGAGCTGGTGGTGGATGTCCGGCATGCCAATGAGCCTCTAAAGATCAGTCACCATACAGAGGGAGGACATGGAAGTGGTACAGAGATACAAGTACCACCAAACTGGGCAGTTCTGACAACCCAGTGGTGCTGGACAAGAAGGGCCAGAACAGACTGGACTTCCTAAGGAGTCTCGGGTCTTTTAATGTGTGCAGCAAGCTGCTGGAGATGTTTATCAGTCCACAGTAGCTAGTATGGCGTTCTACACTGCGGCCTCTTGGTGAAGCAACTTGAGCTCAAAAAAACCAAAATGAATGAACAAACCTACCAGGAAAGCCTGCATCCATCACAGGGCCAGTCCTGGACACATTGGAAGCTGTGGTGGAAAAGAGGCTGGTGGCAAAACTCAATGACATCATGGTGTGCTAAGAACACCTCTGGGGGTCTTTCCTGCCCACTGATATCAGGCAATTCAATGCTTCCGCCTGATGTACTTGTTAAGTTTATTTTTACTGATTGATTGGCTGTATTTGCCCTGCGAGTCTCTATCCTTGCTTTTTGTTTCTGCTGCTGTATTCATCTGAAGTTCCCCATGGGATTAATAAAGTTTATCTAAACTAAGAATGAAACAATCTTGGATATGCGGTAAGGAAAAACAATAAATAATTGAATAAAGGAAAAAGAATAAATAATTATATTTCTATGAAATAGAATAAAAGTCAGCGTCCCAAAATTCCAACTCCAATACCTCTAGCATTTATATAAAACTAGCAGAGTACCCGCGCTTCGCAGCGGAGAAGTAGTGTGTTAAAGAAGCAATGAAAAAGAAAAGGAAATATTTTAAAAATAACGTAACATGATTGTTAATGTAATTGTTTTGTCATTGATATGAGTGTTGTTGTCATCTCTCTCTCTCTCTCTCTATATCTATATCTATATCTATATACATAGCAAAATACCCGCGTTTGGCAGCAGAGAACTAAAAAGAAAAGGAAACATTTTAATAATAACGTAACATGATTGAGAATATAATTGTTTTGTCATTGTTATGAGTGTTGCTGGCATATATATATATATATACACACACACACACATATATATATATATATACACACACACACACATATATACATATATACACACAAACACATATATACATATATACACATATACATATCTACATATATACTGTATATAAACATATATATATATATATATATATATACAAATCTACATATATATATTAGGAGTGGGACTCGATTAAAAAAATTAATCCAATTAATTAGAGGCTGTGTAATAATTAATCTTGATTAATCGTATGTAATCGCACACAGGGCCGATCCTGGGTAGATGGCCGCCTTTGTGCGAATGTGGTTTCGCCGCCCTACGTACCTATTTTCTATTATGATATGACGGATATTACTATTACATGTACTACTTCAAACAGGATTAAGACGGTGTTAGGGTTAGAGTCGGGATGTATAAATAAAATTTAATTTCAAACGATTAGTTTTTATAAAAACTAAATAAAGAATCACAAAAATAAAAAAATCACATACATACATTAATTTATTAGTTAAACATCAAAGAATGATTCTCCTAGCTTTAACAGTAGCAAATTCATCTATTATGTTTAAATGATCCAGTTTTTCACAAATTTCAGATTCTATAGACAGAAGCACAACATCACTCAATCGTTGTTGCCCGATAGTGGAACGGAGATCATTTTTAATTATCTTGAGTTTTGAGAAGGTCCTTTCAGATGCTGCCACTGATACAGGCAACGTAAGAAAAATGCGTAATGCAATGCAGAGATTCGGAAAACAAACCCGCTTTCACGTTTTGTCTTTCTCTCGGACATTCTACAAAATAGGTAGAATAAATGGCTAATTCAAATATAATAATAATTTTGTAATAATCTTGGGCCTAATTCACACAAGTGACATATACACAATACACACTAATGTCATGTCAGTGTGCATTGGGCAATAAGTAAACATGTAAAAGTTTGTAATTTTTCTGAAATATTTCATTAACACTTTGAGCCCCACGTGCGCCACCGATGGTCATTTTAAATGTAAAAATACATTGCCGGTGAAAACGTGGGCTCAAAGTGTTAAAAAAATCTGTACATACTTTCTCAATGAAACAGCATATCATAATCATAACGTACGTTTGTGTAGAACCACGAGTCCTGAGCCTTTGTGTAGTCCAAACAAATAGAATCAAACCAAACCAAACCAGCCTAGATTAGAAAGCCGGCTTATTTAATCGTTCTAAGCGACAGGCAGCTCTGCACACAGTGACAAACAGTCAATTCAGAGATCGCCGCAGCCCCGCTGTCTTTTGCCGCTTCTCTTGACTCGCAATCCCGTTGAGGAACGTACGCGTCTCACATGAAATCTATCGCCTTCGCGACGCCACTATGAAACATGCAAGTTGAACGTTGACTAAGGGACTACACACATTTAGAGTTTTGGTCGCGCGTAGTAAACACATGGTAAGCAATGGAACCGTTCATTTTAAAAATAACGTAACATGATTGTCAATATACAGTAATTGCTTTGTGAGTGTTGCTGTGATCAAGGATTCGATTATCATTATTTGTTTCAATCAGGGTCGTATTTGTACGATGTGTTGTGTTCAAGTTACATTCTGTGTTTGTCAGTCGTTGTAAAGATTAAATTCTGTAATTACAGCCACATTAGCTCCACAAATGAGACACACGGGTTTACCGGCAATGTCAGTAAACATATACTCAGCCTCCCATCGGTTTTTAAAGGCTCTATTTTCAGAATCAACTTTTCTCTTCGGCATCGTGTGGGCTAGCTTCGCAATAACTTGCAGCAACGCGGTAAATGTTCGGCAAGGCAGCTGAATCGCTGCATTATGGGATCTGTAGTTTATTGTGTTACCAGCGCTTCATATACCCGGGCCATTAATAGCAATAATACAGTATATAAAATGATCTCGCGGGCCGGATATAATTACACGCCGGGCCGGATGTGGCCCGTGGGCTTTGAGTTTGACTCATATGGACTAAATTGAACTTGAAAAGAAATATTTTTTGGAATGTGATCGCGCAAGTCAGTACATCGAGCCCGCGTGCTATTGTGGTTTTGCTTGTGTGCTTCAGTAAGTTACCGTCCCCTCGCTCTTACTTTTTTACCGTTCATCTAATGAATACACTGAGTATGGCTTTACCAAAACAATCATTGATCGCGAATAAAGTATCCATTATTCATGAAGCTTCAATAGGTGAATAGGTGATCTGTCTTTCTGCGTTAACCGCATGCGTTTTCATACGTCTCAAACTAAGGGGATGCGAGATTAAAATAAATCGAGAAGCGCGCGTACATACTTAGTGCATCCCCTCTCGGGAATCGAACCTCGGACGTGGGCGCTACAGACGAATGCTTTACCATCGCGCCACTGCGTGTGGTTTATCTATTCGAGCGTAGCAGTGTAATTAGGTTTTTGTTCATCTGCGCACTGCGTCAGTTCACGTGAGCTGCTGAATATGGTTTTATATATATGTCACTCGCTCGCTTCTAATTGTTTCGCTGCCTTCTTAATTATATAATGCATGTTTTCTAAAGCGCGTTTTGTAGCTCTTCCTGGCTTTCTACGTAATGCGTGATTACGTGAGAGGCGTGATGATGTCATACGAACTCCGCCCCTCCAGCTGAACTCCATTACAGTAAATGGAGAAAAACAGCTTCCAGTTATGACCATTACGCGTACAATTTCGAAATGAAACCTGCCCAACTTTTGTAAGGAAGCTGTAAGGAATAAGCCTGCCAAATTTCAGCCTTCTACCTACACGGGAAGTTGGAGAATTAGTGATGAGTGAGTGAGTGAGTGAGTGAGTGAGTGAGTGAGTGAGTGAGTGAGTGAG
>JANRMT010062810.1:1813266-1886730 GCA_026402145.1 Polypterus bichir lapradei
GAGTGAGTGAGTGAGTGAGTGAGTGAGTGAGTGAGTGAGTGAGTGAGGGCTTTGCCTTTTATTAGTATAGATTTCAAGTCCTCAGTTGAACCGGAATGGATGAGTTCACTCATGAGTTCACCTTGACCCTCCATCAGTCACAGGTCAGCTCATGTCAAGCAGAGTCCAGGATGCAAAGACCTGTGAAATTAGCTAATATTTGAGAATTCAATCAAAGACAAAGAGGAAGAGCACGAAGCTGACATCCAAATTCTACTGCAGACCACCGAATGTTATAATGATTTAATAAACTAAAATGTACTCCTATCCTGCTCGCTATAGACACTTCTGCCAAGGCCTGGAGGACATCTTGCCAACCTGATCTATGGATACCCTGCTGGTCTGCCAGTCTGAATCATCACATAAGGATTTCAGATGTGAGATGCAGGTAAGATTTACGAAGATTTAGTCCAACAGTACACCTTGAGCAGCAGCCATTGCCCTTCAACTTAACTTCTGGACTATCCATTCTACTTGAATATAAAGGTGAACACTGCTAAAGGGACATTAGTGGTGACCATGTGCTCAATTAATAAAAGTAAGACCAGTACTTACAGTTCATCCCATTTAATGAGGTAAAAGAAGCTCTTGTAAGTTCCGACTTTCTTCGACTGAACCGGCTTAAACAAGTTCCTTCCATTATGCATCAGTGAGCACTGCATGTAGTACTTTTCATAGCTATATAAAAAAAAAAAAAAAACACATAACTGTTATTTATAAGTCCCTCCAAAGTAGGTCCTGTGCATGGAACAGCAGTAAAAGTTTGATGTTTGGTATCGATACCAGCTCTTGGACCTCAATACTGGAACTAAAACAGTTCCGAAACAAATTACGGAAAACTCCCCCAGACCAAAACCTCTGCTCCACCACACAATCATGCACCTCCCTTGTATGGCACAATCCATACATCGATATTAGGAGCTTCCTCTACGGACTACCCAGCAAGCTTACACTAAAGTGCGTTTGAAGAGCAGTGGGGGATTGTGGGATCTGAATTGTGTGTGTATATTATATTATATATATATATATATATATATATATAAAAATAACTAACACCCTTACACCGACCCCTATGGAACCCTTAAAATCATGGTGTATTGTCCATCTGAAAAAGGCAAAACTACACACAACATGGCTTGTACCTGAGCAGATTCGATTTTCATGCAGAGGTGCGTTTTCTTTAATAAAAGGGTAAGTGTCTGTCTGGTTCCCATGCCTTTGTCATTCCAATAGGTGGCACATTGCAAGCATTTGTCGCAATGCACTTCATTACTTCACATGTTTGTGATGTACCGTCTGTTGGAATGATTACCACATGCATTACAAAATACATTCCGATAGATGGTGCACTGTGGTCTATGCTGATTACTTAGATTTCAACCTGTCTTGGTCAGGTAGCACTGCTACTTTAAAAATGTTTTAGTAAAAATACAAACTTGGGTGTTGTGGGCCTATGACTGGATGATTTGACATTTAGATTACGCAATATGAGTAAGCTGACATTATTTTAATGTTAACTCTGTTCTGCTTGAACACATGAGGTTAAAATTGTTCTGGGACGTCGTTAGAAACTACACAGTGTTTAGTAACACATTAAAAACATATCAATTAGGTGGAGTTTTCCTTTAGTAAGCTAAAATAGCATTTCTGATGTGTCATGGTTTCTTCTTCACCACAAATGTCCACAGGTGTTCCAGAAGCCCATGGACTAATGGAGATTAATTTATTAGGTGACACTCTCAAAGGAGGTTGCTTGTTGGAGTAAAGAGGTCACATGACAAAAAGCCACAATGTTCATAGGAAGTTCACAGTCGGAATTATAAATGAACAATGAAAATAGGCAACAAAACATCAAAACATCACAACAAAAAGAGGACACATTGTCGCATTACAAAGTCCAGTCTTGTTCTCATTGGTGGTGGGGACCTTCAGACTCACCTGCTCACCCAATTAGCCGAAATCCCGTGAGCAGCAAACAGAGTAAACTGCAGGTGTTCTGTAGTTTTGTAGGCCTCTTTTATGGCTCTCGTCTCGGCTACGCTGGACTCCGTAGATGCAGGGCTGCTACTAAATGATTTCAAGTACAACTGCAGGAGGTCGCAGACTGCTGTGGTCAGGGCATTCATGCTTTCTTCAACTGGGCTGCTAGGACCCGACGATGCTACGGATGGAAAACAACACACCATGTTAGTCTTTAATGAAAGCAATAGCGGTGGTGCCATCCTCTTACAAAAAAGGATAATGTAAACTTACCAGCTGAAGCGCTTTTAGTAAAGCCATCTGCAGACTTCAAACCAGCCTACAGAACAGAAAATGACGCAGTCTGTGAGTTTAAGTGTTTCAGCCTATCAAGTCCAAACTGTTTTGATACCCATTAAAAAGAAAAGAATCGTTAGGGTTTTATAAGAACACTAGCTGATACCCGCCGCTTTCCAATCATTTCATTAAAAAGCTGTCATACTAAGTTTACAAAATAAAATGTATAACAAAAAAAAGTATGAATTTCATACTAATAACTCACCCCTTCTTGGATTACTTCACAACAAACTGCAGTCTCAATTATCACTAATTTTAAATAGAAATCTGCTCATTAATGTGAGCTAAATAAAACCTTTTATTAAAACACATCTTTATTTATTGGCATCTGCTTTTCTATCTCATATAAAGCATTCATGAGACATCTCTCACAATAACTCAACAATGGTAATATTAATTAATATGCTATTTGTTATATCTTTACCTTTTTAAGTTGAATTTCTTTAAAATTATTAAATAAATATTCACATAGTATATTTTTTTTAAATATTTAAAAATACAGGTAAAATTTCCTTACAATGAATATCTTTACAACGAAGGATTTTTATGGTCCCGACAGTTTCTCCATATGACGCGAGTCTATAGAAATCTCGTTACTACGAAGTACATTCAGCAGATACTTGCACAAAAGACCTTGAAATGCCTGAATGAATCATCCACAGAGCAGTTAGTTCTGTGGCGGCAGCTCAGTTGTGCACAATGATCCCCAAACAGAAACATTTTCTTTTTTTTTTTTTTGAACTTTCCTCGTACTGTTTTTTTTTTTTTTTTTTTTATTTTGCTTTGTTTGTTTTCGGTGGTTTTCAGCGATACCTTTTGCTTATTGCTTGTCAACATTTGAAAAACATCCACTGGATTTAACTCATTGTCACCCTCCTATAGAAACGGCAGACACGAAAAAACGATAACAGTTCATATTAGGAAAAAAAAAAAGAATTTGGAATTTCGCCATTGACGCTATCAACTTTCTTGAAAGGCCGAGCAAAAAAAGAAGAAAAATCTCGGGTTGCAAATGTATGTGAACTGCTGCATTTGAAGACGTCGAAAAAGCAGTTTTTATGCGGTTCAGTGACGCTCATTCAAGAAACATTCCTATTAATGCGGCACTCATACAAGAAAATGTGAGGTTTGTAAACTCCCTTGGGACCTCCGTCTATGGGACAACACACCGAAGAGCGTCCCGAAGTGCGATCTCTGAGTCTATGGAAGACTGTTTATCTGCTGCTGGGGAAACAGCAGGCTCAAAGCTATGCTGTGTCACTCCACCAAAGCAAACAGAAACGATATTGGTGGGTAATGCAAGGTACATTTGTAAATGCAAATAACAGGTTTACTTGGTCACTGACCTGGCCTTGACCCTGCCTGACTGCTGTATCTGTGTAAAGCAGAGTGGCAGATCACGCTACAATAAATAAGTGTGCCGCTCCTGTTTCAAGCTGAATAAAGCTGGCTTTGCTAAAGTACTGAGAATAAGCCTCGTGTTTTGGGGTGTAAGACAGGGACTTATAATAGCGCAACCCTGATCTTTTATGATTTGCTTCTGTGTCGCTTCACTGCAGCGCTACGAGCCTGATGTTGCCCTGCCCCGGCAACAGACAAACAACCTTCCACAGACGCTGCAATCACGCTTCGGGGCGCACTTCAGCATTTCATTCCCGTTGGGTGGGGACTGGGTCTCAAAAGAGTTCAGAAACCTCACAACATGCTTCTACATTTAGATAATGTTCGCGTTGAATTCCTCCCACCCAACTGCACAGCAGTGCTTCAGCCATTGGATTTGGACATCATTCGCACGGTGAAAGTGTATTATCGCAAGGAAATGCTGGGAAAAATTCTTGTCAGAATAACTTGTAGACAGGAGGAGATTAAAATAAACGTGAAAGAAGCTATTGAAATGATTGAAAACGCTTGGGCGCAAGTTAAAGAAAGTACAATAGTAACAAATACAGAATCTCATTACAAAGAAATTTAGTTTTAAGTCCCTGGGAGTTCATTGTAACAGAATTTTACCTGTATATTAGGTCTTTATATTTCTGGTTATATGTGTTAAATCACATATTTGATTGCAACTTTTCCATAAGGGCCATTTCATACTTTTTATTATGAAGATTAATTTTTTTAATTGAATTTTTCATATCTCAAATTTCATCAATAATTGTTTATTAAAGTTGCTTCTTGTGTTTTCTTCGATTGTAATCAATACAAATTAGGTGAAAACAACTCAAACTGTTCAGGGAAAAAAGGAAAAGCAAATCCAACAAAAACCTGGCTGTATTAGTGTGCACACCCCCTAAACCAAACTAACTAACTAAAACATGAAAAACGTTTCTTTTTTAACGATGTGTTTACATAGATCAGGGGTGCCCAATGCGTCGATTGCGATCGACCGATAGATCGGAAAGGTAGTGCAGGTAGATCGTGCTGCATTCAAAAAAAATTGTTGTTAAAATGATAGTCTGTCATATATCCTCCCTATGGCATTTGCCACTTGATTGACATACATGGCGGCCAGTCTGAGATCTCTTTTCTTCTAACACACTGGTCATCCCGCACGCACGATGAAACGCATGAGCTACTGCAAAACTCCGGCTGTCTAAGTGATCTAGTTAGCCTTCTAATTTATATCGACTAAAGAAGGGATTTAAAAAAAAAAAATTTTTGGGAAGGGTATGGGCTGGATGTGGAATTGGAAGAGGATTTTTTTCTCTCACAATCAAAGTGCGTTTGTCTGATCTGTCAATCTATCATTGCTATTCCAAAGAAGGAAAATGTGGAAAGGCACTTTCAAACTGTTCATAAAAACTACGAAACTGACTTCCTTCTGAAAAGTGATCTGAGAAAGAGAAAGGTGAGGGAAGTAAAATCGCAGTTAATCAGACAGCCGTCATTTTTCACTCGGCTGAATTCAAACGGCAGACACACCGAAGCATTGTTCCGGGTGAGTCACTCGATCATTAAGCATAAGAAGTCCTTCCAAGATGGAGAGATGATAAAAGAGGCCTTCATTGAGGCAGATGGCAAGGGAGAAATTCTTGGCCAGAGAAAAGGAGTTTCTCCTCGTCATTAAACATGCAGAATACAAGCAACTTACTAACAATCAATAGCCACTAGTCTTGGCATTTTTTTTTCCCCGATCTGACCAACATGTTGAATGAGCTTAATTTACAGCTGCAAGGAAAAGAGAAAACCAATATGGTCAATATGATTAGCTCAGTTAATTATTTCAAACAAAAAATGCAACATCTGTCCTCAAAGCTGCAGCGCCTTGATTTGGGGAACATTCAAAACCTCGCATCAGAGCTGGAGACGTAATGGAAGGCGTGTATGCAACTTGACAGCATCCGCTACAGAGAGCAGATTGAAAATTGCCTGTCAGACTGTATCGAATGGGAAAAAAAGTAACAATTCGAGTGTTGCCCAATGTAACAGAGTAAGAGTAGCGTTTTTTCTTCACAAATGTGCTCAAGTAAAAGTATGGTGCAGTAAAACTACTCTTAGAAGTACATTTTTTTTTAAAAAGTTACTCAAGTAAATGTAACGGAGTAAATGTACTCGTTACTTCCCACCTCTGATACTCAGTATATAAATATATAGCATTTTTAATGTAGGTAGGTCATTTTGACCTAAAAGTAGCTTGCAAGCCGAAAAAGTGTGGGCACCCCTGCCCTAAACGAACACTCCTTTTGATTTTATTACAGCACTCTATCTTTTTGGGCAATTTTACAATAAAGATGGAATCAGTTCTGACAGCATTTATCTCGGTTTGATTTTGGCAGGGGTGTGTAGACTTTTTATATCCACTGTATGTTTAAAATTCTTGATGATAGCTAAATGTGTGCTGTAATGAGGTACACAGAAATTGTTAATGTACTAATTTCTTAATACTATTCTTACATTTCCATACATAAACAATAGATACAAAATTGCAAAACTGGGTTTGCTTAATTCTACTGCAGCGTTTCTTAAACCTTTTTTTCTCGTGACCCAATCTCTCCCTTCTTAGCGTCTTTGGGAGTGAGTATAGGATGACCAACAGACCAGGGCCTGGGGTTTGTTCCCCTTTGAAGAATCGCCACAGACAGCCATAGCAGAGCCACATCGATTACTTTAAATGAAGGCGGTGACACTTTGCAAACTGTATGTGACCCATCAAAGCCCTGGTGAAAGTTTGTGTAAATTTATAACAAATGTAAACATGGAACTACTGCTCTTTTCGAAAAGAAGCATTACAGAGGAAACAGGAGTTAATTAAACAAGGAGATCCATTTAGGGAAAAAATGATTGCTGTGTATTGCAGTAGACCGGTACTTTTGAAATGGTATAGTACCAGCATTTCAAGATTTTTGATACAAGAAGCAAACTTGCGTTGAGTTTTCTTCTCAAGCAGAACCCTAACCATTTAAAACTCGATCTTCCTTCGATACTCGCTATGAGGACTGGGGCTTCACTGGGGGGCGCGCCTCCCTTATAACTTCAATGTGATCATAACTTTGTGGTTTCAAGAGGGAAACACCAGGGAGATGAACCATTGCTTGGTGCATAAGGGAGGCTGGAGCGAGACAGAGGGTTTTGAAGTTATTCTTTATTTACTTCATGACCATTATGGTACTGAAGTCCGATTGATACAGAAGTCAAAACTTTACTACCAATCCAACACTGGGAAGGATAAGGATTGGAAACCACAGAGTTAGAAATACAGCAAGACCTCTGTTCACGAGTGATCTGGTATACGAGCATTTTTCCGTCATGAAATTGGTCTCTGTACACAAGTAGTTACTCGGAACCCGAACGTTTTTGAACATGATCAAACATGTATGGTTTGTGTGGCGTCAGTTAGACAAATGAATCTTGACTTAGTCTGAGCCCATCCTTCGCCAAATTAATGCGCAAGTTATTTTATTGCAAACACATATTTTACTGTTCAGTTACTAAAATTTATGACCAGCATGGAGCCAAAGAAAGCATTAAAGGATGCACCCATGAAGAAATTAGCAAAAATAACCATAGAACTGAAAAAAGAGATCATCAAAAAACACGAAGATGGTATTCGTGTGGCTGACCTGGTACGCCAATATGGCAAAGCAACAGTTGACAATATTTACCATTCTTAAAGAGAAAGATAGATTCAAGAGTGCTGATGTGGCAAAAGGAGTTAAACTGTTAACAAAACAAAGACCTAAAGCAATCGATGTTGCTAGTGTGGATAAACCAGAAACAGCGTGGCAATCATATATGTGAAAAAGCAAGGGAGTTGCATGCTGATCTCATTAAGGAAAACCCCCTGGAATGAATGATTCAGAAGCGGAATCATTTAAAGCAAGACGGGATGGTTTGAGAAGTTTAAAAAAAGAAGGATTCACAGTGTCGATAGATAGATAGATAGATAGATACTTTATTAATCCCAAGGGGAAATTCACAAGGCATGGAAAAGATGTAAGCACAGATAAAGCAGCCGCCGAGAGACACATCGAGAAGTTCCAGGAGTTCGTTGAGAGTAAGGGGTACCTACCACTATATACAATGTATGTATATCAACAGTTCTGGGTTGTAGAACGAATCAATTAAATTTGCATTATTTCTTATGGGAAAATTCGATTTGGAATACGAGCATTTCTGTTCACGAGTCACTTTCTGGAACGGGTTAATCTCGTGAACCGAAGTTCAAATATAGTAAAGACCTTTAAGGCTTTATCTTACTTTCACCAGAGGGATTCCTTCATTTTGAAGTTCTGAGGTCCCAACCTCAGGTTAACACGCTCTCGTCCACCTACCCAATCACATCACCAATCATTCATTTACAGTCTCATGGCGTGTGGTGTTGAAGCCTTCTCTTATTTTCTTAGGGAGTCAGGAAGTCTTGTTGTTTCATTAAATTAGTAAGCCTGAGGAGTGTGTGGTATAACCCATCTCTTTTGTTTAGTTCACACAGACTGACTGGCTGGCTGGCTGGCTGCTTTACGCTTGGCACTCCTCCTTGCTTGTGTGACCAGTTCCATTTCCCACTATGACTCACTACCTCCACCCATATGGCTCTATTTTGTGTCACAAATTCTGGCAACAAGATTAACTCATGACATTTTCTAACTAGGGTTGTTGTTTGGGGGGATTGGGTTATGCTAGAGCCTTCACCAGCTAGCATAGGGCGCAAGGCAGGAGCAAACTCTGGACAGGGCGTTAGTCCATTGCAGACACTCCATTGCAGTTCTCACCAAGATTAACTGCTCCTTTTATTTCAGGACTGCATCCAACTTCCTGTCTATGTGGGATGTTTACAGTAAGGCATGGATTTCAATTTACTGGAAAATGGGAACCAACAAGAGAAGAAGAGTAAGAAAGAGTGTGTGTCAACGCCTTCAAATCGAAGCTTTCAATCTCTGCTTTATTAGCCTGATCTGGTTAGTTTGTGAAGGCCCCTTAAAGGAACAGCCCATCCAAAAATTATTTATTTTTTTAAATATGTTTTGTAGTGTTGACTGAGAATTTTAAATGTCATTTTCATGGAGAAGGAAGATTAAAAAAAGTTTATGATATAATAAAAGCTAAGGGTGGCCAATACTGTACAACAGCAAATGTAAGAGCCATTTTCCTAGTTCTATAAAATATATGAATATTTATTAGATGATAATGCATAAAATATGGGAGGTTCCTGTAACCCCCGTGAATAGAATTAAGTTGGTATTTTCCTGTCATTTCTTAACAGTTTTTGAGTAAACAATGTTCTTTAGTTAGAGTCTAGCCTTGCCTTGTGTAAGGTACAGAGGCATATGGTTTTTTAATCGTGTCCTTGTTTGTGCTCACGTTCGTGCTTGCGCACGTGAACATGCTTCGGTACATGTCAATGTGCCAACAGCCTACGGGCCTTTTGAGTGTGAAGTAACTCTTAAAATAAAAGATTTAAGTGTTGAACCGTATGTTTAAGGCATACAGAAGAAGAAATTAAGAACTTTTAAGTACAGAAATAACCAAAGCTTCTTAAGAAAAACTAAGTCTATAGAAGATACATTTTTTCCTTTTTTTTGCCTTTATTCTATGTGTATAACTATTTTTCTTTTTATTCTTGTGTGGATTATTTGCTTTTAACTTTCACTAAATATTTTAAAACGAACTTTTGGACTGTGAGATTTCTTTGACACGTGTCTTACCCGTGCCTGACTTCGCCTTAAAATTTGGCAGCTACACTAAATGATGTGAAAAATGTCCATGGAAAAATACATTTCACGTTACTCATGTTGTATAATCTGCACATCAGCTATCCTGTTCTATGCTGTAAATATGTAAAACACATGCATCATTTGGTACAATACTGTTAAAATAGATACTTCGGGGGGAAAAAACGTCACACATCATGAACAGGAAGTTCATTCACACAATGCCAAGCTTTTGAATTGATGTAATGACACTTGACCAATGAATTAGGAAGGGAGGCGAGTGGTTCTGCATTGGTAGACATTGTTTTTTTTTGGGTTACTTTTACTTTAATTTGGTTTCTTTAGTGCTTTGGTTTTGTCTTTAGATCTGTTTACTTGCTTCTCCCTTTCTTGGAAGCATACAAGAACTGTCAAAATAAAACTTTTTTTGTTCTTTAAACCAGAAAAAGCTACAACAGCTTTTTTGTGTTTATTTATAATTTTTTTTTTGGAAGCACCTCATAAAGTCCCCTGGAGTAGCACCACTTTGAGTTACAGACCATAAATATACAAAAGACCAGGGTGGTCCTCAGACGGCAGGATATCAAAATCCCCCAGAGGTTTATTTTCTCTAGGGATGCTGCTGGCTGAGTTTTTGTTTTTCCTCTCCTGCCCTGGCTCAATGATACTGTTAATAGACCGATATTGTTACGGTGCATTTATGTTACTGCTTTAAATTCCTGCGTGTTTAAGTGAATCAGGGTCTTTATGTGTGCTCATTAGGCTATTAGTGATTTGTAAAATGTGTAATTCTGCCTACCTGTGAACTTGTTACAACACTCCAAGGACTACACAAAAACAACTCGACTGGACTGAATATGAAAACTAAAAAAGCCACCTTGCACTTTTCACAGCAGCCTCACCACAACTGGCCTGACAAATTGCATTTAACTGGTTTCAAAATGGACAGATGGAATGTAAACATGAAAAACAAGCTGACTGTACAACTGCCTTGTACAAGTATATAAACTTATTAGCTAAAAGAGAGAAACATACTAACAAAAATAATGTAAAAGCACTCCGCTCCTCTCGATTGGGTCAATCTAGGAATCCCAATCACCAGCACACACAAGTCAAACTGGTGTACCACCTGTAGATCACTCCTTGTAAAGGGTTCACCTCTAATGATCTTCTTTGCTCTCTTTCCTCTTCTAAACCCCCAGCTACTTTATTTTTTTACAGATGCACTGGTAATGTCCAGCAGTTTCAGCCTCTGGGTGAGCTGCATGGCACTTTCTTTCTTCTGCCCTCTCCTGTCATATCCCATTTTACTCCTCAGGTTTTCCTTTGTTGAGATCTTTCTGCTCTTTCTCTTTCTGGCAAAGGTTGAACCATTAGGGCAGAATCGCTGTAAAATTAGCCATAGCAATAAGTTGGAAATCTCCCGACTCGATTCTCAATTCTGGAGTTATGTCAAAGTCAATTTATTTATATAGCACATTTAAAACAACATAGGAATGCTGTGGCCAAAGTGCTTTACAATAATAGAATAAAAGAAAAACATGCACTTAACATGAATAACATAAATAGAAATAAAATAAATGAACATAAATAATAAATAGAAGAATTGTTACATAATCACAATGAAGAAACCATCAGTATTACTGAAGGTCACGGAATGCAAGTGAATAGAAATGAGTCTTTAATCTCGTTTTGAATTGTCGACGACTCCTTTATGTGACGAGGTAAAGAGCTCCACAGGCGAGGAGCAGCAGCTGCCAAAGTCCTGTCTGTCCCTCTTAGTTTGACACTCGGTACGAGGGACAACAAGGGACAACTGACCAGAAGATCTAAGCACTCTGGATGGCTGGTGTAAAGCATACAATTCAGATAAATAGGCAGCAGTGAGCCCATGTAAAGATTTAAAAACTAGCAACAAGATTTTAAAATCAATTCAAAAACTGACAGGCAGCCAGTGTAAAGAAGCTAATATTGAAGAAACAGAATCAGACTTTCTTGCCCCAACCAGAAAGCGAGCGGCAGCATTCTGGACCAACTGTGTATCAGAGACTTGCTAATCCCAGAATGCAGCGAGTTGCAGTAATCAAAGCGAGAAAAGATAAAAGCAGGAGTAGCTTTCTCAAGACCCCTAGAAGATAAAAAAGGCTCGATCTTACCTAAAAGACGAAGCTGGGAAAGGCAACTCTTGACAACAGAATTTACTTGTTTCTCAAAAGAGAGGTTACTGTCAAAGATAACAGCAAGATTGCAGACTTTTGCAAAAGACAGAGAAAGAGCCGAGAAGTCCAAGACCAATTTGGGCTTTAGCTGATGGGCTTAAGCTGCTACAGTGAGTGGTGTGACCGGCTCAAATATCTTTAAGTGGCAATCATGTATACAACTTACTCAGACTTACAGTACCTGGATGGCAGCTTTACTTGATGACCGTTTTCTTTTTCCTGTGTACAGCTGTGCCTTCATTCCTCTATGATGAACTTGTGCTGTTTGTGGTTGTGGGGTGAGGTGGGCACAGTGGAATGGGTGTCTTATATTGTATTGCCGTTTTCATGGTTGTTTGATATACTGTAACTTGTATTTTCCATCTTTTTAATAAAAGTTTGATAACAAAAAAAAAAAAAAAAAGAATATAAAAGCACTCCTTACCTCTAAGGTCTTGCTTCTTGGAAGGTTCACAGATCTTTTCAGCTGCTTCACGGCATTTGTGACAGCCTTTGTCTCAACTCCGTCTAACGCAGAACACATATTTCTGACCGCCTGGACTACATTGTCCACCGTTTTAAATTGGCTATTCTACAAAAAAAAAAAAAAAAAAAAAAAAAAAAAGTGTTATTGATCAAAGTTCAGCTAAATTTGTTCTTAGAAGTAGGCAGGTACCAGTTCAGAGCAACCCACATGTTTACAAACACAGTATAATTAAAACAAAATCAAACAACACTGCAACGTCAGACACATCATGTAGTACACACATGGAAACTTTGAAATACCCAAATAGGTTGAAAACATTAGGTTTAAAATATATCAATAAAGTGAAAGTTATAAATATTAGGGGGCTCTGCCCCCTGCTCGTTTCACTCGCCAACCCCTGGCCAGACGCTATACGCTAACCCCTTCGTGGTTCTGTCGCTCGCATATGGGGTAGCTGATGTACAATTTAAACAGATTGTTATTTTCATGAGAATTGTTACATATGCATAATAGAACTACTTTACATTACAGTGAGTAACTAACCATAGTAAAAAATAGTAAAACATAATAAATTGAAAGAAAATTATGTTTCATGTTGCGTTAGAGGCATTCGTTACATTATACGTTTTCGTTCTGTTTGGTTTTGAAATTAACATGCAAACACTTTTTAAATTTACACTTTTACTTTAAAACTTCAGCAAAAACTATTTTTTGAATTAACTTTTTGTCAATATCACACTGAATTTTGATTCCGTGTTTGGACATGCATCGTTACAACGTAACCTATAACTGCCCGTGAGTGAATTCCGTTTCTTTCTCTCTAATAAATAAACCGACTTTTTGGAATGTTTGTCCCTGTGATTTGTTAATTGTCATAGCAAAAGCTATTCTAACAGGAAACTGTAAATGTTTTAATATGAATGGCATATCAAGATCTCTTTTGGTGTCTAATGTTATTCCCTGAAGATATACTACATTACCTTTCTTGTCGCCTGTTAAAATTTTTGTTAGAATTGTTCGACCAATTTTGAATACAACTAATCTTGTCCTATTGCATAGCCCATCACTCAGACATAAATTACAATACATCCTTCTTTCAACAGTAATTCGGCCGGTGGAAGACCAGGCGGTATTAATGGTTGTTGTTATTCTTTTTGATATTGTAAGTTGATGTTTTCATCTTCCGCACCATCACCACCAACTGTTTCAGCAGAGTCTATTAATACTCATTTAACCAATTTGCCGTGTAACCGATCGACAATTTTCGCATTTATTCGTTTGACTTCATCGTTTCTCAGTGCTAAGATTTCACGTGTCCTCATTTCTTCTGTTGATAGCCCTTCGGGATGAAATTCTTCAATAAGATTTGGACATAATACGTCTTTTATAATTGGGAACTTAAAGTGAGGAAAACGTAAAAATTTATAAGAGCTGAGAGCGCAGGGACTGCGTCTGACAAAAGCATTCATACAAATGAGAGGTGAGAGAACCGAAGTCATGGGCCGTTAACCGGAAATGGTTGAGAGGAGGGCGGGACTTGAAAAAATCTCTTGGCAATAGTCTCGTCTCAAGATTTTCTTTTATAATAGAGAGGCAAGGCAGCACAGGGACACAGTGGTAGGGGGGTTAAGTGCACCAGGGTTCATGTCCCAGGTCCTCAATGCGTGCAGTTGGCATGTTCTCCCCATGTCTGTGTGGGCTTCCCCCACAATGTCCAAAGACATGCAGGTTAGGCGAGTTGGCAATGCTAAGTTGACCCTGGCGTATGCTTGCCGTGTGTGTGTGTGTGTGTGTGTGTGTGTGTGTGTGTGTGAGAGAGAGAGAGATTGAGTGTTTGCCCTGTCCAGGGTCTCTTCCTGCCTTGTGTTAGCTGGGATAGGCTCCAGCACCCAACCCATATTACGACCCTGGTCTGTATTAAGCAGGTTTTTAAATAAAAAAAAAATAAATAAAAAAAAAAATCACATGACATTACAAATGTACCAAGCTACTACCAGCTGGCAAAAGTCCCCTGAATAAACCCAATTTACATTTTCTTTCCTTTGTGATTCATTTTTTTATTAGATCAAAAACAGAGCAACAGCAAGAAATATGAGATGAAACAATGCTGAAAATAAGAATAGGTGTGCACAGATCATATTGAGATTATTGTGACTGAGATATAAACTGCAATATGATTAATGTTAACATTTCATATTGCTGCTTACATATCAAGGCTAAAAGCACATGTTACAGTCATGTGAAAAAGAAAGTACACCCTCTTTCAGTTCTAAGGTTTTACTATCAGGGCATGATTAAAAAAAAATAATAATAACCTGGTCCTTAAAAGGTCTTAAAATCAGGTAAGCACAACCACAGATGAACAACACCACATCTATCTAGCTATCTAATCCTGCCAATTACACTATCCATCTGTTATTGTGTACCTTTCTATCCAATCTATCGCTCTAGTATATACAGTCTTTCCTATCAATCTACCTATCATTATTTGGTTGACACGTTTATCCATAGAAACTTGCATCTGAGGCACAACTGGTTATATTTCCTTTGTTTTTACCCAGTTAGAACACAGGGAGGTGAAGTGAAGTGACTTAGTATTCATATCTATCTATTATATAGTGCCTTTCAAGTCTATCTATTCACAAAGGTGACGCCTCATCTGGAGTGCATGTACTTTTTGTCTTGACATGCAATAGGATCTTCTATACACAGGTATATGTGTGCCCTTCTAAATGATGCCCAGTTGATTCAATGTGCCATAGGTGGACTGCAATCAAGTTCTGGACACATCTCAAGGAGGATTAAAGCAGACAGGATGGACCTGGCAACAATTTGGAGTGCCACAGCAAAGGGTCAGAATACTTTTTAGGAATAAGGGATTTCACATTTTGATTTGTAATAAATCTGCAAACCTCTCAGGTCACATGTTTTCACTTTGTCATGAGGGGTTATCGAGTGTAGACTGATGGGCAAAAACAGCAAATTAATCAACAATACAATAAAAATGTGCAGAAAGTCAAGGGGTTTAACACTAGAATTACCAAAGCCTACGAAAAAACTCGTAGATCCGTCCCACCTTAAATCGCTTCACACCTCTCCATCAGCATCTTTTGTCCTTTAAATGTGTCGATAAGCAGCAAGCAGTCTGCTACCACATCCCCCACCACCGCACAGTTTTCTCAGCTCAAGTCTGTTTACCTGCATGTCAGTTGCTTGGAGTTGTATAGAGTGAGAAATCATGCAAAATCACACCTTTTATAAATACTATATCCTTATTTGGAACACATGCATTTCATGTGTGTTCCGTGTCTACAACAATCTATGTCCAGTAAACACATCATTAAAACAGAAACGTTTTTCATGTTTTAGTAATAATTGACAAAATGTATAATGTGTGAAGCCTGAATTCCAAATCCATACTAATAAAAGGCAAAGCCCTCACTGACTGACTGACTGACTGACTCATCACTAATTCTACAACTTCCCATGTAGGTAGAAGGCTGAAATTTGGCAGGCTCATTCCTTACGTTACTTAGAAAAGTTAAGCAGGTTTCATTTCGAAATTCTACGCATAACGGTCATAACTGAATCCTACTTGCGTACATATATACGTCCATAGCCTGCAGCTCGGTTGCCGTGTGAGGCGGAGTTGCGTCCCCCATCACCACGCCTCTCACATAGTTGGCTGCCTGCCTATATTGCGTCCCCCATCCCCACGCCTCCCACATAATTGACTGCCTGCCCATATAAGGCCGTCCGTCAGCAGCGATCCAAGCTGTGAGAAAACAGTAAAAAGGAGGCGTGTCAGACGTCGTGGTACATTTTCTGATGCAGCTAGACGGAAACAACTTTGTGATGCTGCCGCCAAATACTCGCAGAAAAATCCACATTGTAAGAATAAGAGCAGCTCACTTCTCAAAACGGACTCAACCGGGGTCGGAACCCATTTTATTATATTTGTATCTTTTGTGAAAGTGTTTACAGTACTTGATATTTGGAATTCAGGCTTCACACATTATACACTTCATGTCTATATTTTGTCAATTATTACTAAAACATGAAAAACGTTTCTGTTTTAACGATGTGTTTACATAGAAATGAAATGCATGTGTTCCAAATAACGATAGAATATTTATAAAAGGTGTCATTTTGCTTGACTTCTCACTCTACACAATGCTAAGCACTTGACATGCAGGTTAACAGACTTGAGCCGAGTAAACTGTGGCAGTTGGGGGATCTGATAGTAGGCTGCTTGCTGCTTATCAACACATTTAAAAGACAAAAGACGCTGATGGAGAGGTGCAAAGCGATTTAAGGTGGGACGGATCTACGAGTTTTTTCATAGACTCTGGTAATTCTAGTGTTAAGAACTTTGAGAATCGACTGTACATGAAAAACAGCACAGTTGCAGATAAACTCCAGTCAGTATCCATTTTAAAAGTCTGAAGTAGTTCATGCTTACCTCATTCTGAAGGCACAGTTGGACTTGTTTGTGGTACTCTTCAATGCAGGTAGCAAGAGTCTGTCTACAAATGAAGAATCAGGAGGAAAGTTAATGTTATTTACAAAATCAGTGGCACCAAGCATAATCTTCTTTGCTTACCTTGAAGCTGCTTCCTTAAGTGGTTTCTCTATGGGGAACAGACACTTCTGCAAATCCACTGCAGAGGAATCATCATCGGCCTGAAGATTGAAGAGAAAGTAGTTAAATAAAACTGGACGCAGCACATTCTCATATTTCAGTGTTCTTGTATCAGCAGGGTAAACGGACCACCAAACCAATTTCAAGCGTAAGGTTCCCTTTAGCTCACAGATGTGAACACTCATAAATTCCCACCATTCAATCAATGAAATGTCAAATGCAGCCAATTGCTGCCATTTACAGAGCACAAAGACAGATCTCTGTTGTAAAAACAGATCATTTATATTGATTCTAAAGGTCAGAGCTGTGCAAACAACAATGGTTCCTCATACAACAGCCAGTACAGGAAAATCTTCTTGGTCTGATAATTTTCTTAAGAAATCAACAAATGCCTTTATCCAAAAAGGTCATCTAATCACAGAAATAAGACCACAAAGAGCATACCAGCCATCTCAACTCAATCTAAGGGACAGGCCCACCTGTGACCATCTGAATAAGTTGTCCATAAACGCT
Source organism: Polypterus bichir lapradei (assembly GCA_026402145.1). Taxonomy (NCBI): domain Eukaryota; kingdom Metazoa; phylum Chordata; class Cladistia; order Polypteriformes; family Polypteridae; genus Polypterus; species Polypterus bichir. The sequence goes on from JANRMT010062810.1 coordinate 1,830,610, forward strand.
GGTCAAGTGAAGGGGCTACCATATAGGAAAAGCCACTGGTCAAGACGGAGTGTCCTTCAGTTCTTAAGGCCTTCACTGACCAACTTTGTGGTGTCCTTTGCCACCTGTTCAATCTGTCCCTAAGGCTTCAGAAAGTACCACTGCAATGGAAAACATCCCGCATTGTTCCTGTTCAAAAGAAGGCAGGCCTGTTTTCACCAAATGATGACAGACCATCGGCATTGCGTCTCGCATCATGAGATGAGGCTGGTCCTGAACTATAGGAGTTCTCTTGTGGTAGACCACCTGGACCCACTGCAAACTGCCTACTGAACAAAGTTTAGAGTGGAAGATGCAATTATCTGTCTGCTCCACAAGGCTCATTCTTACCTGGACAAATCTGGCCGCACTGTGAGGATGATGTTTTGTTTTTTGGATTTCTCCAGTGCCTTCAATACCCTCCCAGCCATCCCAGTGAAGGAGAAAAGCTTATGAGCCTGTGGTGTCCCGGATGATGGACTATCTATTGGGCAAGGCCACAATTTGTAAGGAACAGGCCTGTTTGTTTTCTTCACTCTGTACATCTCAGACTATAAATATAACAGCAGGTGATGTCACTTGCAGAAATCCTCCAGATGACTCTGCACTTATGGGGCTGTATTGATAAGGCAGACGAGATCGAGAAGAGGAGTCAGGTGAAAAAACTGTTTCCTGGCACAGAAAGAATTTTCTTCTATTTAGCATCAGCAAAACCAAGGAACAGCTTATTGACTTTCACACCCCACCAATGAGCCACTACGTCCAGGCCACTACTCAGGGAGTGAAACTGGAGGGGATCCACTTCTAGAAGTACCCTATTCCACACCTCTATGATTGCCAGTGCGATCTTCTATGCTGTGGTGTGCTGGGCCAGTAACATCACTTCAAGAGAGGCCCACCGAATCAACAAGCAAATTAAAAAGGCTCAGTTATGGGATGCGTTCTGGATCTGCTAGAGGAAGTAGTGGAGGAGAGAATGAAGATGAAACTGAGTGCCATTATGAACAATGCTGTGCATCCTCATTCTGACACAATGGCAGTGAGGACTCTCAGCCAATGAATTATTCAGCAGAAGTGTGTGACTGGGGCTCCTTTATACTAAATATGCCTGTTTAGCGTCTCACTGTGATGGCCAAATCAGAAGTTTTTTCTTTCTTTTTAGTCATTCTGGTGTGTGTTCAGACCACATTGTGTGAGTGCATATACACAGTCACGCGCTGATTTAAGGCTGATCAAGTTAAGGTCACTTGTACTCACGGCCATTTTTTCCACTAATTTATTTACTTTTTAATTGATGAGCGCATGTGAATAATAGATGAACTGGTACTTTCCTTTCATCACTGATTTCTTCAGTCCCGCTAACACTACATGAGCTTTCCGCTGTGAAGCATCAATCAACCGTCCGACGAAGCACCAACAAATGAACAACGAGTTTACCCTGTGATGTATTGACACTGCGAAGCACAAACAGGTGTATGACAAGCATGGGAGGTGCTCCCCCATGAAGTTTCACACGATCACCATGAAGTTTCACACAATCACCATGAAGTACCGACACATGAACAACGAGTGCGGCCCCCTGGTGGCGTTATTGGAGCACAGCTATGTGGTACTTTCAAACTACTGCTTGGGAAGGTGACTGAGCGGCACCCTGATAAAAGTCCACAGAGACATGAATATCGGTTTGTATTACTTGGTATAGGCAGTTAAGGTATGCATACCAGCACAGCCCCACACAGTCTCAGATTGCAAGGATCAGCACACTTTGTGACCGACAATACCAGCAAATGGCTGGTCCCAAATGGAGACGTACGTCAGCACATGACTGTGCATTCATTTATTTAATGAGTTTATGTAAAAAGCCAAATTTCTCTTGGGGATAAACAAAGTTCTGACTATCTGTACTTGTAATAGAAATGAGGCCCACTGCTCAACTGCTCAGCTGCTCAGAGCAACACACCCTCACTCCATGGACAGTCATTCCCCCCCGACCCTTTCACATTTTCATGTTACGTACCGTACGAGCCAGATCACGAGATATTGAGTGCTGAGAAACAAGCTGCAGCTTTATTTCTGTGTCCCATTTTCGACAGTTTTGTATATATTCGTGATTTCCAAGGCAGTGTTTGCTAGGAGGAAAACAAAAATAAACCACAAATTAACAAAAATGAAATGTCATTCAAGTGTCACAAGTATTCATGAACTGATATATATATTTTTTAATGTTCTGGCACACTCTACAACTATAGAAATCTGAAAAACAAAACCTTGAATGAATGTGGTAGAGGAACAGCATGAATGTGGGCCTAGCGGGCAGGCTCTAAACAATTGACTGTGCTGCCAGCACAAGGCCGAGAGCCAGAAAATGCATTGTGATGTGAGGTTCTGCATCAGCTGATAAGTATGACAGCAGACACACTACTAGAGAACAAGAACGCCATGCCCTAAAGAGGTCACAGAAAGAGGACAGCAAGATAAGCAGGATGACAGCATGTGCCACTGTATCTTTACAAATGGACCCCACAAGGAGGCACTACTGAGCTCCAAACCTCCATCAAAATGAAACCTCACACAATTCCAGGTTCAAATTATATATATATATATATATATATATATATATATATTTTTTTTTTTTTTCCACCAATACTATTACACACCAATGCAAACCAAAATGCTCCAAACAAGTACATTTCTTCCTCCTTTCGCCTGGAGGAGGCTGGATGGCTTCCTTTTATGTTGGACACGGGAGAACATCCGGTGCAATAGTATTGAATGATGGAAGCACTTCCGGTTCAGGCAGAAGCCCCATGAAATAGGTGGTCCCTCTCTCTTCTCGACAGTGTCCTAAGGACCCTGACAGGGTTATCCTTCATGACTGCAATTCCATGCATCCCTGCCTGAGGAGCAACACCGTCTACTGCATACTTGGAGGAACTGCTCTTGAGAAACAACCTCCTCAAGTCCCTCCATTAATCCTTCAACCTGACTAGGATAACAATGTCTCATCCCAGCTGGGATATACAGTGGGTATAGAGAAGAACCCCCTGACTGGCCACACCAGGACATTCACGTTTTTCTCCTCCAGGCACTGTGTGCTCAATTTCGCAGTGTGCTTCGGGTTGTTGTCGTGTTGAAAGGTGAACATTCTGCCCATCTTCAACTTTCTGGCAGAGGGAAGCAAGTTTTCCTCATGAATTTGACTGTGTTTTGCCCCATCCAATTTTCCTTCTACCCTAATGAGAGCCCCATGCTGCCACCTCCATGCTTTACTGTAGGTATGGTGTGTTGTGGATAGTGAGCTGCATTGGTGTACCGTTTGGTATTGAGGCCAAATAGTTAGACCTTTTTCCACTTGGCATCAGAATCTCCAAGGTCCATTCTGGAAAAAGCTCAAACAAGCCTTAATGTGGCCTTTCTTGAGAAGTGGCTTTTTCCTTGCGACCCTCCCGAACAAGCCACAATTGTGGAGCACTTGTGAAATTGTTGTCACCTGCACACCATTAATGACCACTCTTTGCCATCAAATCCTGTAACTCCTTTAAATTGGCCATTGGCCTCTTGGTAGCCTCTCTTACCAGTTTCCTCCTTGCTCTTCCATCCAGTTTGGAGGGTCCTAGTAGTACCAAATAACTTGGACTTCTTTATGATGGACTTTACTAAGCTCCTTGGGATTGATAAAGCCTTTGAGATGTATTTGTTTCCATCTCCTGCCTTATGTTTGTTCACAACTCTATCCCTGAGATCTTGTCTTGCCACCCATAGTCAGTTGTTTGCTGTCAGTTGCTCTACCAAACAAGGGAACGAATGGACCAGGAACAGCTTCACTAATCCAACTCATTACAACTGAGCACAGGTGGAAGGAAGCCAGTAAATATGGTCTGCAATGGAAATGGTGGGCACTTAGACCCGATTGAGTTTAGGAGGGGGGGACCCTTTATTAATCTTAGCACTTCATGTTTTTTATTTTTTTTTTAATTCTTCTGAACTGTAGCTGTGATGTCTTTCACTTGGATATTATAGATTGCATTGAGTAAGTAAAGCTGGAAAAAATATTAGTTTGTGTGTTTACATTTAAGGCTGTAAAGGTAAAAAATATGGGACTATTTTGTAGTGGGAGGGGGATTCTTTTCTATACCCACTGTACCTCCTTCCATGTTATCCTTCCACCCTTCATCCCAAGCGGGCTGCAACTCCATCCACAATGGCACTTACACTTTGGAGACTGGATTTATCAGCCTACACGTCAAGTTTCAAGATTTGTTTGTCACATGCACAATTGGACAATACAATGGCAGTGGAATGTTACTGTGGCAAAAACAACTCTTAAAACAAAAAAACAACTGCATACAATATGTAGCGTAGAAGTTAAAATTCAAAAACCTTAATTCACAGTATAGTAAATATAAAGTGCAAATGCAGCATAAAGTGACATGATTAGCATAATTAAAAGTCTATATAGCTGCAGCAGCACAGATGAAGAATAAAAATGACAATGAGAAGGTGGAGAGAGGTTAGGAGCACGCACTGATACAGTGCATTGCCGCACCCACCACACAAGCTCAGGATACAGATTCGGACCCAAGTGCAGCCATGCAACAGGTGATACCTCAGAGCCTAGAATTCATAAAAACCAAACTTCTCCTCAGCCTCTTAGTTCTGATCATATGAATGAAGCCACTGGAAAAGTTTACGGTTTAGGTGAAGTACCGAATGTCTGCCATCATACGTTTTACCCTGGGCCTGGGCAGTATCATCTAAATGATCAGTTCAACACACCATTTGACTCCTTGAGAGAAGAGAGAATGAGAATGCCTTTTATTGTCACTATACACATGTACAATGAGATTAAAAGCAGCTCCTTCAGTGCAGACATATATGTAGAACACAACAAGTAAATAAACAAATGGTGCAAAAAAGTTCTGCGACACTATATACATATGGAAAGAATAACTACTGCACTATTGGGTTATTGCACATTATTTAAATACTGGAAAAAATAAATAACTATTGGGTCAGGGTTAGGGTTCGCACAAACACAAAGCTTTTTCTGGTCACTGAAAGGCTATTGATGCGCTTGATGACAGGCTGAGCTATGAGTAACGGCAGAGCAGGAAGAAGTGAAGATCATTTATCCCCATTTTAGGACAAGGCTGTTGACACTCCACATGCTGTGATAATGGCAGATCAATGACCTGCTGTGACAGCAGCATAGCATTTGCTCAGAATATGCCATCATCTTCACGTCTGTCTGGGCAAAGCAGCTCCAACAATGTGTTTTCGTGTGCTATGAGAAGAGATTCAGATGCAGGCTGCACAAAATTTTGGGCAACTGCAGCGATTTCTTTTTAACACTAGAATTACCAGAGCCTACGAAAAAACTCGTAGATCTGTCCCACCTTAAATCGCTTCTCACCTCTCTGTCAGCGTCTTTTGTCCTTTAAATGTGTTGATAAGCAGCAAGCAGTCTGCTATCACATCCCCCACCGGCGCACAGTTTTCTCAACTCAAGTCTGTTTACCTGCGTGTCAGTTGCTTGGAGTTGTATAGAGTGAGAAGTCAAGCAAAATCACACCTTTTATAAATACTATATTGTTATTTGGATAATGTATAATGTGTGAAGCCTGAAGTCCAAATATCAAAGAAACACTTTTATAAAAGGTACAAATATAACAGAACAAGTACGCTCTTCAGGCTTCACACATTATAAACTTCCTGTCTACATTTTGTCAATTATAACTAAAACATGAAAAACGTTTCTTTTTTAACGATGTGTTTACATAGATCAGGGGTGCCCAATGCGTCGATTGCGATCGACCAATAGATCGGAAAGGTAGTGCAGGTAGATCGCGTAGCATTCAAAAAAATTTTTTTTAAACATATATCCTCCCTGTGGCATTTACTACTTGATTGACATACAGGGCGACCAGTCTGAGATCTCTTTTCTTCTAACACACAGGTCATCCCGCACACACGATCAAACGCACGAGCTACTGCAAAACTCCGGCTATCTAAGTGATCTAGTTAGCCTTCCAATTTATATTAACTAAAGAAGGGATAAAAAAAAAAAATTGTTGTTTATGGGTTAGATGTGGAATTGGTAGAGGATTTTCTTTCTCTTACAATGTCACAATTGAAGTGCGTTTGTCTGATCTGTCAATCTATCATTGCTATTCCAAAGAAGGTAAATGTGGAAAGGCACTTTTGAACTGTTCATAAAAACTACAACACTGACTTCCTTCCGAAAAGTGATCTGAGAAAGAGAAAGGAGAGGGAGCTAAAATCGCAGTTGAGATGCAATGGAAGGCGTGTGCGCAACTTGATAGCATACGCTACAGAGCAGATTGAAAATTGTCTGTCAGACTTTATCTAATGGAAAAAAGTAACGAGTCGAGTGTTGCCCAATGTAGCGGAGTAAGAGTAGCGTTTCTTTTTCACAAATGTACTCAAGTAAAAGTAAAAAGTATGGTGCAGTAAAACTACTGTTAGAAGTACAATTTTTTTAAAAAAGTTACTCAAGTAAATGTAATGGAGCAAATTTATCTCGTTACTACCCACCTCTGATACTCAGTTTGTATATATATTATCTTTTAATGTAGGTAGATCATTTTGACCTGGTCATTTTAAAAGTAGCTCACAAGCCGAAAAAGTTTGGGCACCCCTGACATAGATCGTTGTAGATACGGAACACACATGATATGCATGTGTTCCAAATAATGATATAGTATTTATAAAAGGTGTGATTTTGCTTGACTTCTTACTCTATACAACTCTAAGCAACTGACACGCAGGTAAACAGACTTGAGCTGAGAAAACTGTGCGGGGTAGGGTATGTGTTAGCAGACTGCTTGCTGCTTATCAACACATTTAAAGGACAAAAGACGCTGACAGAAAGGAGAGAAGCAATTTAAGGTGGGACGGATCTATGAGTTTTTTCGTAGGCTCTGGTAATTCTAGTGTTAAAAATACAAGAAGGGCACAATGTAATAGGGGGCATGGATGGATTGGCATTCTACACAGGATGGTTGGTGATCTCCTTTCTGGTTGGGAGGGATGAATAATGGAAGAACAGTAGAAGGACAAGCTTCAGATCTGGTAAACATTTGGAAAATGCAGTTTAATGTAGAAAAGCAGAACGTGCTATATGTGGGCAAAGAAACATCAATTATAGATATAAGATGAGAGAATGTGAGCTACAGAAAGTGACCTCTGAATAGGACTTGGAGGTTTATGTTGACACATTTCCATCAACTAAGCAATGTACAGAAGCGATTAAAAAGGCAAATAAAATTTTAGTTTATATTGTAAAAACTGCTGAAAATTAATAAAGGGATGTTATGCTTGTACTGTGTAACACACTAGTGAGACCACATCTGGAGCACTGTGGGTAGTTCTTGTCACAACATGAAGGATATAGCAGCACTTGATGCTGTGTGGAGGAGAGCAATCAAGTGCATCCTGGGGCTGAAAGACATGTCCTACTACGACAGACTTAAGGGAATTAAACCGGCTTAGTCACGAGCAGAGGAGACTGTGTGGGGATCTCAAAATCCTCAAAAGCATTGATAAAGGAGATCCAGCAGAATTCTTTCAGCTTAAGGGTGAATCACATTGCTCAAGGACATCAGAGGAAACTAAGGGGAAGCGTATTAAAGACTGAAACCAAAAAGTACTTCTTTACGCAAAGAGTTGTGAGAATCTGGAACAAACTACAGAGCCATGGAGTTGAAGCAGAAACCCTGACAGCCTTTAAGAAGAATCTGGATGAGATATGGGGACAGTTTAGCTTTAGCTAAAAACATGGGTTTGATGGACTGAATGGTCTCCTCTTCTTTGTCAAGTTTCTTATGGTCCCCCAGTACGCAGGATGGTAGCATTGGTGAGTTTTCATATGATCATCGCAGTTGTACATTCATCAAGATTCTTGGGTGCTGCTAGGGAGAAGCTGCTGAGAGGTGGCTAACCTGTAATTTGGAAATATCTTCTTCTTTTGGCTGCTCCAGTTAGGGGTTGCCACAGCAAATCATCCTTCTCCATCTCTTCCTGTCCTCGTCATCTTCCTCCGTCACATCCATCACCTGCATGTCCTTTCTCACCACATCCATAAACCTTCTCTTAGGCCTTCTTTTCCTCTTGCCTGGCAGCTCTATCCTTAGCATCCTTTCCCCAATAGACACAGCATCTCTCCAAACCAACACCATCTCGCCCCTCTTTGTCTTTCAACCGTCCAACCTGAGCAGACCCTCTAATGTCCTCAGTTCTAATCCTGTCCATCCCCATCACATCCAATGCAAATCTTAACATCTTTAACTCTGCTACCTCCAGCTCTGTCTCCTGTGCCACCATCTCCAACCCATATAACACAGCTGGTCTTACTACCGTCCTGTAGACCTTCCCTTTCACTCTTGCTAATACTCATCTGTGAGAAATTACTGGCGTGACATAAAAATGCTTTATGATTACACCTCTGATGTTGCAGAAGTCCATTTTGAAAAGGAGCCCCCCATGTCTTAGCTGAGGACGACAACACTAATCTGGAGAGGTGGAAAAGGAACATGGAAGGACAAATTGTCTAACACTCTTTGTATTACAAATTCTTAGTTCTGAACCACAATCTGATTATTTAGGTGATTACCTGCCAGGTAAGGCTTGTGGTTGGCTAGCAAATATCCGCCATGTCCTCTCAGTTGCGAGAAGGAGCTAGGGATTGCAAAGGTGCGTACACCTGACGAGCCCCAATAAGGGTGAAACACATGTCGTGTACGCTTTGTATTATTTGGCAGATATGGTAACACATATCTATGAGCTGCTTCTCGCAACTGAGAGGACGTGGCGGATGTTTGCCAACTAGCTGACCAACCGCAAGTGTTACCTGGCAGGTAACCATCTAAATATTCGGATTGTGATTCAGAACTAACAATGTAATACTGTACACTCCGAGCTTCACAGTGCCAAGTAAGTGAACCAGCCGCCGGTGACATCCGTGGTTCGATCTCCATAAAGGGATGCAAAAGTGCGTACAACCTGATGAGCCCCAATAAGGGTGAACACATATCGTGTACTCTTTGTATTATTTGGCAGATACCGTATTTACAACACTGTTTGTGTACAGCATCTCCCTGAAGTAGGCTGGAACCTGGGCAAATATAAAAAAGGGGTATTTTTGGGGTAGAACTTTCATCCTGAGTAGTTGTGTCAGGGGTGTAAGACGCATCCTATCTGTCGCAGCATAACAGCTGAAGTGCAGATTATGGAAAAAACGCACATGAAAAATGTGACCAGCTTTGCACTGGTGTTGCACTTTAACTGTCAGCTGCCTGAAATCCAGGAAGGGCAATGTAAAGTTCATCTCGAGTAAATAAGAGAAGGAGGAAATGCACCAGGGTGTCCTGCAAACCAATAATGAAACAGTCAGACTTGTGAAGTCCGAGTGGCTAAGAGCGCCACCTGGTGAAGGGACCTGGAAACTTAAAAGTCATCCGATAATCCAAAAGATTCCAATCGTATTCTTGGGATGGTGCCACGATAAAAACTCACTTCTTCTGAGAAATAAACAGGACTTACTTTTGCAGGACTTCCTCTTGGCCACAGACCTTCAGGAGGTAACTGCCAATATCAATTCGGTTCAAATCATCGTGGACCCAGCACAACGCCTGCATTACTAAAAGCTCAACAGGGGAGCTCACTAGAAACAAAGAGAGAGACAAAGAAAAGGTGAGTGACAATCAGCTTGGACAGGACTCTCTAAAAATCTGTACATTTTCTGCTGAGGCCATCGTGCTGGAGAGAAGCTGACTGCTCTCATGGTGGGTTTACTGAACTCACTCACTACCAGGCTCTCTGATCACAGTCGAGTTTCATTTCCAGATGCAAGGATTTTTGAAACTTCTTACAACATGCAGCAGGGTAAAGAGAAAAATGACAAACCCCATAATTCACCACAAGTGGGTGTAAAATTAATTTGACAAAGTCTAGTAGATGAACACTCGCCGGATTAAAGCGTTCTGTACCAGAAGATAATTAACCACCTCTAAACAGGAGATCCTGTTCAACGACTGAGGACGGAGGTCAGCGTCTTTGGGTGAAACTTGCCGTCTCTGCATTTTCCTCTGTTAAAACGTTCTCATTTCTGTTATGTCAGCATAGAGGCAAGAGAATCCAACAGTTTAGTGTACGCTGGAGCACCAGACAGGCTGAAAATGATTTACAGGCTGTAGCGGAGGTCGGCTCAGGGCATGTGGTCAAATCTTAAAGGGTTCACTTCCCAGTCAGGAGATGGAAGACGTTCCCTCAAGACTCCAGATGCATAAAACATGTGCCGTCTGCCCAGAGTGAGAGGGGGCTAGAGGGGCACTCTGTTTTGGTCTACTGTATGTCAACAAAGGAAGACTGGCTGAATGGAGTCCACCTAGAGTAGAGCAGGGGTCGCCAACTCCAGTCCTGGAGGACCACCAAGGCTACAGGTTTTTCATTCTAACCCTTTTTGTAATGCGTGCCTTTTTTGTGGTGCTAATTAACTTCTTGTGAATTCATTTTAATTGAATTGCTTTTTTAAGATTTGTTCCCCTAAATTTCTTCCTCGTTCCTCTGAACTGCTTCATTTCATTCCTTAAATGGCACCCAAACAGAAATGAAATGTGAAGTGAGGGATCCAACAGAAGACCAAATAAGTCAGGGCCTCAAACTCCAACCAATTTCACTCCTTAATGAGGTGCAGATTCTTGTCGTTAATTAAACCCGTTCTTTAATTCCGTGGCTTGTCTCGTGGTGCATTAGCAGATATTTCTGAATTTGTTGATTTTCTCTTTCTAAATGCACTGGGGACCTGAGTAGATCAACATTCCTGAGACCTTCATGGTTCATTATTTTCAGATATTGTATGATGGACACCAGTTGTTTTGGCTCATTTTGTATCTCATTATTGTTTGGCTGCTAATTAAGGAAAAAGAAATAATTAAGGGGTCTAAATCTACAAGAGCAAGTTAATTAAAATTACTTCAGAAGAAGTTAATTAAGAAAAGGGCTGGAATGAAAACCTCCTCCAGGACCGGAGTTGGCGACCCCTGGAGTAGAGTACTGGTCCTCAAACATAGACCCGTAGAGCCCCCTGTAGATTCAAGTTTTTGTTCTTCTGTTTTTTTCATTGGACCCTTAACTTAATTAAGCAAGATGGTATTTCTCTTGTTCTGTGTTTTGATGACACAGAAATTTCAAAACTAAGGCTGTCTACAATACATTTTCATTTAAAAACGCAGACAATAGTCTCAATTTTTGCCTTTTGTCTACATGACCCAGAGAAACAGAGACTTTTAAAAATCCTTCCAGAGCCATTTACAGGTATGCATCACTTAACAGCCATGTTATGTTCTGCAAAACCCCTATATGGTACTTAGCAAAGCTATAAGAGATGCTGCGGTGTACCCGTTTTGACTAAATACAGAGAGTTAACGCTACGACAATTCAGAGACACGATATGCAAAACTAGATGCTGCTGTCTACGAGTCAAAGCACACACTGAGTCATGGACACCAGACATGAGATGGATTTCTGGCTGGGATGGTTCAAGGTTCCTTACCTGGCCAGAAAGCCAGGGGAGGACTAATCGCATGGACTGCTTGCTGCCCCCAATACACTAGGTGGCAGTCTTCCTGGGATATGGTGCCTGCATGGAAACCCACAGGGCAGGCTGGGAATTACAGTCCCATTACAGAGCCCTGTTGAGGTCCATGGGTACAACCGGGGGGAGCTGCAGGAACAGACCGTTTCCCACTTAAAGTGCTGAGGCATTGGAGTAACTCCCGGGTCCGGCTTAAAAGAGTTTTCTGTAAATGGGATTTCAAAGTCGGCGTGGGGCTAGAGTGGATGAGACTAAGAAGATTTTGTATTGTACTACTGTGGAATAGATTTGGAGGTATTGTAAAATAAAATATTTTCTGTTTAAACCCTGGACTGTGTTGTGTAGTTTTGTTTGGGATGCTACTACCGTGTTTCCCCGAAAATAAGACCGGGTCTTATATTAATTTTTGCTCCAAAAGATGCACTAGGGCTTATTTTCGGGGGATATGTTATATGTATTCATGTACAACAATATACATTTATCCAGATACAGCCATATCATCTTCTTCTGGAATATCGTCATAACTTTCCACATTCAAACCCTGAATTTCAGCCTGAATTCCTTGCTACTCCAGCTGATTTTAGGATTCTCCAGGGTTGAGGTGCGAGCTTCAATGTTTGATGAATGGTTCGATGTGCATGTGAAGCAAAATGTCGACATACAGATGCATTCGTGGGGCATTTATATTCAAGCGTCACATATTCCCCAAAGTAATGACACGATACTGCATGTTTTAAAAGTCTCACACACCATTTTCTGTGCCGTCTTTTTTTTTTTTTTTGCACCTTTACAATATCAGAATATATGCCGGCGTATTTGAGCCACAGAGAAAAAAAAATAATGACATAATGAAAATGTTTATTTTGTGATTAAAGTGGAAATTTCAGCTTTAACCTCGAAATGATCACTTTAACCTTGTAGGTTACTTTATCATTAAAGCAGATGGTCGTAAACGTCATCTTAAAACCGACCCAGTTGTTGACAGCAACGGCAAGCAGCATCGCCACACAGAACACATTAAATTTATAATATTCCACCTCTGTGCACATTTACAGTTCTTAGATTTATACTTGATATCACTTTCATGACAAAATGCATTAAAATATGTATGTTACTTTTTACAGATAAGTCGTTAACTTTGTTTAAATAAAGAATACTGGGGGTGGCACGGTGGCAGAGCAGTAGCGCTGCTGTCTCGCAGTAGGGAGTCACATCCCTTGTGATCCCTGCCTGGAGTTTGCATGTTTTTCCTGGTGGGTTTCCACAGTGGGCTCAGTTTTCCATTCAAAGATATAAAGGTTCGGGGATTTGGTGAAGCTACAATGACGCTAGTGTATGTGTGTGCGCTCGTGTTCACCTTGCGATGAGCTGATGCCCGGTCCAGAGATTTTGTTTCTGTCTTGTGGCGATGCTGCTGGAATGGGTGCATCCCCCAATTGATGGATGTAAACATTAAACATCCTTTTCAGAGATATTGTGGCAAGGTGTCCTCGGAATTTAATGGATGTTTTGGGCTCACGTGTCGCATTGCGTGAAGTATAAACCTGGCCATAGGCCCCTTACTTTTCAGATGACGATCTTGACTAGGGCTTTTTTTTGGGGTAGGGCTTATATTACAGAGCTGCCTGAAAATCATGCTAGGGCTTATTTTCGAAATAGGTCCTATTTTTGGGGAAGCACATACTGGTCACAACTGTTATACAATAAACTTTTTAAGAAGGGGAACGTTCACATTGTGATAATGATAAACTAGGGGACTCTGCCCCCTGCTCGCTTCGCTCACCCACCCCCAGGTTTGGTGTACCGGATATACAATTTAAAGAGTTTGTTATTTTCACGGGAATTGTTACATATGCATTATTTTCACTTTTACTTTAAAACTTTTGTAAAAACAATACTGTACTTGCCCTTTATTTCCTGCCCTGGGCGTGGTTAAATCTCTTTCTCGCAGGACGTAGAACGCTTCTCACGTTGTGAAGGTGGAGGTTAACGCACGTTAAAGAGATGTGGTTGGTTCAGCTGCTGGTGAGCTGCGTATTCTGCTTGTCGTGCTGCGCGTCAATCATTTAAAAGCCTGTACAGCAGCTGTCCTTTAGCCACTTTGTGTCTCTGCCTCTCGCGTCGTGAAGGGGGGGTGTTTGGCTGAATGCATGCTAAGCAGAAGCGGTTGGATCATCTGCTGGCTTGCGGTTGCTGGTGAGCTGCGTGTTCTGCTTGTCATTTTAAGAGCTGGGAGCACATGAAGCATGTCTGCCAAAAGCATTCCAACAACTGCTAGGTTAGATGTCTGTAAACGTGTTTTAAATGTCTCACTATCTTGTTTCGCGTGACGTTAAAAGTGTCTCTCGAGGGACGTTAAATTGCCTTCCAAGAAGATCACGTCCCATCTCCCTAGTCTCCCTTTCAAGATTTTTTTTTTTTTTTTTTAAATAATAGAGAGACAGTACTGGCGCCACCAACACTTTGTATACAAGAGCCATGAGATACACGTGTTCCACATGGGTAGCTGTTTGCGACGGCTGGTATGTCCCATTCTCCGATTAGGATTTCTGAACTCTGTTATTATCTTACGGGACCAGAGACATAAAAACAGTTGGACTTTGCCCAAATGGACGTTAGGCAGAGCATAGCTATATTTCTGAAGATGCCGCCCCCACATTGCAGCATGGATGGGTGACAGTGTAGAGTTCTTAAAACGCAGACTTTAATCAGTTTGTGCTCTCTCCCGATTGTTCCTTTGACTCCGAGTCTAAATCCCCGACTTATAATCACAATACCACCTCATCATCTTTTGCGTTTCTCGTATTCACCATTTCTGTTCTCTATGTGTAAATGAAAACTGAAAAAAATGGATGTCAATGGTGGAGGCCACTTCTTTTTTTGTTTCCATCGATGCACACGCGCTCAGTGTAGACAAACAGCAACGTCACATGCATTTTTGGTTGATTTAGTGTGGGTGGTGATACTGTGAACAATGTCAAATTCGCTAGCGTGGTTGGCGATTGCTTTCGTTTAAAAATGCCATTTTTTTTAAAATGAAAACAGTTTATTGTGAACACAGCCCAAGTGTGGTCAGTTTTAATACATCAATAAAGTGTTAATATATGTGATATGGGGATAATTTAATGTTTTCTTAAATTGGTTTTTAAGATTTTTGTCACCAAACTCACGATTTTCATTTTTTCTGGTTATGTACTCCATTATTTCGTAATGCGCGTGACAGCAAGTCCAACACCGAAGCTGCCTCTCAGTATCTCAGTGTCATCTGCTCTGTAGTTTGTAGTTATTAGGGGGACAACTACACGGAAAAAGCAGGAAATTGAGAGTATTTAAAGTTACAGAAAAAATCTAAAGGTTTCTAAAGAAAAACATTATACTGCAGTGCTTTCAGTCAATGACAAGGAAAATGGCTGACTGACTGGGAAACTGGAGGGCCAAAAACCTGCAGCCTCAGAGGGTCACATTTACATTTATTTGGCCAACTCTTTTATTCAAAACGACTTACAACATTTGAGATACAATTGATTACATGTCTTTTGAAGTAGAGGCAGGTGAGGTGCTTGCTGATGGTCACATAGTCTCAGCAGCAGTATCTGAAGCCACAACCTTAGGGTTTAAAGCCTTATCCACTACGCCATACTGCCTACATAATAATCATGTTTACTTACTCAGCTCACACCTTTATTCAAGGAGACTTGAAAAAAATCTGGGATGCAATTGGTTCCATTTCTTTTGTTTTTGAGCACAGGCGGGTGAATTGACTTGCTCAGGGTCACACAGTATCAGTAGCATCCAAACCATTGAGCACTGCGCCACACTGGCCACCCAAAACAGAGTTTGACAGCCACTGCTCTCAAATGCACATTTTTTTCGATTTATACTTTTTTGGTTTGTGGAGGTGTCTTTTGTTGGCATTGTATTATTGTCAACTGTTGTGACGAGACATGCAGGTCAAGACTTTTCCCATATTGTGTACATGACAACAAAGCAGAAACAGAACTTGCATTTCCTTTTGTCTCCATTGTAAAAGAACACGTGGATGTGTGCCTACAGTAGTTGTTTAAATTGGTAGTAAATTTTGGACTTTGGCATCGATACCAGCTTTTGGACCAAGCACTGGTACCAAAACAGTTCTGAAACAAATAATGGAAAACTCCAAAACACCCCACCATCTTACTAAAGTCTCCCTGCTGGGTCGTGTCACCACACCTCACCACGTCTTCCTTCCGTCTTTTTAGACTAAAGCAGTAAGCATGAAGCCTCGATCACGTCAAGCATAAAAAGGGGGCGGTGGGCCCACCTTTTCAGTCCAGGCTCCCTGCAGCACAGCTTCCACAGAATGAAGTGTGTGTTAAAGCAGTAATGGAGGAGGCTTGTCCCCTGTGAAATCTTGATTACATTGAGCAAAAGTAGGATTTGTCCACCATTAGGTCTTGACTGTATCAAAGTGAGGGGTTGGGTGGGCCCCCCTTTTCAGTCCAGCCCCCCTGGTGCCCTGAACTAAGCACTGCTTCCAGCTTGATAGCATAGAGTGTGCATTGAAGTAGTAAGGGTTGGTGGCAGGGTCCCCCACATAGTCTCAGACGCAACAAAAAAATAAAGGTGGGAGATGTCCCCCGTGAAGTCTCGAACACACTGAAGCCTGTGGTACCTCCAACACATCCTTCCCCGAGCCCCGTCTACTGTCCTGTATGTTTTATGGAGGTGAATTTTTTGGGTTGAGTGGAAAGACGACGCTAACTTCGGCAACCGAAAATCCCAAAATGCGGTTACCGTATTGCTGTAAAATTTGGGTTTTTCAAATACTGTAATCCTAGTCTCGAGAGTCGAATTGCAGGCTGCACTGCAGTTACGCTCTCATTTACGAGGGAGGCGCACCGTCCAAAGTCATTTCCTGCCTCATGCTCAGTGCAGTCAGGACCGGCACCTGCTGCCAGAAACCCTGAACTAGATAATCCGTTTATAAAATGAATGATTGGACAGACAACTACAGCTGTGTTACAATCAAAGGACGAATACGACGCCTCCACTCCTTTAACAGGCTTGGTTATGTGAAAAAGTAAAAACACCCAATGAAATGTTTAACATATGTGGACGCATCAAGATTTAACCTTCATTTAAACAGCATCAGTATCTAAATGCGACACAGTATAACCAACATCATTCCAAGTTTACATTTTGTAGTCCACTCTATTAACTTAAAGAAGAACAAACACACATTTCAAGTGTGAATAAAGTCAGTCTACCCCTGTGTTGATCACTACCTCAAATTAGAATGAGGTGGAAATGATTAGTGCATCGTTAGAGGGGGTCTTTTCTGAACCCTCAGACATTTAATTAGGTTTGCTCTTTGTCATTAAAGTGTGTCTTATCACTAAGTTGAGATCGAAAGAGCTCTTCGTGGCCTTCAGAAAGAAGGCAATTAGAGATGTCTAAGTCTGGGTTTTTAAAAGATCTGTGGATATCAATCATTCCAGTCTACAAGTGGAGAAGATGTCAAATGACCACCAACTTGTCCAGGCCAGGCTATCACAAAAAGGTTCAGCGCAAGAGCATAACTCATGATGCTGAAAGAAGTTTCTCAGAATTTTATCACTGGAGCTTCCGAGTAGCACTTGCCACTCTTGATGTCAAAGTGAACGAGTCTATGTGCCATCATAAACAGAGCCCAAGTGTGGTCAGTTTTTATGAGATTAGAGAAGGCCAGAAGGAGTTGCATTGTGTCTTTGTGGACCAGGAGAAAGCATATGACAGGGTGACTGAGAGAAGCTGTGGTATTGTATGAGGAAGTCGGGAGTGCCAGAGAAGTATGTAAGACTGGTACAGGATATGTACAAGGGAAGTGGGACAGTGGTGAGGTCTGTGGTAGGAGTGACGGAGGTGGGATTACATCAGGGATCGGCTCTGAGCCCTTTCTAATTTGCAATGGTGATGGATAGGTTGACAGATGAAATTAGACAGGAGTCCCCGTGGACTATGATGTTTGCTGATGACATTGTGATCTGTAGAGATAGTAGGGAGCAAGTTGAGGAGACCCTGGAGAGGTGGACATATGCTCTAGAGAGGAGAGGAATGAAGGTCAGTAGGAACACATGGAGAGGGAGGTCAGTGGAATGGGGAGGATGAGGGAGTAGAGTTGGCGAAAGTGGACGAGTTTAAATACTTGGGATCAACAGTACAGAGTAATGGGGATTGTGAAAGAGAAGTGAAGAAGAGAGTGCAGGCAGGGTGGAGTGAGTGGAGAAGAGTGTCAGGAGTGATTTGTGACAGAGGGATATCAGCAAGAGTGACAGGGAAGGTGTATACGAAAGTAGTGAGACCAGCTATGTTATATGGATTGGACACGGTGGCACAAGAGACAGAGCTGGAGGTGGCAGAGTTAAAGATGCTCAAATTGGCATTGGGTGTGACGAGGATGGACAGGATTAGAAATGAGGACATTAGAGGGTCAGCTCAGGTTGGGCGGTTGGGAGACAAAGTCAGAGAGGCGAGATTGTGCTGGTTTGGACATGTGAAGAGGAGAGATGCTGGGTATATTGGGAGAAGGATGTGAAGGATAGGCTGTCAGGGAAGAGGAAAAGAGAAGGCCTAAGAGAAGGTTTATGGATGTGGTGAGGGAGGACATGCAGGTGAAGGGTGTGACAGAGCAAGATGGAGAGGACAGGAAGATATGGAAAAAGATGATCTGCTGTGGCAACCACTAACAGGAGCAGCCGAAAGAAGAATAAGAAGTTAATGTATGTGATATGGGGAAACAAGAATGATCATCAGAGCTAAACTAAAATTTGCTATGAACACCTAGGCAACCACCAGGACTTCTGGAATAGCATGCTATGGACAGTAGAGGCAAAGATAGTGTTATCTGGCCACAACATCAGAAAACATGTTTGTGAAAACCAAAGACAGCATTAGACCAGAAGAACTTGATATCAACCGTAAGGCACGGTGGTAGAAATGTTCTGTGTTAGATCTGCTTTACTGCATCAGAGCCTGGGCAGCTAGCTCACCATCACAGAATCCACCATGAATTCTCAACTTGACAAGAATGTGAGACCATGTGTCAGAAGTCAGAAGCTCAACAGGAAGGCCTTTAACTCGAAAATTGCTCCAGGGGAGCTGTACAATGGCTGGCCCTGTACTCTGACCTCTGAAAGTTAATGTGAAAAGGCAATTTCCCCTCCTGGGATTAAAAAAGTTAAAATGTGCAGCAGTGTGTGTGCTTACTGAGTAAAGGTGAAGTCCCCTAGGTGTCTGGAGGAGGAAGACGCAGATAAGGTGCTACCCCAGATAAGTGGGCAAAGCAGCTATTAGGGGACAAGGAGTGAGAGACCAGCAGCTGGAACACATTTAGTCCAAAACTTAAATTTAATTGACACACTATGGTAACCAGCTGTAGTTACACTGTGAAATTTGACTCTTCCAATTTCTGGTCATTTCCATGCAACTTCTGTGGGCTTTAATGACAGAGCTGCTCAAATCAATGGATTTATAAGTCAATGCCGTGATCCTCTCAAAACGACTCAAGAGCCGCACCAATGGGAAACAGCATGGCAAGCAGCTAAAAAAAATATGGAAAAAACAAGGCCGTAAGATGATCAGCCTTCACTAACAGAGTTTCAGATTGCATGGTGCATAAATTATATACTGCAAGGAAGAAAATATGAGAAACAGCGAGTAAGGTGACACCCGCTGGTGCCTCATATATAAAAGAATGATGGGTTTAGTGAAGCACTGACATCTCATCCTCTGGAGATCCATCCAGTCCAGAAACGCATTCTCCACCAGCCATATCAGTCTGCCAGCAATGTTTAAAGTGTCCCAACGCCAAACAACAAGGGACTCGGAAACCTTCACTGGCAGGCGAGGGACTCACCTATTAACAGAATCATCTGCTGGTTAATCAATGACATCGTTAATGTTTAAATAGACGCAGGGTAGGCGCGTGTACCAACACTTGCACAGGGCACTGCCACGTGTGCACTTACACCAAACTCAATTCCTGGGTGCCATTTGGGTCAATTTTTCTCTCTCATTGTATTGGAGCCAGCACCACATCACAGAACATCTAAATCTCCAGAGAACTTTAAGTTTGTGACAAGGAGTGACACCAGTTTGTCGGTATGGATCTAAGAATCTCATTAGAGATATTAGCCATGTGCTACTTTATTTCTTGGTGAGAGATTTGGTGTTACTGTGGATTCAGGGAGTCTTCGGACCCTTCAATTTCTGCACGTTTATTGGGTTGAAAACGTAATCTGCAATGGAACAACTTGCCATTTTTTCCACCAAACTACCCCTCAATTACCCATAATGACAAAGTGACAAGATGTTTTCAAGAAGGACTGCAAATGTATTAAAAATCAAAGCCCAATATCTCTCATTCCTTGAAGTATTCAGACGCCTAGTTCAGGACTTTGTATAATTCCCTTTAACAGCAATCCCAGCTTCTTGGGAAGCCTCTATTGGATTTCAATACCTGGAATTTGCTCACTTTATTCCATTCTTCCTGGAAGACCCTCTCAAGCTCCATTACACTGAATAGGAAGTGTCTGTGAAACTGCCACCGCCAAGTCTCTCCACACACGGTTCTGTAGGGTTTAAGTCTGGCCCACTCAAGAATACCCATCAGACTTGTCCCAAAGTCACTTCAGTGTTGTCTTGGCTGTGTGCTTCAGGTCACTCTGGAGCAGGTTTTCTTCAAGGACCTCTCTGGATTTGGCAGCATTCATCCATCCCTCAATT
Source organism: Polypterus bichir lapradei (assembly GCA_026402145.1). NCBI lineage: Eukaryota > Metazoa > Chordata > Cladistia > Polypteriformes > Polypteridae > Polypterus > Polypterus bichir. The sequence goes on from JANRMT010062810.1 coordinate 1,850,984, forward strand.
CTGCACAGTCACCCTGTCCCACAGCATAATGCTGACACCACAGGGATGGAACTAGGCAGGTGATGAGCAGTGCCCAGTCTTCACCAGTCATAGTGCTTGGGGTACTGCCCTAAGAATTCAATTTTTGTCTCAATGGGCCAGAGAATCTTTGTCCTCATGCTTAAAAAACCCTTTAAATTCTCTCATTTGCCTTTTACTTGATTGATGTAGTGCTTCTGAGATAGTCATCCTTCCAACAGGTTCTCCCATCTCCAGAGAGGACTTCTGAAGCTCTGTTGGAGTGACCAATGGATTCTTAGTAACCTCCCTGACTCTTCTTACCTGATTAATCAGTTTGGCCGGATGACCAACTCTGTTAAGAGTCCTGGAGGTTCCAAACTTCTTCCATTTCGAAATTATTGAGGCCACTGCGCTCCTGGGGGCACTCACGGCTTTAAAAATTGCTTGATCCTGATGCCATAATCTCTGCCTTCCAACAATTTGATTGCAAAAGTCTTTAGAGAGTTCCTTGGACTTCATGCCGTGGTTTTGTGTCACCATGCAGCACAGATTTATGGACCTTCTATACACAGGTACACATGTGACTTTCTGAACAAAGTCCAATCAATTCAACCGGCCACAGGTGGACTCCAGTCATGTTCTAGAAACATATCAAGGAGACTAAAACCAAACAGAATGGGCCCAAGCACAATTTGCAGTGCCACACCCAAGGGTCTAAATACTTCTCAGAATGGGAGATTTCAGTTTTTGATTTTTAATAAATTTGAAAACCTTTCTGGGAATACATCTTCACATTGTCATGATGGATTATTGAGTGTAGATTGACAGGCAAAAATGACAAATGTATCTATTTAAAATGAAATCTACAACAGGAGGTGAACTTTTCAAACCAACTGTCTTGGCTTGAAGAATGAACGCATCTGGTAAGTTTTTAAGCTTTTCCTCCATGCCCCATACCCTCCATTGTAAAGAGCCACACATTTAAAATTTATAGATAGTGCTTACCCTTTAGAACGCAATTTTGCCTGGCAAATGCATATACAATTAGGTCCGGCGACAGTGACAATTTTCATAATTTTGGCTCTGGATTTGACACAAAGCAATCATTACACTGAAGTGTAAACTTTCAGTTTTAACTTAAGGGGTTTACCAAAAATATATGAGGCATTTAGGAATGGCAGCCATTTTTTTTGCACAGCCCCCTCCCCATTTCCAATGCCTCAATGGTCACAATGTTCAACTCAACGCCCTGCAGCATCCGCTAAAATGACTTTATTATAACGCTGACTCTGCCATGCTGAGGCTCAGACAGACATCCAGCTCACAGCATCTGGTGTTTCATGTCCACACATCCGCCGACTCCTCCAAGAGTTTCAATATGTGTCAGATACGTGCCGGCTCACTGCGCACACAGAAGTGAGAGTGCACAAAGCGTGCAGATACATAAAATGCAGCCGACTGCACCAACTGAAATAAGAATGGAGGTTTGGATGAGCTCATGAAGAAGCGGACATATTAAGGTAAATGTAATGTTTATTTTATTAGGTCTGCAATCCAAGAAGGGTCATATGCAGAAATGGCAAAGACAAAACATTTTTCAAAAATCACAAACTTAAAAAGCAGAATCCGAAACTGTCAAAAGGTAAAAGATAAAGACATCCTAAGTAGACAAAAATTAGGAAACTCAAAATCTAAAAAAAAATGTGCCAACGATCAAAACACTAAAGATGGTCACCAGAACCAGGTGAGCTTCAACAAGAGGCCATAGCAAAGGCTAAAGGAAAAAAGTCAAGCACCCCACTGCCATAGTAATCCCTTAATATGTCGCCAGCACCTCCGCCCTGTGACTGGTGCATGACAGGAGCTGACCTACAAGAGACCCCGGACACAGTCATGTGTAAAAGTACGCACACCACATGAATTACTTCTTCTGTTTTAAAAGACAGATTTCATCTTCATTTAAACAGTCACAAAGCCCCCCCAATCCTTATGTTAACATTGTTCGTCATATAGCATGTACATCTCCACGTATTTTTATTTTTTTTTTTACTGTACCACTGTTATATAGTCTTATTTTCTGTATACGTTTAAAGACAACCAAATTCCACAGGGTGATGAACAACAGAACACTTTATTTTACTAAACTGAACCAACCGCAAACGCTATTATCCTTCTCACACACGTGTCTCTCTATCGCTTCTTCCACACACACTGCTCTATAAACTCGACACCCCCTTATTTATATTACACATGCACACACAACCATGCCCTTTACCACGTAATAACATTTACAAATGAAGATGTATACATAACAACCACGTATTTTTTCGCTGGTCCCCAAAGAGGCGGGACCACCTTTAAAGGAAAACCCACGGCCCCTCATGGTTCACTGCATGCGCTGGGTGGTTGGCGAGTTTTCCTGTTTTGTTGCTCTCTCAGAATAACTGATTTTCTGGATATGTGTGACCTTTCGCTCTGTTTTTCTACTCTTCTCCCGGATTTCGCATTAAGACAGTATTTGACTTTGGAATTACCCTTGTTGAAGACATGGCCGTCTGTACCTTTGTGCTGCCTGGAGCAGATTTTTGTGCCACAGAGCATTTTTGTAAAAAGAAATAATTATTTATAAATATTCTATGTTTGCCTTTACAGTCATTGTTGGGACTATTGTTGGAACCTCTAGCTCACAGCAGACAGTGTCTAGAGATAAAGGTGATATAACTGGGGATAAAAATGAAATGTTGCTTTTGCAATAATTTAGTTGATGAAAAATGAACAGATATACCATTCCACCTGTCCACCCTTGGCACTAAAACTGGTATAGCCCCCTCAAGCCATCATTTCCTCTTTATGTCCAGCAGTCTGTGACACTGACTGACAGGAAATCTTACCCACTCCTCCATGCAGCTTTGTGATGTATGAGGGGTGTCTTGCACACACAGTCTGTTTCATAGCCCGCCTACAGCATCTTGATGGGCTTCAGATCCAGCTTTCACTTGGCCATTTCAGAACCCTCCCTTTCATTCTTTTCATCCATTCTCTGGTGGATTTACTCGCACATTTTAGTGCATTTGAAGTTTACTTTCAGCCAAGCTTCAATTTTCTGACAGACGGTCTCACATTACCCTCAAGTGAAGAATTCCTAGCAGATTTTACGGTGGTCAGATGTGCAGGCTCCGACACACCAAAGCAGCCCCAAACCTGAACATTTCCACCACCATGCATTACATCTGACATCAGGTTTTTCTGGTCTAATGCTGATTACGGTTTTCACCAAATGTATCTTCACGTATTGTGACCAACTAACTTTACCTTTGATTAATCTGTCCAGAGAACATTGTTCTAGAAGTTCTGGCCTTTGCCTAGCACTTCATGGTCAAACTTTAGTCTTGTCCTGATCCACACCGGTTCCTCCTGGCACACCTCACATGTAGATCTTACTTGTGCAGCCTATTTCTGATGGCTGACTCATGCACTTTGAAATCAACAGTAGCAACAGCGACCTGGAGGTCCAGTGATGAGAGTCTAAGCTTCTTAGAGACTTCTTTCACCATCTTGAGTTCTGCTCTCAGGCTGAACTTGCTGCGCCGGCCTGGCCTGCCCTGGACAAGACAAGTTAACACTGACAACCTGAATTTTTGTTTACTTGCAGATCGTGAAATGGTGGATTCTAATTGTTTGGCGATCTTTTAAAATCTCTTCCCAGACTCCTCCTTTCTGAAGGTCTCTGAGAGCTCCTTGGATGTTGGCATGGTGGTAGCAACACATGTCAAACCAAATGTCAAAGTTAGTTTAAATAAGAGGACGGGTTCAGAAGAGATCTTGTCTCATGATGTTCTAATGATTTCTGCCTTTTCTAATTTGAGGTAGCGATATATGGAGGGGTACAGTTACTTTATCCACATGTGAAATTTGCATTTGTTTATTTAAATTACACAGTGGACTACAAAACAAACTTTGAATGAGGTTTGTTATATCATATCACCTTTATTTATGAATACTGTTTAAATGAAGATCAAATCTTGATATTTCTACATATGTCAAAGGAAAAAAAAATATTTCATGGGCTGTACTTACTTTTTCACATGACTGGAGACGGGGTGTGGAGCAAAAGACAGGTAAATGTAAAGGCTAAAGGTAGAGTCTCGGCCTCGGCCCATTCCTGACAATACTGCTCTGTGCTTTTCCTGGTAAATCCTGTCCCCTTGTTGCGTTGCAATTTACTCTTATTCACTTTACGGTTCTTACTGTGTATGGCAAAACACACAATAAAGATTGATAGTCTGATAAGTGAAGCACAATCCATCCTCAGACTGCAGTCATCAAGTATGAGCAAGTCCCTGCACTCTCCAATTCAAGCAAAAATGAATCAGGAGCTCTGGAAATATCCTAGCTTATCCTATTTACCTTCATTCAAGTTTGAACCAGTAGACATGAAAACAAAGATAAGCCCCTAGTGAGGGCAGGAACAACTAAGGAGGTAGTGAAGGTTTTGGAAATTGTAGAGGGAGAAGTGCTGCTAAGATTAAATAGGCTGATATCTAACAAACCACCAAGGCCAGATAACATTTATCCGAGATTTCTTAAGGATGTTAGCGAGTACAGACAGAAACCCTTGACGTATATTTTTTTCCCCAACAATCACAGCAAACTGGACAAATTTCTGAAGACTAAGAGTTGGCAAATATTAGCCATTCGATAAAAAAGGTGATTGGGTCGATCCAAATAACTACAGGCCAGTAAGCTTAACAAGCACCACAGAAAAATTAATGGTAAAAATTACTGAAGGGGAACGGGTTGTGTCTTTCATGTAAGAGCATTCTGTGACGTGAAACAGCGCAGATCTTTTTGCATACATTGTCAGAAAAGTGTCAATGCAGTGACGTGGACTAACCCATGCATAGCGGCCTGCTCCTTAACTGTTGTGCTCACAAAGTGAAGCGAATAACGAAAATCTGAAATGACGTTCACTTTGCACTGCATCTTTGTGCCCGTAATAACATCAGAATATAAGAAATTTGACAAACGAAAGACAACCATTTAAAACATAAAAATATTGATATCCTGCTGAATGGGCAACTCTGGCAGTTCTTATGTTACCTGGACATATTTATTTTAATTCTCATCCATGGCATGGTTGTGGTCCTCAGTCTCATTCTCAACATGAGGCTCACTGGGGACATGGGCCTCATCATTGTCAAATCAAATCAGAGTTTACTGTAATTGTGTTTTTTTTTCACAACAAACTTACGTCAGTCACTACTCAAGACAATGCCAAATATACTGCTCAAAAACATAAAGGGAACATTTAATTATCCCAGTCTAAAATCAAGTCAGTGAAGCTTCAGGGATTTCAATCTGTCCACTTAGGAAGCACAAGTGATTGTGAATCAACTTTACCTCTTTTGGTGTAAATGTAAGAGACAACTGGTGGCCTGGAGAGGCCACGGCAAGACACCCCCCAAAAGGAAATGGCGGCCACAGGCAATTGCTCTCTCCTTATCTTTCCTGACCGATTCTTCTCTAATTTTGCATTTTGCTAGTGTTCTTGTCACTCTTGGTAGCATAAGGCGGTACCTGCAGCTGAATCAGGATGAACAAGTGGGCCAGCTCCTCCAGGATGGCACATGCACACTGTGTCTCAGTCTCAAGAGTATGGAGGAGATACCAGGAGATGGGCTGTTACAGGAGGAGAGCTAGACAGGGTTGTAGAAAGGCATCAACCCAGCAGCAGGACTGGTATCTGCTCCTTTGTGCGAGGAGGAACAAGGAGGAGCCACAAAATGACATCCAACTGGCTACCAGTGTGCAGGTTTCTGACTAAAGTGTCAGATACAGACTCCATAAGGGTGGCATGAGGGCCAAATATTCTACAGTGAGCCCTGTGCTCACAGACCATCACCATGCAGCTCGATTGGCATTTGCAGAGAATAGCACAATTGGCAGTCCACCATCGGCACACCGTTCTCCTCACAGATAAAAGTAGGTTCACATTGAACACATGTGACAGATGTCTGGAGACGCCATGGTGAATGTTATCCAGCATGCAACATCATCTGGCATGACCGGTTTGGCGGTGGGTCAGAGTTAGTCTGGAGAGGCATATCCTTAGAGGGTTGCACAGACCATCACGTGTTAGGATATGGTACTCTGACCGCCTGTTAGGTACCAGGATGAAATCCTCAAGAGTCATTGTCAGACCTTACGCTGGTGCAGTTGGCCATGGGTTCCTCCTGGTACAGGATAATATGTGATAAAGTGTGTAGGCAGTTCCTGGATGACAAAAGAATTGATGCCATTGACTGTCTTGCATGTTCCCCAGACCTGAATTCAACTGGGCACTTTGGGGACATTACGTATCAGCGGATTCAATGCCACCAAGTAGCACCACAGGCTGTCCAGGAGCTCACTGATTTTGTGATCCAGGTCTGGGAGGAGATCCCAAGTGTTGTGGTGTGAAATTTCACATATAAGTTGATAAATAAATTATTTGTAACTTATAACACCAATGTCTGTCATTGATAAAAACAGCAATGGTTTGATGGTGAATTAGGACGGAGTTTCTTTGTAATTTTATGACAGGGGTCAGGGAAAGTGCCTAAAACAAGTTGGGCAAGTGTTTCTCTTGCAGGACTCTCTCAATCAACCCCCACAGGGAAGCCAATCTACCAAACTGGCAAGCATCAGCTGAGCACATGGTTTTGGGGGCAGATTTGAAAGCTGAAGTATGGCTGCCTGGGATTGACTTGAATCAGAGGCCACTCTGTACCACGATGCCCTAGTGGCTGTATATGGTTTGAACAGAGGGTCTATAAATTTGATTGCTTTACCCCTCCCTAGCTCTCTCTTACCAAGTGATGAAGGAGCATCTCACACACCATTAACTAAATAGGACAACACAATGAAAAGCAAAGCTCAGCAGCCAAACTGAGACAGGCACGTGGCCTGTTCTGTTGAAAGCCATAAAATGACGCCTTAACTAGAGACATTTTACTTAAATAACAAGTCTGTGTGCCGCCTGAAACTACACATCAGCATTTATCAGGTTGTATGGTTGCCAATATTCACTTGTACTTTGCATATTGTTATTTATGAATATTATCAATAATACGCTATTTAAATTGTAACTTAACTCCTGCTTATCTTTTACTACACCTAATTGCCTGAGGTTATAAATGTAGAAGGGAAGGTGGGGAGAAGTTATATGGTACAATACCTTAGAAACAGTGGTAAGTCTGTGAGATTTGAGGCATTCAGACAAAGGCTACACATTGATAATACAAAAGGGGAAAGTAGAGAAATATAGAGCTATACCCAGACAAAACACCAAGACACCATCTGCCACCTCATCAGAAGCAAGATAGGGTCACGAAAAAAAGAAGTATAAAAAAGCCCTGCTATAAAACGTTATTTCTGTCCCTTGACACTCCTGATTACGTAAAGCAGCCCACTCAGACTTCTGTTTAGGCGGAAATAGCTAAATTGAGCAGTGCTGACAATGAAAGTGCTTTTTAAAATTGTGATTTTAAGCCCATTTTAAGAACAAAAGGAGAAATTAGGAACATGGAAGTTACTTCTATTGTCTTTAATAAGAAAAGAAAAATGCCAGGTTTTGCTTGCTGTCACAGAAGCTGAACAATTCCAGAATAAAGCAGCAGTGAGTCAGGGATCTCAGGTTTAAGAATGAACAGGATCAGGACCAAAGCGATAGCATTAGGGTGTCAGAGAGAGGGAGCCTGAGTTGAAAGTGCATGTTGGAGAAATGTTTTAAATTGTGTTCTTTGAACAACTGCAGACTGAAGAATACAGCAGTGGGAAAGAAAAAAGGGGCTTTGCATTTAAGAAGCAGAAGGCTGTCCATTTTACTTGTGATAGTAACAGCTAAGCATTCAAAAACATGAATAGGCTCAGGCCAAACAGAACCGGGGGATGATCTGCAAAGGGGCATCTGATGTGCTGGAAAGGCATGGGTGGACTGACATCCTGGCAGGGATGGAGGTCTGGGCTTTGATGAAGCCATTCCAAGACATTTCAATGTGTCCCTTTAAAGTACTCCAGTGTCACTTTAGCAGTCTGTTTAGGGTCATTCATTCTCCTGCTGGAAGGTGAACCTTTGTTCCAATCTCAAATCTCTGTCAGACTGATACAGGCCGTCCTCAAGAATTGCCCCGTATTTAGTTCCACCCGTCTTTCCTTCACTCCTGACCAGTTTTCCTGTCCCCCACAGCACAATGCTGCCACCTCCATGCTTCACTGTTGGAATGGTGTTCTCAGGGTGATAGGAAGTGTTGGGTTTGCACAACACTGGGTATTTTCCACGATGGCCAAAAAGTTCAGTTTTAGTCTCATCTGACCAGAGAACCTTCTTCCATGTGTCTGGGGAGACCACCACGTGCTGCTGCTCCAAACGTGTTTTCTTATTTTTTTTCTTTAAGCAATGGCTTTCGTCTAGCCACTCTTCCCTAAAGCCCCCCACACTGTGGTTTGTATGGCCTAAAGTGGTTCTCCGCTGGGGATCTTTGCAGCTCCTTTAGTGTTATCCTTGGTGTTTTCATTGAACCTCCAACGCCCTCCTTGACTGGCCTGCGAGTTTTGGTGGGCAGCATTCTCTTGTCAAGTTTGCAGTGGTGCCACATTCTTTCATTTTGTTACAATGGGTTTAAAACAGTGCTCCGTAGGATATATATATATATTTTTCTTGTAACCCAACCCTAATTTCTACTTCTCCACATCATCATCTCTGTCCTGTCTGGAGTGCTCCTTGCTCTTCATGTTGCTGGCTTAGTGGAGTTGCAGAGTCAGAGGCCTTTCAGAACAGGTCTGTTTATACAAATATCACGTGACACTTTGACTGCACACAGGAAGATCCTTGTCAACTATTGTTGTGACTTCTGAAGGTAATTGGTTGGACCAGATCTTATTGAGGGGTTTCATAGAAAAGGAGATGGATACATATGCACTCCCAACTTTTCTGGTTTTACTTGTTTTGTTTATACATACACATTTAGGTATTTTATTTTCTATTTCACTTCAACAGTTTGAACTATATTGTTATGTTCATTACATATAATCTAAATGGAAATCCACTTTAATTCCAGACTGTGATGTAACAAAACAGGACAAACACAGAGGGGGGTGAATACTTCTGCATGGCACTGTAAATGAAGGGTCATAAGATATTACATTCGACACTGACACTCCAAACAGCCTCTGCACTAACAGCCATGCAGATGATGACAGTTGCACTCAAGTCTCTTTTCTACAGACACACAAAAATGAGCGTCGCTGCTCGCCATCACTGTACGGAAGTCTGCATAATCAGGGTCACATGGGTCCTTAGTCCACTGGACGATACATTCAGCCACAAAGGCAATTCACAGTGTGCAAGTCTCCTAACAACTTGTGGAAGGAACCCTTTAACATCTAATTCAGGAACTGAATCACTGTGCTGGGAGGTGGAAAATCTACACACCAGGTAAGCTTTGGAGCCTCAAAATCCAAAGGCAGACTTTCTCATCTTTACTTGAAGACAAACATGTTAATAACTCACTAGTTGGAAATTTGCCCTCTTCATCAGAGAGACAAACATTCAAAGAGCAGCTGCACAGCAGTCTGAGCATAAAACAGCGATAAGAACCATAAAGGAGTCACGCAGTTACAAGAATCGTGACCCTTTGAAGAAGGAAAATGAAGAGAATGAGGAGAGAACCAACAAAAAAAGAGGCAGCAGGGATGTGACAAGCTTTTTAAGTGTCAAATCAATGTGAGCCTGGCCCAGCTGTCCCGGGACACAGTAACTTACAACGTGCACCATATCTGAACCAATGATCTAGTCAAGTCAAATGGGGGAGCATGCACTTGTACAGCGTGTTGCTGCACCCACCACACTAAGAAATAGCTCGGGATCCCAGTTGGCAACCCCTTAGGCAGATACGCGGTCCAGTCCCACCGTCTAGAAATGACCCTCTATCTGCCGCAGCCAGGTGTTACGTGGGCGACCCTTTGGCCTGGTCCAGCCACTCGAGTCCCCAACAATGAAGATCCTACAAGCCGGATCACCCTCGGGGAAACGTGCCACATGGCCGTAGTGCAGTAACTGACGTTCCCTCACAATGCAGGTAATGTGCCTCATTCGGGACTCCATGAGCAACACAAAGTCAAACCAACGGTACCCAAGGATTTTCCGGAGAGACACAGTACCAAAGGAGTCCAGTCTTCGTCTCAGGTCACTGGATAGCGTCCATGTCTCACAACCATATAGCAAGACAGGAAGCAATGATGCATCTCTGTTAATACTTCAATGACTAAGACTTATCAGCTGCTTACCAGTGTATCCTGCGCTGTTACTTTGTACACTTCTAATGTTCAAAACAATTTGTTTCCCATCTCTTTAAACAAATCTGTGTATTTTGGGTTTCCAAGGAAGGCAATACGTTAAATTTTAAAATATGTGACCTCTCTTGCCCTGTGAGGTCCTTCAGCACTTTTCCTTGGTATCCTCGTGAGTCTGAACCTCACTAGAACCAACGCTCCTCTCTTGGGCGTCAGATCTCCCTGTTATTTCAAGGTGCTTTGTTTGCCTCCGGTTTGCTTTTATATTTCCCATCTTTGAAGGCAACTCTCAGTGTACCTCCTATGCTTTAACTCCTCCTTGTGTGTCTCACTCTCTCGCACATCTTTTGATTGCATCACCAAAGTCAAATTGACCAATCATGTGAAAGGCCAACCGACCAATCAGATCACTCTGAGAGACTGGGCCCACATACACACAGAGTAGTGTTTTATTATATAGCAGACTACATTTTGTTTGATGATTTGAAACCACCGTTGTGAGAAAAATGCATAAAACAGGGGCAAATACTCAATACAGAACGTACCGTCACAGGTGAACGTGATGGGCTGCTGGGAGCCTCCTGTCTCTATGGAAACCTTGACACTGCTGCTCTCTCCTTTCATATCTCTCTCAAGCATCACAGGACTTAGGATGTAGCCAGGGTTAGTGGACATGTCATCATGTGGGTACTGGGATCTCAACCTAAAGGTGATAAAAGGATTAAGATTTATGCTGTTTAAAGGTAAGACAAAGAATAAAGATTACTCACTAAATTATTTGACACTAACAGAGAAGCTCAAAACACAAGACATCAAATTTGTGGCACTTCAGCCCCTTGTCCCTATAGAAGCTGCTTTCACAACTTGTCACCACACTTCTTTTCCTAGCTGGAATGAAAACGGTAATGGGATGCAGCCACACAATCCAATGCCATTCATCCTTTTCTTTCCGTTCTCACATACTCCGTGGAAATGCCAGTTCCTCACAGGGCACGTGTTCACACACGGGGACAATTAGCAGATGTAGAACGGAGTTCAGGGGGAGATCACATCAATTTAACACAATGAGGACTCTCTTTACCGTTTACCCGGACCTTACTTTGTGACTTCTTTGAAGAAGTCTTGCAGCTCTTCATTCTGTGTTGCCATCTCTTCAAGAATTTTATCAGCATTTTGAATTCTTCCGGTTTCTTGGTCCACCTGCACAAGAATAAAAAAAAAGAAAAGATTCAGACACCTGTTCAAGCAATTACTTGGTTGGACGCACACAACCCTTTCCTGTCTTCACACTTGTGTTAGATGTGAAAAATGAAAACACTTGTTTTTTAAGGGTACATCACAACAGTCACAAACTTGACAGAAGCTCCAGCTCTTCGTAGGAGTTAAAAGCTCAGCGGTGCCACCAAGGTAACGGGCCTGGCCTGGTCAATGTCTAAGACTGGAGGCCCCACTGAAACGTTTCACAAATGAGCACTAAGTACACCGAGCTCCTAGGGTTAAGCCAACGACCAACGTGAAGCTGGCAAGTCACCCTTGGAGATCATTTTACAATCGGAGGGGAGTATTAAAACAATCATGGGTGCCTTTGGTTTTTAACACTTTTATTCAGGGAATGTCAGATGTTTACTTCCACTAAAGAAAATACCAAAATGCTGGTAACTGCATCGTTTTTAATTTTGGATTGTCCAGTATACCCCACAAACCTAGTGCTGTGTTTAAAAGCCAAGAAGATGGTGAGTTTTACTTGTGACTATACCAGCTAACCATTTCAAATTACAAAAAGGCCAATTTTGGAAGGGACGTGAGAAAAACAGATCTGTAAAACAGTGCAATATTACATAATTCAATAAAAAAAAAAGAAAGAGTGTGAGGCAACCTACAAATGTTATGTCAGTCTGTACCTTTAAATAAGAATTTATTTTCACTAATATGAACTGCTCAACAAAATTAAATAAACTATGAAAACACATCAGATCTCAGTGGGGAAAAAAACTCCTGCTGGCTACCTCTGCGGCTATGGACTGATATGGTGATGTGTGAGGAACGAGAGGATGGAAGTGAAAAGGATCAACTTACAGAGGGCTGAACTCAGACACCCTGAAAAACAAAGGAAACAAAATGATGCGGCAAGCGAGTCCATTTTGCCAAAATTTCATTGCAGTAAGTCCAAATCGTCCTCAGTAGTTTGTATGACGCCCCCCACACATGCCTGACTACGTCCTAATGAGATGACGGATGTAGTCCTGGAGGATCTCCTCCCAGATCTGGACCAGGGCATCATTGAGCTCCTGGACAGTCTGAGGCATTGGATGAACTGAAACATAATGGCCCACCCAGAGGTGTTCTATTGGATTGAGGTCAGGCGAGTGAGCGTGGGGGCCAGTCAATGGGATCAATTCCTTCATCCTCTCGCCACATGATGAGGCCGGGCATCGTCGTGTACCAGGAGGAACCCAGGAGCCACTGCACCAGCACAGGGTCTGACAATGGGTCCAAGGATTTCATCCCAATACCTAATGGCAGTCAAGGTACCCACCGTTGTCTAGCCAGTAGAGGTCTGTGCGTCCCTCCATGGATATGTCTCCCCAGACTGACCATCACTGACCCCCCCACGAAACCAGTCATGCTGAACGATGTTACAGGCAGCATAACGTTCTCCACGGCTTCTCCAGACCCTTTCACGTCTGTCACATGTACTTAGGGTGAAAAGCACAGGGCGCCAGTGGTGGACCTGCAAATTCTGGTATTCTATGGCAAATGCCAATCGAGCTCCATGGTTCCCAGTAGGGGACATCGGGCCCTGTTTCTGATTGTCTGAGATGTCAGAGACATTCACACCAGTGGCATGCCTGCTGGAAGTCATCTTGTAGGCTCTGCCAGTGCTCATCCTATTCCTCTTTGCCCAAAGGAGCAGATACTGGTGGGTTCTGCTGATGGGTTAAGGACCTTCTACGAGGGGCCCTGTCCAGCTCTCCTAGAGGAACTGCCTGCCAGTCTCCTGGAATCTCCTCCAGGCCCTTGAGACTGTGCTGGGAGACACAGCAAACCTTCTGGCAATGCCACGTAGTATTGATGTGCCATCCTACCTGTGCCAGCTCTGTAGGGTCCAGGTAGGGCCTCATGCTACCAGTAGTGACACGGACTGTAGCCAAATGCAAAACAAGTGACAAAACAGATGAGGAGGGAAAAATGTCAGTGGCCTCCCTCCACCTGTTAAACCATTCATTCCTGTTTTGGGGGTCTTCTCCTTGTTGCCCCCCCCCCCCCCCCGTGCCCCAAAGCAGCTGAAACTGATGAACAAGCCCCTCTACTACTTCACTGACCACATCAATAGCCCACAAGCATCACTGACTTGATGCTTTACTCGAATTCAAAAGGGTTCCTTTCATTTTTCTGAGCAGCATATCTGAAATACATTGAAACGTTAGATCCGACCCCCCTACTCCCACTCCTCTTTTCGGTGTCTGCCCTCATGCCTCACTGCTGCCACGATGTGCGAGGCGTCACTTCCTTGTTCCTGCCGTCCTTTGTGCCTTTGATCACGCTTGTCATGAAGGGTGTTCTAGAAGAATGAATCTTTATTCAAACACACGGGCCCTTTTTGAAAAGGCAGATCAATAAAAGCAGATCTTCAACATTCTGACAAGACAGCCAAGTAAAAAAAAACGCAGCCAGCACTTCAGTAAATATCTCTGCACGGCTGACATTTAGAAATGAACCAGAGCTGTCAAGATCAACACCTCTGCAGTGCTGCCTGGCTATTAAAATGAAATCAAAGCAAAACGTCCCCACACGGCTCTCAAAGCTGCATTTCATCATTTGCCCTTCCTAATTTCTTGTTAACTTGCCTTCCTCAAACTGCTTATGAACCCCGACAACACACACTTACCAAGAATATCTGATAGCTGCCACTTCTATTACCCATCCAGAGAGTTCATTACAAGCAGGATTTAAAAAGAAAGAGGAGCCCGGGGAACACCACATGCCGCTTCAGAGACATGGAAGCCGACAAACAGCCTGTCGAGCCTGCTGCTCCTGGGACGTGTGCACTTCCAGTAAGCCGACAAAAGCCGAGAGCCAACAGGAACTCAACAACACAATAGATGCCACTGAAACAATGGACGTTATGAATGGTGTCTTTGACACCACACTTCCTCTGTTGGGCTGGGATGCACATCTTCCAGTACCTGCAACAAGCATCGCTCCATTTTGAGACTGGGTGACGCATAAAGATCAGGGAGACATGAAAAGGCGCAACGATAAGTGGAAAAGATGACTGAGATGGCAAAAGAAGAGATGCTATTTATGAAATAAAGGCTGGGGAAGAAAGAACAGACACGTATGAGAGGCACTATATGTTAAAGACTAAAATAAAAACAGGACAATAATATGAAACAAAGACTGATGAAGAAAAGACAGGTGGATATGAAAATACAGGTGGATACAAGACAAAGAGGAGACAACAAAGGCACACAAAAGGTGTGGACAGATCTGAAAGGTCACATGCGAAATCAAGACTGAAGAACAACAGATACAGTAGAAGCGAAAGGCACTATATATGGGAAAGGTGGAAATAAAAAAAATGAGGACAAAGATACGGAAGGTCACACGTGAAATAAAGACTGAGGAAGAAAAGATAGGTGGATACGAAAGACGCTATAAATCAGAGACTAGGATAAAGAGGGGAGGACAGAAGACACAAAAGGTCCTAGGTGAACTGAGAGCTGCAGAACAACAGATTTTCTAAACCACTTTGTTCTGGACAGGGGCGCGGGTGTCTGCTGGAGTCTATCCCAGCTAGCACAGGGCACAAGGCGGGAACAAACCCTGGACAGGGCGCCAGTCCACCGCACGGTGAACACACACACAGGCCAATTTAGGATCACCAATCCACCTAACTTTCATCTTAGTGCTGGGCAGTCTGAACAAAATTCTATATCACGGTATTTTTCAAGATTATACCAATTTCACGGTATTCAACGGTATTTTTTCCCCATGCATGAGTGGATGTTAACCGCATTTTCCACTGCAATTACCACAATAGTCCGGCTAAGAATGACCTATGCCACTATCATGAGAATTGTACATTTTAATGTGCACACAAGTATTAATGCAGGTTTGGATGGCCCCATAAAGTGATAGTTTTCAAGGGGGTGGCACTAATGAAGAGACAGAATCACATTGCATGTCAAAATATAGAACCTTTTTGCAAACAACTTAAACTATAATTTTGACAACAAATTTTCATTTAGACTTAGTAAAATATCCAGAGGTGCTTGTCACTGAACATGAAAAGAAATAAATAGTAAATATTTTTTGTAAACCAACTACACTTTCTGTTAATGTTACCAGTCTCTGTCCACTGACATGTTAGGTATATGGACTGTAATGGCGTTGGTTATCGTGATCTATCACTTGCTTTTTTTTAAAAAAAACGCATCTACAAGTGACGTCTGACTCGATTGTCCTCCAGCTTTTTCAGTTTTCCCTGAGGACGTGGAGGGTGCCAATCTTAGTTCCATACATTCATGCTACTCCAAAGCATGTTTGTGGCTAAAGTGGTGCAGAAAACTGCTCGAGTTGACAACATTTGCAGTAAATAGTTGTTTGGTCCACATCCGACCTTTTAAAACCAAAGTATCTCCGGACAACAAACACGGCTCCTTTTTTCGGCAAAAGTTCTTCTGTGTCATCATGTTCAACTTTATCGTCTGCTACAGCTTCAGTTTCGGAATGTTCTCTGTCCATTTTCCCTGCTCAATACCTCCACTAACGCGTGTACGCCGTTGCATGCGTGTTTAGCGGTGTAGCAGTGAAAAAGGTCCTCCCTTAAACAGTTTCCCGCTGCGCCACGTTCGGAACGTTGTTTAGGCTATTTAAACCGCTGTTGCGGTATAAGAAAAATCCATATCATAACAAAAATAAAAAACGGTTTTCAGTACGAACTGGTATCCCTCCCAGCACTATTTCATGTCTTTGGACTGTGGGAGGAAACCCACACAGACACGGGGAGAACATGCAAACTCCACACAGGGAGGACCCATGACACAAACCCTGGTCTCCTTACTGCAAGGCAGCAGCTCTACACTGCACTATATGATAAAACAAAGGGAGGAAAGAGCAGATAGATTTGAAAGGCAGACAGAGGGATTATGGACAGGTAGACTGGTATGAACGACACATTCAGTGAAGTAAAGACTGTAGATACCACCTGAGCTGGACTGGCATTGCAGCCAGAAGAGGGTATGGTTCCTTACCCGGACGGGTGGCTCCTCAAAGGCAGACAGGCATCCCGACCAGGAAAGAGGAAGAGGAACCAAACCCGAAAGAGATGGCCAGAACAAATGGACAGACAGCCCACCGGAAGTGGAAGAGGGTGCGGGGGACTTTCTATCCCCGTGACGACAGAAAGATGGCAGCAGTCCCCCATGAAGGTGCCCATTCAGGGAATGCTGGGAGATGTAGTCCAACAATACAGCCCTGCTGGGGACAATGGGTGACGCTGTAGGGAGATGCGCTCCCCAATTTATGGAACTTCCGCGTGACCCAGAAGTGCTTCCATTCTTCCATTAGGCAATCGCCCTGGCATGGGAAGTACTCCCGGGTCTGTAATAAAAGGGACTGCACTTCCTAATCCAGGTGAATCGGAGCTGGGAGGACGTAGAGCAACACTCAAGTGGTAGAGGGCAGTGGGGTGATAAGAAGAAGAGAGGTATTGTGGAGAGAGAACACCTGCATATTGTGTGCTCTTCGTACTTTGAGGAGGAATTGGTGAATAAACCATCCTTGATTTGAACCTGGGACTCTTGGTGTGATCGTGTTTGGGGGTTTAGGGCTCGCTGATGCCCTGGTTTCCATCGCGAGCCTGAAGAAGAAAGAACAGGCAGGTAAGAAGGGCACTATATGCCAAAGAGGAAAGGTAAACGTGAAAGGTGCTAAATATCATAAAGAAAACAGATAAAGACAAAAGAGAGATGGACAGGTTTGAAGAGGCAACATGAAAAAGACCAAGACAAACAGGTTGATGGACATGAAGAGTAAAATTCAATAAAGGTTTAGATAAAGGACCGATAGAGTGCATATAAAAATGCCAGGTGTATATGATGTAAAAAAAAAATTAAAGATCTATCACGTCAAAATGTTTTCAGAACCAACCAATCACATTCAATCCCCTGTTAAATAGAAGTGGGTTTACACCTGCCATCGGTCCAAGTGCCTCTGACTGCCTCCACATAACGCTCAGCTGTCCTTGTCCGACTATCTATCCAGGCTTCTTCTTGGCAGCATGCTACTGCAAAAGCCATGGTCTGCAAAGAGCTTTCAAAATGTGAACGGGATCTCACTGTTGACAGGTATCGATGAGGACAGGGGTACAAAAAGAAATTCAAGCCAATAGATATATACCACAGCGAGGACAATCATCAACAAGTGGAGAACACAAGGCACCACAGGGATGCTAGCAAGAACAGGATGTCCCTCCAAAACTGATGAGAAGGCAAGGAGAAAACTGGTCAGGAAAACTGCCAAGAAGCCTATGGTGACATCACCATTAACTGCCTTGGTGTTAACTACGAGTCTCTCTCAGGGCTCAGAATTCTAAGTAAAGGGTTAAACCTAATTGGGACTCTGGTTAACCTGTGTGTTCACATGTCCAGTGTCCACCGCTGTACTGATGCAGGTTTACAGTTGTGCTTGAAAGTTTGGGAAACCTTTAGAATTTTCTATATTTCTGCATAAATATGACCTAAAACATCACCAGATTTTCACTCAAGTCCTAAAAGTAGATAAAGAGAAACCAGTTAAACAAATGAGACAAAAATATTATACTTGGTCATTTATTTATTAAGGAAAATGATTGAATATTACGTATTTGTGAGTGGCAAAAGTATGTGAACCTCATGGATGATCAGTTAGTTTGAAGGTGAAATTCGAGTCCGGTGTTTTCAATCAATGGGATGTCAATCAGGTGTGAGTGGGCACCCTGTGTTATTTAAAGAACAGGATCTATCAAAGTCTGCTCTTCACATCACATGTTTGTGGAAGTGTATCATGGCACGAACAAAGGAGATTTCTGAGGACCTCACAAAAAGAGTTGTTGATGCTCATCAGGCTGGAAAAGGTTACAAAACCATCTCTAAAGAGTTTGGACTCCACAAATCCACAGTCAGACAGATTGTGTACAAATGGAGGAAATTCAAGACCATTGTTACCCTCCCCAGGAGTGGTCGACCAACAAAGATCACTCCAAGAGCAAGGCACACGTGTAATAGTCGGCGAGGTCACAAAGGACCCCAGGGTAACTTCTAAGCAACTGAAGGCCTCTCTCACTTTGGCTAATGTTCATGTTCATGAGTCCACCATCAGGAGAACACTGAACAACAATGGTGTGCATGGCAGGGTTGCAAGGAGAAAGCCACTGCTCTCCAAAAAAAACATCGCTGCTCGTCTGCAGTTTGCTGAAGATCACGTGGACAAACCAGAAGGCCATTGGAAGAATGTTTTGTGGACGGATGAGAGCAAAATAGAACTTTTTGGTTTAAATGAAAAGCGTTATGTTTGGAGAAAGGAAAACACTGCATTCCAGCATAAGAACCTTATCCCATCTGTGAAACATGGTGCTGGTAGTATCAGGGTTTGGGCCTGTTTTGCTGCATCTGGGCCAGGATGGATTGCCTTCATTGACGGAACAATGAATTCTGAATTATATCAGAGAATTCTAAAGGAAAATGTCAGGACAACTGTCCATGAACTGAATCTCAAGAGAAGGTGGGTCATGCAGCAAGACAACGACCCTAAGCACACAAGTTGTTCTACCAAAGAATGGTTAAAGAAGAATAAAGTGAATGTTTTAGAATGGCCTAGTCAAAGTCCTGATCTTAATCCAATCGAAATGTTGTGGAAGGACCTGAAGTGAGCAGTTCATGTGAGGAAACCCACCAACATCCCAGAGTTGAAGCTGTTCTGGACGGAGGAATGGGTGAAAATTCCTCTAAGCCGGTGTGCAGGAATGATCAGAAGTTACCGGAAAAGTTTAGTTGCAGTTATTGGAGGGTCACACCAGATACTGAAAGCAAAGGTTCACATACTTTTGCCACACACAAATATGTAATATTCGATCATTTTCCTCAATAAATAAATGACTAAGCATAATATTTTTGTCTCAATTGTTTAACTGGTTTCTCTTTATCTACTTTTAGGACTTGAGTGAAAATCTGATGATGTTTTAGGTCATATTTATGCAGAAATATACAAAATTCTAAAGGGTTCACAAACTTTCCGGCACAACTGTAGTACATGTCCTTCGTGTGACAGGTTTTGAGACAGTCACCAATGCACAGCCAGACGTCACAATGAGGATGGTAGACACACATTTCTCTCTGCACCCTTTTTGTATTTTTCCTATTACTTGCTGCTCACGAAAGGGCAGAATGTCAAAGCCTAAGCCACATGACTGACACACCTCTTGTGTCACTGCAGACTAGCACAGCACAAGGCTTAGTGACCTCCACAATTCCCAGACACAAGCACTGACACTTGCTGCTTTGTGAACAGTGCATGAGGCCGAACATCTTAGTTGTCACTCCATTAGATCATAATCTCCCTTGCCTTTGTGCCACACACCTACTTCCATTACAGTCAACTTTCACATGACCAAATTATCCAGACATATTATGGTGGTTTGGCCTTACAGTGCCGTATGCATCAGTTTCTGTACAATGTCAATGTCTGATGACCAATTCACATTGTCATCGCTATCACTTGATTCCATTAATGGTTCAGCTTGTCCTAAAACTGGATTTACAGCTTTTTTGTTAACACGCCATTGTGTTTTTTGGTTGAGGGCTCTAACCCAGTCATTAATATCAATGAGTTACTATAGAGTGGCAGAACCAGTAAAAAATTTTATTTTGAACTAGGGTGCCATTTTAATCACTAATTGGCAGCAGAATACTATCCAGAGAATTATTCAGGCTCAACACCGGATCATATGAGCCTAATCAGAGACATGCTCGGGCTTAACCGTTTGCACATAGAATTTCAAGCCTAAGATAGGGGTTAACGCCAAGGAGGTTAAATGATTTGTACGGCAGTTGCTGTTGGACACAGGTCAGAAGGACATGGGGATAAGTACTGGACAAAAAAAAAAAAAAAAAGGCCTGGAGGCCATAAAAAGGCTATCATGATGTAACTTGTTTGAAGACGACAGGTCGTTTTTGTTCCAGAGGTTATCAGGTCTCAACGTTCAGGGTGCTCATCTCGGAAAATATTGAAAAATGTTCTGTCTTTACTGGGATGCGGTCATTCAAGGATTTCTCCACAACACAAAAAAAAATACAATTTCTCAAACAAAAATGATAACTTTAGGACACGAAAATCAACTTTCCTTTTCTGCACTCAGACACACACACAACCAAGATGTTATAAATCAACTTTTCTTGACATTTTCATCACTGAATCAGAATCTGAACATAACCGGATACTGAATTTTGACCCCACACAAAACTCCAATTACCATTAACATCTTTCCGTGTTGGCATTATCATTATTGACCCATGTCCGTAGTTATTTGGTGCCCCCTTTTATTTGTGGTTGTCAGGGTGTTGCTATGAAAGGATAGCCGGGTGTGCACGACATGTGACGTCAGTCGCTTGAATGGCCTAAAGGTCGGGTCGTGCATTTCCTGCTCATCTGAGTTTTCCCACATATAAACACAAACACTTGCTAATGGGAGCTTTGCTTCAGACTTTGGTTTCATCGTAAGAGAGGCTTTTGCTACGATTTGTTGACTTTGATTCTCGTTGCTGTTAGTGCTTTGTTAAAAGACACAGTCATTTTTCGTTATTGACTCGCTGTTCTGACAATGTTATATCTGCTGGTTCTTTCCATCTAATATTCTGCCTCCTTTTACTGCAGCATAATAAATACTTCCACCTAAATATATTTGTGAGGATGATATATAAAAAGCACACATGCAAGAACAAACATCTATAGCAATACGTACAAAAAAAATCAAATAAAAGAATACACTTGATGGTTGTACCTTAACAATTTGAAAAAACAACTAAGACAGAGTGATATCCCGTGTAGTGGGAAAGCGACCCCGGCCTACACTCTGGACATCTGATAGTTCATGAGCTGAACAGGATCAGCAGAGAGAAGAGACACAGATGAAAAACTGAAGGGTGAAAGGTGCAAGTTTATTTACAAGTGTGCTGTACAACAAAAACCTCATTTGATTCACAGTCCTTCAGCACTGACACTCCATCAAAAATACATAAAAAAAAGGGAATAATATACAACGCCCTCCAAAATTATTGGTACCCCTGGTTAAGATGTGTTCTTAGGCTTCTAATAAATTCTTTTTTCCCCCAAAAAATATAGGCTCCCAACACAAAAAAGAGAAAAAAACCCAACCTTTAATTGAAGCACAATTTACTCATTGGGGAAAAAAATTAAGAAATACATTTTTTTTACATGAAATCATGTGTGCCACAATTATTGGCACCCCTAACAATTCCTATAAAATAAATGTAATTGAAGCATTTTTGTAATTTCTAGTTTAGTTTTAAAAGTTGATCAGAGTAAATTGGAACTTTTAATTAGTAATTAATGACTTCCTTTGTTCCTGGGGTATAAATATGATGTGACACGGAGTCCTATCGCTCTTAGCCACTCTTCAACATGGGAAGGACAAGAGAACATGCCCTTCAAGTAAAGCAGATGTGTGTCGACCTTCAAAAGTCAGGTAATGGCTACAGGAAAATAGGTACTCGCCTAAACAATACAATTTATTTTTGTATAGCTCAAAATCACACAAGAAGTGCTGCAGTGGGCTTTAACAGGCCCTGCCTCTTGACAGCCCCCCAGCTTTGACTCTCTAAGAAGACAAGGAAAAAACTCTCAAAAAAACCTTGGGAAAGGCAGTTCAAAGAGAGACCCCTTTCCAGGTAGGTTGGGCGTGCACTGGGTGTCAAAAAGAAGAGGGTCAATACAATACAATACACAGAACAAAACAACAAATCCTCAATACAGTATAAAAATAAAAAGTTTAGAAGTACGTAGCAGAATTTAACAGTAGATGATATCATATAATATGATTTGGACCTAAACCAACATGATTTAACTCTTTCAGGGCTGATGTCGACTTTTGTCAAAAGGAGGAGTTGACGATGGTAATCGACTGTAAACTGTGACAAAACCAACTGTTAATGTTTTAGTTGGACACTTGCTGCTATAAAGAAAGTCAGCTTCATTGGTTTGATCGAGATTTCCTGCGCTTGTGTGAGTAGCAAGGTACAAACAAGAGCAAACATGGCACTGAAATAATGGTGAGAGATCGAAGTAAATGCATAAAGCAAAACACTCTGTGGACGAAGTTTTGCCCATTATCTCAGAACTGGACTATAACTTGTCAGACTCCGATTTTGATACAAATGATCGAAAACGATTGTGAGGTTCCAGCTTCAGCTGACTGGTCCCCAGCTAATCGTGGTGCTGAACAGGTTCATGTAGCTGATATGCCTACGGTAATGTTCGCCAGGGAGGACTGCCACTTAACAATGATAAGAGGTAGAAACTAATTTGCAAGCTACTGCGTCAGTGACCGCTGCTGCTGCCCCAGCCACACAGACAGTCTTGCAGCAAGCCTGCCACATATTCTTGGCAAAGTGGCAGCCGCAGCAATCAGCAACAGACGTTTTGTGTTGATTTCTGTGTGAAACCATTGCTTTTCAGAAAGTATGTTTTTTGGAAAAAATAATCAGCCCTCAAAGAGTTAAACCTGCCTGTATCTACAGTCATAGGAATAATAAAGACGTGTACAA
This sequence comes from Polypterus bichir lapradei, assembly GCA_026402145.1. NCBI lineage: Eukaryota > Metazoa > Chordata > Cladistia > Polypteriformes > Polypteridae > Polypterus > Polypterus bichir. Next base: position 1,874,140 of record JANRMT010062810.1, read on the forward strand.
CAACGGGAACAGTGACAAACAAGGCTGGACGAGGACCACCATGAACAGTGAGGAGGATGGTAAGAGAAGTCAAAAATTCTCCAAACCTCACAGTTAGAGAACTACACCAAAGAGTGGTATCTTGGGGTCACAAAGTCTCCGTTACAACCATAAGACGCTATCTCCATGACAACGAGCTGTTTGGGGGACAGGCAAGGAAAATGCCTTTTCTCACCTACAATCACAAACGTAAGTGTCTGGACTTTGCTAAGTGGTACTAGGGCTTCAACTGGGACCATGTGCTTTGGTCAGATGAGACTAAAATGGAGCTTTTTGGCAACAAACATTATAAGTGGGTCTGGTGTGAATCCAAGAACGAGTATGCGGAAAAGCACCTCATGCCCGCTGTAAAATATGGTGGAGGATCTGTGATGCTGCGAGGCTGTTTCTCTTCCAAAGGCCCTGGGAACCTCGTTAGGGTGAATGGCATTATGAACTCCTTGAAATACCAGGACATTTTAAATCAAATTCTGGTGGTCCCTGCCAGAAATCTGAAGATGGGTCGTCGTTGGGTCTTCCAGCAGGATAATGATCCTAAACATATGGCAAAATCTACACAGAAATGACTCAGCAGACACAAAATCAAGCTCCTTCCATGTCCATCTCAGTCCCCAGCCCTCAACCCCATTGAAAACCTGTGGGGTGAGCTGAAGAGGAGAGGACAATGGACGATCTGGAAAGATTGTGCAAAGAGGAATGGTCAATAATCCCTGTCTCTGTATTCTCCAACCTTGTGAAATGTTATAGAAGAAGATTAAGTGCTGTCTTGTTGGCAAAGGGGGTGGTACGAAATATTAACAGCAGGGGTGCCAATAATTATGGCACACATGATTTCATGTAAAAAAATTACTTCTTAATGTGGGTTTTTTTCTCCCAATGAATAAATGTACTTCAATTAAAAGGTTGGGTTTTTCTCTTTTTCGTGTTTTGAGCCTGTATTTTTTTGGGGAAAAAAAAAGAATTTATTATTAGACGCCTAAGAACATTTCTTAACCAGGGGTGCCAACAGTTATTGAGGGTACTATATATACAAAAAATACTTTTTAAAAACCACACTTAAGTTAAGTGTACTAAAAAGTAAAAAAAATAAGTCTCTCATACATCACTCGTAAAGCGTGGGCACTTTTCATCAATCAATAAAATCTTAGCAAAAGCGCCCACGCTTTACGAGTGATGTATGAGAGACTTATTTTTTATAAGCGTGGTTTTTAAAAAGTATTTGTTTTTATATATATATATATATATATATATATATATATATATATATATATATATATAAAATTTTGTAATCAATATTTTAACACTTCCTTTAATATGTCTATCCGTTACTAGCGCCATCTATTGGTAAATATCTTGAACTATTGGATTGGAACATGTATTAATTGATCAATTAGTGATTACTGATTCATGTATTGTCATTAGAAGTGAGTAAGTGTGCAAAATTTCAAGTCATTTGGACAATAGGAAGTGGGTTAAATATTGATTATAAGATTTATACCAGACAAGTTGAGACAACAAACAGGTGAAGTTAAAAGAAGCGTGATAATAAATATGGTGTATTTACAAAAAAAAAGTGCAATCCTACAAAAACTACACATACTCCAAATGTCTTTATCTTGGGCTCAGGAAGCTCCTCCAACAGGAAAAATAAAGTAAAAAAAAATTCAGGTGTGTGTATATACAAAACGAAAAAAACCAATTGCACCAATCCCGAAATCAAAACTCTCTCAACAGCAAATAAGTATTGTGGCAGATGCCTGGGGGGGCGACCCGGCCGGGACACCTTGGAGGTTGCTATGGGAACCACGGGTACAGAGCTTTAAAGCTCGACCCTGTAGGGGCCCGTGGTCACCGCCAGGGGGCGCCCCAATGCCTTGGGGACCCTGGACCTCAGCACTTCCGCCACACCCAGAAGTGCTGGAGGGAAAAAGTGCAGGGACACCCAGAGTGCTTCCGGGGATACAGCCAGCACTTCCGCCACACTGGGGCATGTCAGTGGGAGATTGCCAGAGCACATCCAGGTGATGATAAAAGGGGCCGTCTCCCTCCATTTAGGGGCTGGAGTCGGGAGTGAGGAAGACAAGGTCTGGGAGGAGGCAGCCTGAAGAGTGAAGGCATTGGTGTTGTGGCCAGGACTTTGGGGGTTTTGAAGTGCACAATTGTAAATAGGACTGTAAATAAACGTGTGTTGGGTGACGTCAACGTGTCCGCCTGTCTGTGTCCGGAACGGCTACCACAGTGTATATTATATATATATATATATATATATATATATCTCCACCAAAATGATCACTCAGAGATATATAAATACCGTATATTCGCGTATAAGTTGGGTCTTGAAACCTGAAAAATCGATCATAAAATCAGACCCCGACTTATACACCCCGTTCAAAAATGCGAAACTTAATGTTTTTATTTTACATCTTCTTGCCTCCTCCAATCTCCCACCAGTTTCTCAGACACATCGAATTTTGTTGCAGCAGCAACGGTTACCAATTTCTTTCACCACTTCAACGATGTTCAATTTAAAACCAGCTTCATATTTTCTTCTGATCGAACGCTTCATCGTAGATAAGGGATGCTCTTATGATAAAGGTCTATGAGGGTGTGAGATACAAAAAACACAAAGCGGTGGAAACATCACTTCTGAATAGTTCGGGTGTTACCGTGTGTTCGCTTAGGCACAAAACATAGAAGAAAGAGGCCGTGTGCTCTGTGGTTACTCTCTCAGGTGGGCGTTAGCATATCATAATCTTTTGGACCAATAGCGTGAGTTTTCCGCATTCGACTTATACAACCGACATTATAAAATACCGGAAATTATATGGTAAAATCAAACTCCGACTTATCTGCGTGAGAACTTAAACATGAGTATATATGGTATATGTACAAAAAGAATATTTACAAAGCCGTCAAACTGCTCCTTCAATTGCTCAGCAGTGCTTAACTCTACCTCGTGTTTAGGTCCACTGACGACCCCTGTTGGCTGGCAACTCCTTAAATATCACCGGCAAGTTTATCCCGCCAATCTGCCACCCCCGTCTACCTCACACACCCATCCAAAGGACGGCCGACGGCTATGCTGAGCTCAAGCACACCAGTTGCCAACTCACCAGTAAATAAATCTCATTTATTTACAATTTCGGATCCCCATCTCTAACTCAACCTTGGATACAAAAGCAAATGCTGGCTTTTTGTTTCAGGTGCGCCGCACCTTAAACCACCTGCACTGGGCAAGCTGCGAGGACACCGGGGTGTTAAACTGAACACGTGCAGAGGAGCCCATACTGGCCATTATAGCGGCTCCCCGTGTGCCCAGACTCACCGCACCTCACAGTGTTCACCTGCTAGACAGTCCTGAGTTCCCGCAGCAGCGCCTTCAACACACAAACGGTAAGCGCCCTTCCTTTAACACTGCTATACTTTTACCATTATAAATAACGTTGCTTGGTTTAAGGTTTCTTTAACTTAAATTTGGTAATGCGCGGACCCTGTGCATTACCACACAGAGTCCCCTCCTGGGTGTTTAATATGCATGGAGTTTGCATGTTCTCTCCATAGTGGCTCTAATTTTCTCTAACAGAAAAAAGGGCATGCTGGTTAGTTGAACTAACATTGCTAAATCGGCCCCTGATACGTGTGTGTGTGTGTTCATCCTATGATGGACTGGCATCCTGTCCAGGGGTTGGGAAGATGAATGAATCAAGGCAAAGGGTCAATGGGATTGAAATGCCCACCCATCCATTATCTGCTGCTTATCTGGGTCTGGATTACAGGCGCAGCAGACTTACCAATGATGCCCAGACTTCTTTACTTCCTGCCAACTCCTCCAAAGTGATACCAAGGTGTTCCGAGGACAGCCAAGAGATAAAACCTCTCTAGTGTGCCCTGGGTCTGCATACTGAGGTCTCTATCCTGGTTGAAAGTGCCCGAAACAGCTGCCCAGGGAGACCATCCAGGGGGCATGACAGTCAGATGCCCACGCCACCTCAACTGACTCCTTTCCATATGGAGGAGCAGCGGCTCTACTGTGAACTCCTCCCGATTGTCTGTGCTCCTCACCCTCTTTCTTTTATGCACACCTAATTACATTTTATTCTTGAATTTAACTCACTGTTACAGAAACAGACATTAAACAAAACTGTGCTAAACTATTTGAAGTAGGGAGTAGAACATATAAAAATGCTTTGAAATGCACTTAAAAGTCACACCAACACTTATGAATGAAGCAAACTAGTTTTAATGGCGATAAGATAAGGAGCTTGAAAAGCTGAGTGGTAGAAACCGCTGCCGCCGCCGATTGAAATTCCCAGCGTGCCAAGATTGCATCAAAGCCATGCCGTCTCTGGGAAGTACGGCAGCTGTCTGTAGCGGGAGGGGACTCTCTGAAGGACAAGTCAGTAACTACTAGTATTGATGGCCGAAATTCAAAGTGTATTTGCAGTAAATATGCTGTGTTCACTGGTGATCTTGTTCATTGAATATTTTCCTGGAAAGCTGACTTTGTTCAGATTAGGCAAACATTTTTTTTTCCCAGTGCCCCATGATGCTTTGCAAAGCCAGCATGACATCACAGAGCTGTGGCAGCCATGAGCAGAACTTCCATGCAGATCTACTGCAAGACTGTTGCTGTCCCGCATGTGAGGGGTACATTAGCTCAGCGTTTCTCGACCACCGGGTCAGGTTGTTGCTATCAGTTCACAAATGGGTCACCTAAGCGAGCGACAGCACTGTGCCTTATGTTTTCCCCAAAAGTGGGCTCCTCCACCTGCTCGCTCTTCAAGTCACGTGTGTTTAAACAACTGACCATAATGAGAATATTAAGAGTACTGCCACCAGATACATAACACTGATACTCGTGAGCTGGCAGTGCAGCACCGCATGGCTAAGTGCCCAGCTATGATCTCAAAACAAGACTTGACAGACACCCACACCTTCCTCCATCGTCCTTGCGCCAGAACGAGACCACATTAAATGATAATTATGATAAAAGAGTTATTACTATTTACGAGGCATTTCCTTCTTCTAGACAGAAGAAAAAGTATGAACCATCTGAACAGATACATAGAAGGAAGCACCCGGAGCTGTGACTTCAAACAACAGAACAAGCCAGTCTCATGCTGCCACTTTGTGTGCCCCAAGATTGGAACTCTGCGAGTACAACAATCTACATTTTAATTACTGTACATATTACTAGTTGGCGGCCATTTGTTGCATTTTGTTTGTGGTATCCATTCTTTGTGCGTCTATTGTTGTTTGAGGCATGATGGCACAGCGGTTAGCACTGCTAGCTCACATTTTTGGCCATGATTGGTCCAGTATAGTTGGCAGATTTGCCTTTAGCTCTCAGGGACACTTAAAGATCACTGCATCATTACAATCCACACACAGCTAGTTCAGTTCTTTTTGTCTTGTTGACTTCAATGCAGTTTGAGGAGTTTGGTGAAGTTCGCAAACATTTTCGTGACTTTTGTCAAACCCATGGTGAATCAAACTCTGCAGGGTTCGTTTGCCACTAGTAATGACAGCACATCTCTGCCGAGGGATCAATTATCAGTTAGTGGTTGCTTTTCATACCACCATTGCATCTCTTGCCACTATATGAAGTGCTGTGTCACCATCAGTCTGTATGATGTTCAGCATAGGGTCGCCATACCGGACATATCTGTGGCTCATGGCAGTTCCAGTTATTTGGGCATCGTGATTTATAGTATTCACTAATTTTATGAATAAGTCTGAGACATTTTACTGTAAAATAAGAATTTCTGCCAGTATTACCATATTCAATGCAAGTTCTGACTTACATATAAAACAAGCCTACAAACATCATCAGGAACAAAGAGAGAAGATACCCACCCTGAATACAGTGGTACAATGGCATTGTACTTCTGGAGACCCAAGTTTAAATCTAAGCCCAGGGAAATATCTGTATGAAGTTTATACGTTCTTCCATATCAGCATGGCTTGTCCACCCACATCCCAAAAACTCGTGCAGATTATATGACCACTGCAGGGTTTGGTTTGCACCCAATGCCTATGGGCTGCTAAGAAAGGCAGCTGCTCCTCTCAGTTTTGAAATGCGTCACACATGATGAAGGCTATGATTGCATTCATGCATACACAGCAGAAATGTCAACAAAGCTGTGGTTAATGCTGAACTTGCTGGTAGATATGGAAGGCACAAAAAGGCCTTAAAGCCATCCCGTATGCACGCACCAAACACAGTGGCCCATTTCTCCATTCATAATTTGCAGCTTTGTGAGAAACTTCATCAGAGCTTTCTCAGCTCACAACTTACCACAGTGAAATTAAAACTTGGATGGAGAAGAACTCTTTAAAATTAAACTGCAAGAAAACTGAACTTAAGTGCAACTTAAGAAAATGAGTTCCTTTTCAATCCCTCGATGGCAATCTCATCAGACCTTCTTCTAATGCAAGGAATCTTGGGGTCATTTATGACTCCTTTCTTTCTTATTCCAGCCACATAAACCACATAAAGAAACTTTATTACTTTCTATCTCTGTCAAATATCTCATGTTCGCTCATTCCTCTCCTTATCTCTGCTTTTATCACATCCAACATCAATTACTGTATCTTCCTACTGGCAGTGCCACTTCTATATTATATCACAGCTCCAGTTGATTTAAAACTCTACTGCAAGAGTCGTGACCTGGACCAGCAACATCGAGCACATCACACCCATCCTGCTTCACCTTCACTGGCACCCTGTCTCTTACAGGACTGAATATAAAATTCTATTATTAACCTACAAAGCTTTAAATGACCTCACAACGGACTACATCAGCAACCTTCTCCATCGCTCTGCTTCTGTTTGCCGACCAAGGTCCTCCGATTCCAGCCATCTTGTTGTTAACTTGCACTCTATGGGTGACAGCAGGGCCTTCAGCTGTATGGCGCCCAGACTTTGGAATGACCTTCTGAAATTAATGAGATCGGCTGACATCACTCATTCTTTAAAAAAAAAAAAAAAAAAATGGGGAGTGGTCTCTCCTCAACTTTCTTGTACACTCAGATATGGGGATGGGTATTTGTGGAGTAAACCGCAAGGTGATGATTATATTTTTATGTTATGTACATTAAAGAACCAGCAACAACAAATCAAATCAAGAATATACTGAACAATTATTATAAAAATAAAGTTGAATAGCTGCATGAATAAAAGGTAAAGCACCACTACCGGTTAGTGGAAATAGCCCAAAAGTTGATAGAAATGTACGTTTTGTACCTAATACTTGTATGCAAAATTTGGTTGACTGAAGTGAAAGCGTACTCAAATTATCACGTTTACAGACACACAATATTTTCAGATTCAGGGAGGTCTAAAACGTTGAGAGTCATCAGTAGTGAGAACAGCTATGCTACGTGGGTTGGAGACGGTGGCACTGACCAGAAAGCAGGAGACAGAGCTGGAGGTGGCAGAGTTAAAGATGCTAAAAATTGCATTGTGTGTGACGAGGATGGACAGGATTAGAAATGAGGACATTAGAGGGTCAGCTCAAGTGGGAGACGGTTGGGAGACAAAGTCAGAGAGGCGAGATTGCGTTGGTTTGGACATGTGCAGAGGAGAGAAGCTGGGTATATTGAAAGAAGGATGCTAAGGATAGAGCTGCCAGGGAAAAGGAAAAGAGGAAAGCCTAAGAGAAGGTTTATGGATGTGGTGAGAGAGGACATGCAGGTGATGGGTGTAACAGAACAAGATGCAGAGGACAGAAAGATGAGGAAGAAGATGATCCACTGTGGCGACCCCTGAAGGGAGCAGCTGAAAGAAGATGACGACGACAATACTTACCCTATACTTCATATACGAGAAAGTAACAACTAAACTCGTCTGTTCAGGAAGGCTTTTAACATAACCTGACATTCTGCCCCTTCTTTCAGTTCACCTCTCTGTCCAGATACTCAGTATAATTTCTGTGTGTGTGTTTATCACAAATGATGTTACTTGTTTAGGCTTTCTTTCAGTATTGAATTTAGTATTTTACTCTGCTTTATTTTTTTCTCTTTGTTCTATTTATTGCTTTGTATATTCTATATATATATATATATCTGTTCTAGGCGTCTACGCAGAAAATATTTGTATTCAATGCTACATGTACCCTGCTATTACTTCTATGACTCTGAAGCACTGTGAGCATGGGAAAGGCGCTATACAAGTAACATGTATTATTATTAAGTCCAAATCTAAACTGGCTGCCATTGTGCTCCATCACATGTCCTGGCTGCACACCACAAAATGCAGAAGTGACCTCTTTATCTCTTAGCCACCGGGGTGCAACACTTTTGAAATTTACAGGAAGATGCTTTGATATCTCCAGAAATACACAAATGGATTGGCAGATGGAATACAGTCAGTCAGTCATTTTCCAACCCGCTATATCCTAACATAATACAGTTGAAGTCAAAAGTTTTCATAAATTTTGGGTGAATTCTTCCAAACTCATTTTATAACCCTCTACAGATTTTATACTAAGAGACTACAAATTTGACATATCATTTAAGAGATCTACTTATACAAAGTTATTGTCTGTTATACCTGCATTTTTATTACTCTTTAATTTAATATTGTTTTTTTATCAGTATGCTGCTGCGGGAGTATGTGAATTTCCCCTTAATAAAGCATCTGTCTACTTTGTGCAGGACAAAAGTAATTTTGTCAACAACGTTCACAGACCTATTTAGCTTCTTACTGACTAGATCACAAATCCAGTGGGTCACAGGTTCACATACACTTTTTTAACTTTAAGCAGCTCGGAAAATTCCAGAAAATGATGTCAAGCCTATATGCAAAACAAAGATGGACCTCCACAAAGCTTCATCCTCCTTTGGGATCAATTTTCAAACGCCTGAAGGTTCCACGTTGCTCTGTACAAACAATAATAAGCAAGTATAACCCAGGGCTGTGGAGTCGGAGACAATTTTGGGTACCTGGAGTTGGGGTCGGAGTCGACAAAATGCACCGACTCTGCCTCATAATAATCCCATTTCACAAACAATAGTCCTAAGTGCTTCTCTGATGTAAGAATAAAGCCCAGTGCATTGTTGTGTTACTACTAGTCAGCTGAGCTATTATACAACCTGACATTCACATATTGTAATCTGGATTATGGTACATTACAAAAAGGGTTTTCATTTGATTTCCAATAGAATGTGTTTAGTTCATTTGAGTGTAAACAAGTAATGATGGAGGTGGAGGTCTGTGCTGTGGCCTGAGGTGTATTCAGGGGTTCTTGTCTTTTGTTTAAACTGGCCAATACGGTAGAGAGTCCGCTTCCTAGCCAGTAGTTCTCTGGTTAAATGGATGTGGATGATGTCTTCCTTTAATCAACATGGAATATACATTAGCATATTAAATACAGAGGATTCAGAGTTGAAAGTACCAAAAACTAAGGAGTCGGAGTTGAAGGATTTATCTACCGACTCCACAGCCCTGGTATAAACACCAGGGGACCACACAACCATCACAGCATTCAGGAAGGAGAAGCATTCTGTCTGCTAGTGAAGAACAGACTTTGCCAGAAAAAGAACAGAATAACAGAAAAGGATATCATGAAGATGCTAGACCAGGGGTGTCAAACATGCAGCCAGCCCGAGGCAATTATCAGCGGCCCGCAACGACTTACTTGAACTGCCAAAATCTACCACTAAAATCCGTTTTACTTTGCAGCATTTTCCTCACCATATTGTTTCCAGTCCAATGATCAGAATTAAAATGCCATTCTTCTCACTTACCTCAACATTTGGTGGTGTTATTTTTACTTCCAGTGACGTCAGTTAGACGTAAACAGTCAACGTAAAACAACGTTTGGAAATTACTTTGTATAGTTCTTGCTGTTAACTGCAAACTTTATTGTTGATTAAAGTGACTAATGTCTTCGTCATCTAAAAAGTGCAAGATTGCTCACGAAAAACGAATATTCCAGGATAAATGGGAAAATGTATATTTTATCACTGGATTTTATAATAAGCACGTTGAGTAAACTCGTAAACCTAGCTGTATTACTGTAGTTCAAATAAATGATTAACAATAATATTGTATTGTATCATTTAGAAATGAATGCGGCCCAGACTACCACTTTTTTCTGTGAGTGGCCCATATATCCCGCTGAGTTTGAGACCCCTGTGTATGGACAATGGTAGACAAGTATCTTTATCCACAATAAAACAAGTCCGATATTGACATAACCTGAAAGGCTGCTCAACAAGGAAGACGCCACTGCTCCAAAGCCGCCATCAAAAAGCCAGGCTGCAGTTTGCAATTGCAAACGGGAAGAAAGATCTGACCTTCTGGAGAAACCTCCTCTGGTCTGACGAATCCAAGATCAAACTGTTTGGCCATAATGACCATCGTCTGGAGGAAAAAGGTGAGGCTTGCAAGCCAAAGAACATCATCTCAACCATCAAGCATGGGGTGGGAGCATCACGTCGTGGAGCTGCTTTGCTGCAGGAGAGACAGGTGCACTTCACAAAACAGATGGAATCAGGAGGAAGGAAAAATATGCAAATATACTATATACACTCAGTCACAAATGGGTCTTCCAAATGGACAAAGACCCTAAAGTATACCTCCACTGTTGTGGCAAAATGGCTTAAGGACAACAACGTGAAGGGTACTGGAGTGGCCATCACAAAGCCCTGACCTTAATCTGATTGAAAATTTGTGAGCAGAACTGAAAAAGCGTGTGTGTGCAAGGAGGCCTACAAACCTGTCCCAGTTACACCAGTTCGGTCTGGAGAAATGGGCCAAAATTCCAGCAACTTATTGTAAGAAGTTTGTGGAAGGCGACCTAAAATGTATGGCTCAAGTTAAACTATTTAAAGGCAATGCAACCAAATACAGGGTGGTGCACGAAAACCAAACCATGTCTGACCGGATGGCTTGAGCTATTATACAGGCGGGTGCCATCATGGAGCCTCGTTGTCGCGACGGGGTCAGCAGCCCCAACTATGCATTAGTAAGGAAGCTGTGAACCAGTGGATACAGACGTGCGTTAAAGAGATGCGGAAGATGTATTCTCTGCAACAGAGGATTGGAATAGTGGAGGCATATTTGTCTACCGGTTCTTTTAAGTACGCCGTCTTTCAACAGGATGGAGCGACATGTCACACTTCTCGTGAGTCACTTTCTCAAATTCATAATGTCTTCACAGAGGACCGATCTGTCAGCAAAGTTTGCTGCCACCAAGATCACCAGACCTATCCACTTGAGACTTTTACCTGTGGGGCAATCTGAAGGGAAAGTGTATGTCGAGTTGTGTCGCGTCTATGACAATATGGTGTGGCATGCAGAAAAGTGTATTGACGCACAAGAAAATAATTTCCAGCACCTCCTCTAACCAGTAAGTTTCGTTTCATGTACGGACTAAGAAACATACATCAACGTTGGAGTCAGAGATGGTTCGGTTTTTCGTGCGCCACCCTGTATTAACAAAGTGGATGGAAACTCGTGAACCACTTGAATAGTCACATAGTCCATAAAAAGTGAAATACTCAGAGGTCTGTGGACATTGTTGGAAAAAATGACTTTTGCCCTGCACAAAGTTGATGTCTTAAACGATAAGCCAAATGTATAGTTTGTTAGTATCGAATCTGTGAAGGGCTTATAAAGTGAGTTCTGAAGAATTCACCTGAAGTGGATGTTAACTTCTGACGTCAAGTGTATGCTGTACAAATGGGGAACTTCACAAACAGTGTAAGAAAGAAACCACAGGAACAGAAATTCGAGCCGACATTGCTGAGGTCTGCACGCACGTACCAGAGAAGAGTTAACACTGCATAGGCGAAGTGGTCTTTCCTTCAAGGTCCAATTTCTTTAATGACAAGAATCACATGCCAAAGGATGGGTTGGAGTGCTGGTGCTTCTTACAAAAGAAGAGCTACAGCTACTCTGCCATACAATACTACTGTACATATGATACTCTGCACACTGAAAAAAGGGTGAGACACACCCTGATGGCACATCTTTTGGATGTGAGCACCCTGCAGTGTACTTAACTGGGCAAGCGGACCACTGGAATGATGACACTAGTGGGACAGAGCTGGGATTTGGACCAGCACAACTAGGGGCTTAAGCTGATCCATGTCTTATGATGACACACAAATTGTAAAATAGCTTCTATGCATCATTTGTGAACTAAAAAGCACCAATACTATTAGATTCAGCTATTTTAACATATTAAAAAAAAAAGTATACACACACTCTAGCATACCAAAACGGCCATTCATTAAAACGGGTTTAATGGTAAAATAAAATACTAAGTTTGTTTATTTCGATCGTTTCATGCATTTGCAAACCTCTGTTTACAACATATACCTTACATCCCTCTTTTCATGTACTTCTTGTTGCCTTTGTTAGTCGGCCAATCCAGCCCCTGTTTGGGACACTGAATGACATGGCACCATGGCATTATGTATTAAGTATGCAGCACAATTTACTACCACCAGCCTCTGTTTATCAGTCATCCCTGCCATCTTGTGGACGGCAGAAAACATTATGCCTGGCCAGGGACATGAATGTCAGACAGATGGATGTCT
>JANRMT010062810.1:1901730-1936026 GCA_026402145.1 Polypterus bichir lapradei
TATGCACCTGCCTGATTTTGTTTGAACAATTATTGCACACTTTCTGTAAATCCAATAAACTTCATTTCACTTCTCAAATATCACTGTGTGTGTCTCCTATATGATATATTTAACTGACATTTTTTATCGTAACAACCAACGATTTATACAGGAAAATAATGACTATTAACAAGGTTGCCCAAACTTTTGCATCCCACTGTAAATACTCTGATGAGAAAAGTGAAGAAGCTATAAAAAGGGCTGTTTCTGACTTTAAGGAACAAACTGCTCATTTTAGTCAAATAATTGGAACCAAAAATAAAGCCAAAGAAAGTATTAATTGGGCTTTGCATGAATTCATTAATAGCTCTGATTAATAATAAAGAATCATTAATTATATTAGAATTCTTGATCTTTTTTGTTACTCAAACTATGTATCTTGTACTAAAAAAACTTGTAATTTATATTTTGTAATACAATTTTTAATAAATGTTTTGACAAAACAGTCCAGGGTGTTGAGGGGGTCCAGTTTGGTAGGCTCAGGATCGGGTCACTGCCTTTTGCAGATGATGTTGTCCTGTTTGTTTCATCAGGCCGTGATCTTCAGCTCTCTCTGAATCGGTTTGCAGCCGAGTGTGAAGCGGCTGGGATGGGAAACAGCACCACCAAATCCGAGACCATGGTCCTCAGACGGAAAAGGGTGGAGTGCCCTCACGGGGTTGGGGGCGAGATCCTGTCCCAAGTGGAGGAGTTCAAGTATCTCAATGTCTTGTTCACGAGTGAGGGAAGAATGGAGCAGGAGATCGACAGGTGGATCGGTGCGGTGTCCGCAGTGATGCGGGCTCTGCATTGGTCTGTCGTGGTGAAAAAGGAGCTGAGCTGAAAGGCAAAGCTCTCAATTTACCAGCCGATCTTCGTTCCTACTCTCACCTATGGTCATGAGCTGTGGGTAGTGACCGAAAGAATGAGATTGCAAATACAAGAGGCTGAAATGAGTTTCCTCCGCAGGGTGTCTGGGCTTTCCCTTAAAGACAGGGTGAGAAGCTCAGTCTTCCGGGAAGAGCTCAGAGTAGAGCCGTTGCTGCTCCGCATCAAGAAGAGTCAGATAAGGTGGCTCGGGCATCTAATCAGGATGCCGCCTCTGGGAACATCTAACTGGGAGGGGGCCCCAGGGAAAACCCAGGACACGCTGGAGGGACTATGTCTCTCAGCTGGCCTGGGAACGCCTTGGGATTCCCACGGATGAGCAAGTAGAAGTGGCTGGGGAGAAGGAAGTCTGGGCATCTCTGCTCAAGCAGCTGCCCCTGCGACCCGATCTCGGATGAGCAGAAGAGGATGTATGGATGGATGGATTCTTTTCACATATGATTCCATGTATTTTAAAATATCGAATGACCAATAATATAAGATCCGGTTATAATGAGCTTCAGAAGTATGCCCATTATAACCGGACCAATTTTGATGCTACATATAACAAAATTGGTAGAATTATGTCGGCACGCGGAGTAACATTGTAACAAAGGTTTGGCACAACAGTGCTGAAAGGTTGGCGGCCCCGCTTCAGAGTTTTGACTCAACTCAATATTTCAAATAAGAGCACAAATGAAAATGACCATGGATGACGAAAACAGGACCCTTCACCTCATATTTGGTTGCACAACCTTCAGAGTTTGCAATCCCTGCACATAATTGATTCCTGGACCTCTCCTTGAGACTTCTGCACCTGTCTACATGTCGTTCTGCCCACGCATCTTCAGCAAACTGTTCTAGCTGGGTCGTGTTTGAAGGGGGTCTTCTCCAGACGGTATGCTTCAGTTCTTTCCATAGACGGCCAATGGGATTCAAATCAGGGCTCCTAGAAAGCCCCTTCAGAATAGTCTGATGTTTTGTTCTGAGCTATTCTTGGTGCTTTTCGCTTTGTGTTTTGGTTCATTATCCTGTTGGAGGATCCATGAGCTGCGACTGAGACAGAGCTTTCTGACACTGGGCAGGACGTTTTGCACCAGAATTTCTCGTTAGTCTTGAGATTTCTTTGTTCACTGTACAAGCTCAAGGCACCACAGTGCCAGATGCAGCTAAGCAGCTTCAGAACATGAGCAAGCCTCCTCCATGTTTAACAGTAAGTATGGAGCTCTTTTCTTTGAAAGCTTAGGGTTAGGGTTAGGGTGGACCCTGATGAGGATTGCTGTCCCAAAAACGTTTCTTCATCACACAGTGTCTGACTTGTCAGGACAGCAATACATGGAAAGAGGGCAAACAGTGACCAACTACCAAATGTGTGGTGTGCAACAAGCATGGACAGCACAAAGAATGACATTATATTTACGACACGTGTGCTTCGGAGCCTGCAGTCTGCATGGTGCCATTCTTCTAGGACTCTCACTCAAATGCAGACCTTTTGTCATGCTGCTGCTGAAAATAACGTAATTAACACTTTATTTACATTTCTGACAGTTACTGTTGATAATAAAACTGCTGCTTTCTAATGTATTTCTTTATGAGTTCTGATAGAGTTCATTAGTTATCATACTGTGTATGCACAGACTGATCCTGGTAATAAATGGTCCAGCAGTCTATGTATTAAATGGAAATTATTTTGCAAGTAATAAAAAAGGAAAGATGGCACTCCCACAATGCTGTGTCTCTGCATTAAAGGCAAGACTCCCGACCAATGAAATGAGGAGTAGAGGCAGATATTCAACTCAAATGTGCTCAACAGTGCAGTATGAGGTGAGAACCCAAAATGTTTTTGTGGATTTTCACATTCACAGGAGTCCTGAGCCCTTAACCTCCTCAAATCGTAAGGGTTAACTACATTGTAGCATTCCCTATACATGTGAGAAGTAAACACACCATGCACCATCCTAAGGAGTGTGGGAATTTTGAATTCATTATGCAATTTATTTACTTTATTTAGTGCTTGCTGAAAAACATCAAATTCTATAAATTTAATAAACACCAGGCTCTCTAGGTGGGGCTGGGTGTCTGAAAGAGAGTCAAGCAGGCTGTGATGGGCAAATGTATTCTCTTCATTGGATCGCCACCATCTTGGTTTTTTTTGCTGTTGGAAAGGCTGCTGTGTGCCTTACTAGACTGATCTGGCAGATTTGCGGCACATGCAAGTCAATGTCAGTAAATGTAAAGAATTACACATAGGAAGTGAAAATGTGAGGTTTGAATACACAATGGGAGGTCTGAAAATCGAAAGTACGGCTTAACAGAAGGATCAAGGAGTGGACTCGACACGATCAACTGCCAGACAGTGTTCAGAAGCCATCAAGAAGGCTCACAGAATGTCAGGTTATATAGCGCCTTGACGTGTGGAGTACAAGACCAAGGAGGTTCAGCAGAAGCTTTATAACACACTGGTGAGGCCTCATCTGGAGTCCTGTGTGCAATTTGGGTCTCCGGGCTCTGTACTTGTAATATTTCAATTGCATTTCTATTATATTGTATTGAGGATTACTTTTGTTCTGTGTATTATATTGTTTTGATCCCCTTCTTCTTGACACCCACTGCACCCCAAAACTACCCGGAAAGGGGTTTCTCCTTGAACTGTCTTTCCCAAGGTTTCTTCCATTTTTTCCCCTCTACAAGGGTTTTTGTCTTGTCTTCTTAAAGAGTCAAACCTGGGGGGCTGTCAAGAGGCAGGGCCTGTAAGAGCCCATTGCAGCACTTCTTGTGTGATTTTGGGGCTAGATAAAAATAATTTGTATTGTATTGTATTGTAAAAGGACAACACAGAGCTAGAAAAGGTCCAAAAAGCAGAGCAACCAGGCTGATTCCAGGGCTACAGGGGATGAGTTATGAGGAAAGATTCAAAGAGCTGAGCCTTTAAAGGAGACCTGACTGAAGGGTTTAAAATAATGAAGGGAATTAGTGCAGTGGATCGAGACTGTGACTTTAAAATGGTTTCATCAAGAACACAGGGACACCATTGGAAACTTGTTAAGGGTGAATTTCATATAAACACTGGCTGATTACCCAGTGGCTTTGCTCACTGACTGCAAGGGGAAAAAAATAAAATGTAGTATTTATAACATAAGTAGAAAAACATTTTGATAAAAGAATTTGAACATATAAGAAGCGTATAAACTATTAAACAGTAAAACATTTCCATAAGAGAATCTGAATGATATATAAGAAGTGTATAAATTATTAAACAGTAAAACATTAACATTTAAGAAGTAAAGATACACTGAGTACTACTGCAGTGGTTTCGGGTAAACTACCTGTTTGACAACCCGGCACTACGTGCCTGTGATTTAAGAGAAAAATCATTCTGAGAAATGTGGACGCTGCCCTTCCGTGCTTAACGGGCAGAAGGTCCAAACAATTCCCAAGTCCAATACTTTACATGAAGAGGTCGGTACATATTCTTAGATGTAAACCCTCCATCTTCTTAAAAGAATTCATCACAAAAGCAACCTTGAATGTTGTGGGGTTTTAGTGACCCGAACACACCTTAAGGGACAGTAAGTAGCCATGCACCGCAATTTACCAAGAGAATCACGCTTCGATGGCACCGATCACACTCATTTGCAAAGATTTCCACTGTTCAAGGAGCCGACGGGGTACTTGAAGTGTCACAAACGGTGCGAAAAGAGAGGACGCTGCCCGAAACTGCGAAGTTGTCGACCTGGCAGAGCAGCCCGACATTCCGCGCCTTCCAGTGTCCACTTTGTTGTCACGACCCCTCGCCGCTGAAGGCGGTCTTCTACAGCTCGGTGCAGTTAAAAAGTAGAAAGACGCAAAGCCGTTTTCTTCATCTCCTCTACTATCAAGTACAGTAGAACCTCGGTTTACGACCATAATTCGTTCCAAAACTCTGGTCGTAAACCGATTTGGTCATGAACCGAAGAAATTTTGCCCCATAGGATTGTATGTAAATACAATTAATCCGTTCCAGACTATACGAACTGTATGTAAATATATATTTTTTAAGTTTTAAGCACAAATATAGTTAATTAAACCATAGAATGCACAGCGTAATAGTAACATTGTATAACACTGAGAAAACCTTGAACAACAGAGAAAACTAACACTGCAATAGTTCGCGCTATAGCGCTACCAATCGCTGGCTAAAAGCACTTTTTAAATGAGTTTTAAGCACAGGGAAAAAAATGAACATTTGAAAAAAATCCGTAATTTAATAAACCACCAAGAAAAATAACATTGTAACAATGCACGCTATGAACCAATCACTGGAAACAGAAGTGAAAACAAAATCAAGACCAGTGCATTCTTTAACTGCCTTTCTACCTTAATGCGTCCAGCTCTCTCTGGCGCTGCTTCTGTGTGTGTGTGTGTGTGTGTGTGTGTGTCATGCTCTCTCTGGCGCTGCCTCTATATGTGTGTGTGTGTGTGTGTGTGGCGCGTCGCGCTCTCTCAGGCACTGCCTTTGTATGTGTGTGTGTGTCACGCTCTCTCTGGCGCTGCCTCTGTATGTGTGTGTGTGTCGCGCTCTCTCTCCTGCTGCCTGTGTGTGTGTGCGCGCGCTGCCTGTGTGTGTGTGTGTCGCGCTCTCTCTCCTGCTGCCTGTGTGTGTGCGTGCGTGTGCTGCCTGTGTGTGTGTGTGTGTCGCGCTCTCTCTGTCTCTCTCTCTTGCTCACTGCACAGGGAGAGACTGAACATTTACAAACCGAAAGGGAAACTGGCTTGTTCGTATGCCGAGTGTGTGGTCGTGAACTCGGGCAAAAGTTTGGCAAACTTTTTGGTTGTAAACCGAGCTGTAAATGTACCGAGACGTTCGTGAACCGAGGTTCCACTGTACTGCCAATTAAAAAAAAGTTAGAATGTGGCAGTTTCCGCAACAGTCACTCGGACGAATAAATAAAACTTCTCTGTCAGAATGCGCCTGGTGGCGGACGGCTCCACGCTGGAGTCCAGAGAGGTGGGCTGGGAGAGGGCGACGCAGGGCGCACTTCTATGGGATAGATCGACGTGTTTGTGTTTACTTCTTTTCAATATCAGTAAAATAACTCTCACACAAATAATAATTTGTAAAGACGATATAAAAATGGTGTCCACAAACGAAGTGATTAGTTCCTGTATTATAATATGCTTGGTGGTCATACGTAATTTCTGTTTCGTGTGGTCATACGCAATTTCCATTTCAAACGAAAAAGAATTTTATATATATAGACTAGCAAAATACCCGCGCTTCGCAGCGGAGAAGTAGTGTGTTAAAGAAGTTATGAAAAAGAAAAGGAAACATTTTAAAAATAAAGTAACATGATTGTCAATGTAATTGTTTTGTGACTGTTATGAGTGTTGCTGTCATCAAGGATTTGATTATCATTATTTCTTTCAATCAGGTTCGTATTTGGAGGATGTGTTGTGTTCAAGTTATATTCCGTGTCTGTCAACCGTTATAAAGATAACAGGTTTCATTCATCGAAGTGTTCACTACCCAAATCGGTACTTGTGAATCTAAGATGTTTAACAGGCATTCCCGGTATTAAGTTGTGGATTTGCCTGCGAATATTTAGCAGCAGCGTGTCTATGAACGTAATTTAAACTTAAGCTTTACACATTGCTTTCCTATTGATATGTCTACAAAGGCTTGTTCAGCTTCAAAGGGTTGTTCCTTTCTTACTGCATCAATAAACAGCTCGTCTTCCTCTTTATCTGAGGCATCACACACTGCATGCACGGGTTTTCCTTTCCCAGTCCTGCAAACTTTAGCGAAGTGGTTCAATTTACCACATTTTTTGCACTGTCTTCCTTTAGCTGGACATTGACTTTTTCCACGGTGTGCTTTGTTTCCGCAGTTGCTGTCAGTTCACGTGAGCTACTTGGAGTACATGCATCGAAGGTTCTCAGCTGTGCTTGTGCTATCTCGTGCAATCTTGCGATGTCCACGGCTTTATTTAATGTTAGCTCAGACCCAGCACTTAAAAGTTACTGTCGCACTTTTGCTGAGTTTGTGCCAAACACTATTCTATCCCAGACCATCACATCTTCATTTGCATAAGAACAGTCCTTCACCAGCAATTTTAACTCCGTTACAAAGTGATCAAAAGTCTCGTTTATACCTTGCGTCTTCTCACTAAACTTGTATCTCGCGAATGTCGTATTCGTCTTAGGCATGACAAACGCCTCGTAGCGGCAGCGTGTCTATTGGATTGCTGCTGACGGACAGCCTTATATGGGCAGGCACTCAATTACGTGGGAGGTGTGATGATGAGGAATGCAACTCCGCCTCACACGGCGACTGAGCTGCAGGCTATGGCCGTATATATGTACGTAAGTAGGCTCCAGTTATGACCGTTATGCGTAGAATTTCGAAATGAAACCTGCCCAACTTTTGTAAGTAAGCTGTAAGGAATGAGCCTGCCAAATTTCAGCCTTCTACCTACACGGGAAGTTGGAGAATTAGTGATGAGTGAGTCAGTCCATCAGTCCGTGAGTCAGTCCGTGAGTGAGTGAGTCCGTCCGTCCGGTCAGTCAGGGCTTTGCCTTTTATTCGTATAGATTACGTAAAGTTTTTCTCCACACAAAGAACCACAGATACATGGAATAAGTGAGCAAGTTGTGTGGTAGAGGAGTAGGACTTTAGGGACTTTCAAAACTCAAGTTGATGTTATTTTAGAATTAAGTGAATAGGACAGACAAGCTTTGTTGGTCTGAATGGCCTGTTCTCATCAAAATCTTCCCAGTGTTCTAAAGTGCACATCTTTTTCAGAAAGGTTTGGAAATTTATTTAAAAATCACAAAGAAAAATCTCTCCTTCCTAGATGTATTCAGACCCTTTGCTGTGGCTCACCAAATTGTGCTCTAGAAGAAGTGTCTAGAACTTGACCGGAGTCCACCTGTGACAAACTGAACAGGCCCACGTCCACAAATCATGAAGTTCAAGGAACTCTCTATAGACCTCTGCGATCAAACTGTGGTGAGATAGAGAGAAGGGCAAGGGGATCAAACCCTTTCTGAAAGCTAGAACTGATCCCAGGAGTACAGTGGCCTCAAGGATTGTGAAATGGAAATCATTTATAACGACCAGGACCTCCTCTTAGAGATCATCAGCCAGCCAAACTGAGCAACCAGGCATCCAATGGTCACTGTAAGAGAGTTTTAATAATCTTCTGCTGAGACAGAGGAACCTATCAGAAAGACAACCATCTCCATGGTGGTCCGTCACCCAGGCTTGGATAGAAGCAACTCTTGAGTAAAAGTTATATGACACTTTAAAGGACTTTGAGAGCAGGAGGGAAAAGATTATCCGGTCTGAAGAGACCAAAATTGAACATTTTTGGTCACAAATCCAAGCACTATGTCTGTCAAAGACCAGGCACTACTCATCATCTACCTAATACCATCTCTATAGTGAAGCATGGAGGTGACAGCTATGGGGGTGCAGGGACATTAGGGCCGGTTTATACTTGACACTCAGAATGCGTACACGCACACATCATGGCTGCCACGCGTTCCCAGCATTCATTTGACGTGTCCTCTGGGCACGACCTCAGAAATGAATGTGATGCGTCCGCAAGTTGCAGTACCAGAGGGAAAAAAAAAAAAAAAAGTCGGGAGGCGCACTGTGTTCAAGATGGAACATGACGTCAGAGTCTCTGCTTACCATCAACATGTAACAATAATAATAATTCATTACATTTATATAGCACTTTTCTCAGTACTCAAAGCGCTATCCACACAGGGAGGAACCGGGAAACGAACCCACTATCTTCCACAGTCTCCTTACTGCAAAGCAGCAGCACTACCACTGAGCCACCTGTGAGAATACATGTGACTGACAGCAAGCCGCTCTGTGCCTTGATGTTTGATGTGGTGAAGCAAAATGCTGAAATACAAATGCATTGGTGGTGCTTTTATATTGAAGTGTCGCATATTCCCCATTGTAATGACACAATACGTTTTAAAGGTCTCACGTACCATCTTTTGTACTGTCACAACAGCATCAGAATATATGGCAGCGTATTTGAGCCAGAGGGGGGAAAAAAAATTAGGGAC
Source organism: Polypterus bichir lapradei (assembly GCA_026402145.1). Classification (NCBI taxonomy): domain Eukaryota; kingdom Metazoa; phylum Chordata; class Cladistia; order Polypteriformes; family Polypteridae; genus Polypterus; species Polypterus bichir. The sequence goes on from JANRMT010062810.1 coordinate 1,910,683, forward strand.
ACAGTGAAAAGGTCCATTTTGTGATAAAAGCGGTGAAAAGTCAAACAAAATGGCCCCTTTTATTGGCTAACTAAAAAGATTACAATAAGCAAGTTTTCGAGGCAACTCAAGCCCCTTCTTCAGGCGAGATGTAATACAGAAACTTGAGTTCCCTGTGTTTATATACACACTAGGACAAGAAACAACATTGGTCGTTAAATTTCCACTTTAATCTCGTAGTTTATTTTGTCATTAAAGTCATCTTAAAACCAACCCAAGTTGTTAATCGCTGGGGCTTCATCCTGACCTGACAGCAGCGACAAGCTGAACTTAAATGTCTGATATTCCAGCTCTCTGCACATTTAGAATCCTTAGATTTATTTATACCTGATATTACTTCCATGATGAAATGCATTAAAGTATGTATATTACATTTTACAGATAAGTTGTTCTCTAAATTTAAATAATGAACACAGTTAATAATTACACATGTGGAGGCGGCACAGTGGCGCTGCTGCCTCGCAGTAGGGAGTCACGTCCCTGCTGTTTCCTGCCTGCAGTTTGCATGTTTTCCTGATGGGTTTCCACAGTGGGCTCCGGGTTCCTGCCAAAGACATGCAGGTTTGGGGATTTGGTGACGCTAAAATGACACCAGTGTGTGTGTGTGTTTGTATTCACCTTGCGATGAGCTGATGCCCCATCCAGGGATTGTTTCTACCTCGTGCCCGATGCACGCTGGAATGGGCACATCCCTGGATTGATGGCTGCAATCATTAAACATCCATCCTTTTCTGAGATATCGTGTCAACGTGACCTCGGAATCTATTGGATGTTACAGGCAATTCACAACACAGCAAAGCCGAAAGTTTTCTCACTGTGATGATATTTCGCACTGCCACCTGGTAGAATCTTACAGATTCTAGCAAAAGAGTCAGCAAGAGCATGCGACACATGAAGTATAAACCCGGCCATAAGGAGAAGATGAATGCGGCCAAATCCAAAGAGGTCCCTGTTGAAAACCTGCTCCAGAGTACACACCACTTCAGAGTGGGGCGACAGCTCAGCGAGACCAAAGCAGACAGCAGAGACAACGCTGGAATGGTTAGAGGACAAGTCTCGGCAGTGTCCGTGAGTGGCCGAACCAAAGCCCGACTTAAACCTAAGTGAACGTGTGTGGGGAGACCTGAAGATGTCAGTTTACAGGCGCTTTCCATCAAATCCAGCAGTGGATGCTTTGAAGAATGGGAAACCTACCCAAGAAGCCTGGAAGCTGGAATTGCTTGCCAAGGGGCTTCTATAAAAGTACTGAACTAAGGGTCTGAATACTTTTATGAATAAGAGATTTCAATTTTTGATTTTGAATAAATTTGCAAACCTTTCTGAAAATATGATAGGCTACTCCGTGTAGAGTGATGGGCAAAAATGGCAGATTTATCCATTTGAAATTAAATCTGCAACCCTAAAAAAGTGAGCAGAAAGTGAAGGAGTCTCAGAACCTTCTCAATCCCCTGTATAATCGGCTTAGTGGATGGAAGCATTAAACTAGGAGAGCGAGCTAAGAAACACGGACGTGCATTACGTCATGCCTGTCTAAAAATAAGCCCGCATACAGTAAGTAATTAACACAACAGCGCAGTGAGGGCGCACAAGGCACATGTGTCAAGTGTACGTTTGTAGAAGGCCTTCAGGGATATGAGAGACTCCACTGAAATGCAGGAGAGGTCAAGTCACACGCCAGCCATGGCACAAAATTTATACCAGTCGCCAGAGACTGATGACACGGGGCACTTGAGTTTGACGTGCCCAAGTTTGGGCTTTTCTCAGAGCTGTTTTAATCTTGCTGTTCTCCTTTTGAGGTTAGGAGAGTGTCAGGCCTGGGCACAGCAGCACTTTCACTTTCAAGTGAGGCCCACAGAAGAGTTGTTTTTGGTGGTCTGTATGTAAGGCTGACTTTACTTGGCAATTAAAAAAAAATAAATAAAAAACAAAACACTAATAGGACGGTGTTTTTTTTTCCTTCCTTTTGAATCCTTCTCTAGTAAACAAGGAAACTTGCATGTCACCAACTGTTGCTTGATCCTGAGCCATTTCTTTTATAGCAAACATTGCACAAAGTTTTGTTATCCCTCGGCATCGCATCCTGAGAAATAACTGGGAAGCTTCCTCTCTGAGAACAAGTGAAGTGAATGTCATCTATTAAGTGGGTAACCTGAACCGATTGTTCAGTCGAGCCGACAAAATCTATGAACCTTTTCCACGAAATGTGCCGCCTCTTGTTTTCATGTTGCCTTTACGTCTGGCGGATTCCAAGCACAAACCACAAGTGGCCTTCTAAAATAAGAAACTGGCTGGACTGTGAGATGCACTTATGATAAAGAGCAGATGCCAAGAAACGGAACAGGATTTTTTTTTCCTCTCATTTTTCAAGCGGTCATTAGGACACTTTGAATATCTCAATCAGATAAAAATTATTCGCAGACTAATTATATTAAACCTTTAGCAGTGCAGACAGGATTCTCAAGTTCAGTCCAGGGTTCCCCTTTTCTTCCAAGCAGTTTCGCAAAAGAAGGATTCATCAAAGTGAGCTAACGTGATATTTACACATACAAACCAAGTACAAAAATTCAATTTTTTCCACAGATTTACACAGTACCTTTCTTTTACTACGTTCTTTTTCATTTCCTCCGTTGTGAGTCAATGTCTTTTTCAATTGTTCTCAGGTGTGTCTAAACGCCTTTTATGAGCTCCTTTTCCCCCCATTAAGAGCTTTGAATAATGGAGTTACTGTTTCAGCATATATTTTGTGGATACCGAATAGTCCCGAGGTTGTTATTTATTTACCATCTTAAATTTCTGTGGGTGCCGTCATTTTGGTTTGGTTTGCATATCAGTAGAGATAGCCAGCAGGATATTTTTCCTCCCCCATTGAGATCTGATGTGTTTTCAAAGTGTTCCTGTAATTCTTTTCAGCAGTTTATATTCACAAAAATTCTAAGTGAATGAAACAGCAGAGCCTGCACACCGATAACATCTGAGGAGTGAGTGAGTGACGCCAACATTCCCCCACTCTCCAGCTCCTGGACTGCTCACTCGCTCTGTACAGTTGAGTTTAGAAGGATGGCATTTACAGCAAAGCTTTAATCAATTATAAGTGGAGTATTACGTGTATACAAATACCACTTCTCTTGTCAAGAGGGCACAACAGCGACTTTATTTTCTCTTCCCTCTCCTGTCCTCACTACAGAAAGTATATTGACCAGCAGCATCTCAGTTTGGTATGGCAGCTGCACTGTCGCTGAACAGAAGATACTTCGAAGAGTGGCAAGGACAGCAGAGAAAATCATGGGGTCCTCACTCCCATCTGTTCAAGAATTACACTACTCACATTGCCGGAGCAGATCCATTAAGATCATAAAAGATCCCACACACCCGGCACATGGGCTGTTTGAACCTCTGCCCTCTCGAAAACGATACCGCAGTATGCACTGCAGCACGACCAGATTTAAAAGGAGCTTCTTCCCCCAGGCCATCAGAATGCTAAACTCTGTTAAATAATCTTTGACCTTTTGCTGTCTTACTGTACACTTTATTACCATAAATAGGTCTTAAGTTTACACTATATTGTATTGTAATATTGTACAATATTACATTGTATATATTATGTATAAACATTGTATCCATATAGTTCAATAACACAATCACTGTGAAATGATGTGCAATATTTTCTTTCATATTATATTTCACCCACTGACTGGCTTACATGTATATATATCTTTTGTATTTATTGTTTGTACTATGCTGCCTTGTGCTGTCTTACACTGTCTTATCTACTTTCTGTGTAAGAAGTGAAAGGTTTGTAATGTCTGGATGTTGTCTTTTATACACTTGTCTGCACATTGAGCATGGAGAAACGCAATTTCGTTCAGCTGTGTATCCATTGTTGTACTGTTGTATGGTATGAATGACAAAGTCCACCCACTCACTCACAGGTTCACCTTGGATAATTCAGAACCGCAGCAAACTGGGGTTCTACTCTACTTTTTTCTGTGATTCCAGATGTATTTTAAGGTAATCAAAACATATTTCATGTCTCAGTGACCTCAAGTTTTTTGCCAGTACTGAAAATGCCCAGATTTATGTAAAGCACATCTGCCGTAGAAGAGAAGGCTTCCTACCTCACTGACTTCAGGTGCCAGGAGTTCTGAAAACGACTGGCAACTCGATGCACATAAAACTGTATTGCTTCCCGTTTAGAAGCTCCCCTGCATCTCTTTAGAATACAACTCTAAGAAAATGATCCCAACTTCTATTGTTCTGGAGTAGCGTTTGATAGCAGATTGACCTTTGAATCCCACAGTCCTTCTTATCATCCATAAAATATTACCAAAGTCCCACCCAAGCTTACCAGATGAGATACCAAACTGCTTCTCAAAGCTTTTACCACTTCTTGGATGGACTACTGAGTTTTGCTTTCAATTGTCTGTTGCAGAACGCTGCTTGCGGCGCCTTAAACGGCATCAAACACATCAGCCATGACCGCCCTTTTAGCTTCCTGTCATAAACCAGATGGTCTTCTAACACACTAATAACTTTAAAATCTGCTCAGCTTATGGACTCAATCTGAATTTACAATGTACATGTCTGTAATTAGAATATAAATTTAATATGTCACTGTGCTCTGTACAAAAAATGTGTTAGCTGTACATGTGAGTGGACTTATAAAACAAGGCCAGATTTGGCACACAGGAGTTCATCATATAAGAACTGCTAGGTAAGCTTTTTAAGACAAGACAAGTTAAGGACAAACTACGAAATGGGCACTGTACTATTTCTGTGTGTCAGAGTCAGCATGACATTGGATCTTCTTTTCCTTGTTTGGAATGGCATGGTTTATCTAAGTGGGGGCCTGCACATGGAGAAACAGTATAAAACCTTGGCACACTGCCTGGCACACCTTTGAAGCCAACGGACAGATGGGAGAGAACGTCATCTGATCCTGAAAATCCTTCCAATGCAGTGACTAATATGGCAGACTGTATACATCGAGCTCCCACTTCGGTAAGGGTCTTGTCATGGCTTCCTTCGTCTGTTATGCAGCGTAAACCGTCATTAAAGAAAGCTAAGTTATTTCTCTTATGTGATTTCTTACTGCCGTATCCCTAAGGGATGGGTATCACCTTTTAATATCATATCTATATAGTTTCGGGTTATGTAACATGCCGCAATTACAAAAAAAACTTATTCCAACCAGCTGGATAGAAGGTCAAATCCCATTATAGCAACCACCGAAGTAACAAAATTTTCAGAATAATGAATACTTTTTGATGGCCCAGACACACATTCACACAATATAAGGGATTTCATTTTAATGAAATGTAAATTTCACTACGATGGAACATTTTTTCAGCCAAAAATAGCCACCGAAGATAATTATGAATGCAAAAAATACCCAATGCTGCGCCTATAATTTTGCCAAATCTTTGGAACTCTGCGACAGGCTGTCTCTTTCTTGTTAGACCAAAATAGGTCTCAGGTAATCTTGGAGAGGCTCAGCGAGAGTGTAGGCATTAACAATTATTCAAGTATAACTGAATTCAGAGTCAGTGCTCCACCAAGCGTTCACGTGGGTACCGTTTGAGTTTCATAGCACTTTTCAAAGTTTTCTTTGCAATGAACAAAAAAGTGAGAAACTGTGCCAATCAACGCTGAAAAAAAACATCTAGTGTCTCATTGTCATTATGCATTCATATATGTCTCTATTATAAAAGGAAATCCTGCGACAAGAGAATTTTTGAAAGGGATAGTTTCAAGTCCCACGAGACGAGACATTGGCCATGAGATTTTTTCAAGTCACGCCCTCCTGTAAACCATATTCAAACACACCCACGGTCCACTCACATCTCATTCGTGTGAATGCTTTTGACAGACGCAGTTTCTGCTCTCTCAGCTCTTATAAATTTTTACATTTTCCTCATTTTAAGTTCCCAATTAAAGAAGATGTATTACATCCAAATCTTATTGAAGAATTTCATCCCGAAGGGTTATCAACAGAAGAAATGAGTACACAGGCAATCCTAGCACCGAGAAACGGTGAAGTCAAACGAATTAATGCAAAAATTGCCGATTGGTTACATGGCAAATTGGTTAAATGCGTATCGATACACTACACTGAAACAGTTGGTGGTGATGGTGCGGAAGATGAAAACATCAACTTACAATATCTACAACCGTTAACACTGTCCGGACTTCCACCGCATGAATTACTGCAGAAACAATGATGTATCCAAGAAAGATAATGTAGTACATCTTCAAGGGAAAACATTAGACAACAAAGGAGATCTTGATATGCCATTCGTATTAAAACATTAACAGTTCCCCATTAGATTAGCTTTTGTTATGACAATTAACAAATCACAGGGACAAACATTTGAAAAAGTCGGTTTATTTATTAGAGAGAAAGAAATGAAATTCAATAACGGGCAGTTATACACGATATTGCTGAAAATTTAATTCAATAAAATTGTTTTTACTGAAGTTTTACAGTTAAAGTGTTAAGTTTAAAAAATATTTGTGTGTTAATTTCAAAGCCAAACAGAATCGTATAACACAATGAAAAACTCGAACGCAACATGAAACAATTTACTTTCAAATTATTACATTATTTTTTAATATGGTTAATTTATCGCAGTAATGTGAAATAGTTCTATTATACATACTGTATGTAACAATTCCCATGAAAATAATCTGTTTAAATTGTACATCCGTAACCCCATACGCGAGTGGCAGAACTGCAAAGAGGCTAGCGCGCAACACCGGGCTGGGGGTTAGTGTGCGAAGCGAGCAGGGGGCAAAGCCCCCAAGTATTTCTTTAAGAAATAAGTTACTAACATCTTATTTTCATTCTATATTCATATATGTATTTTAAAAAAGTTACATGTAATGTCTCATTTTCAAATAAGGTATTTTTGTGCAGTTCAAGGAGCACTGTTTTTTTTTTCTTTCTGTATACGGGTATTGTCATGCTTGAGTCACACAGTTGCATGAGCGACAGGAAAGCGAGTCCAGGAATCCAAGGAAAATACAGATACCTTATTACTACTGTATATAGAGAGGGCAGGGTCACTCAAGACTTCATTCAAAAGAAGAGCTTTGAGAAGCCGCAACACAGGCAGTCGTCCTGCTTCAGCGCCCATCTTCAGATTAGAACGCTACCAATGGCTCAGAATCACCGCTGTGGTAGACCAGGAGAGCGAGAGGAAAAGCAGGTCAAACTGTGGTGTTAAATGTTCTAAACATTTTCCGAAAAGGATGTTATGTAGTAAACCTGATCCTGCAGGAGACAACCAATTATTTTGCCTTTACTGTTACTGTTTACCAGACATCACAGTGCACTGTCCTTGTGCCGCTGCCATTAGAGACAGCGAATCACCATCAACCTCCGGTCATAATCCTATACTTATTTTGCCCATTATAGCAAAATATTTTTATGGTTCCATGAATTTCGTTACAATGGGATTCCACCTGTATTACTATATAAAAAAATAACTATAGATTGCTCTAAATCAAGGGTCTCCAACCTTTTTTCCACCTGAGAGCTACAAAATGAAAATGGCCGAGAGCTCCTCATGTTTTCTAACATTTATTCTCATCGCTTATTTCAACCCAAACAAACTGAAGAAGCTTGTTTTGCCTGAACATTTACAAAATGTTGGCGTCCACAACTCAAATTTTGCATTAAAACATCACAATTAAAATATTTAGTTTACCTGCAAGTGCATTTTGTATGTCTGTATGCATTTTCTAGTGTATCTTACACTATTGAATTATGCTTTCAAAACAAAACAATGCAATTCCAAATACGCAGATTTGACTTGTCATTTTGTCCCATGTCACTGTATCACTTTATTCACATGTCCAGTCGAATGTGTGATGCATTTCAGTTAGTCAGATGACTGGCACTATACTGTATGGTGGAGTGGAGCCACTCAGGTTCACTCTGATGGAGTCTCTTCTATGCTCATCTGTCAATCGTGTTCTGAACTTTAATTTCATGACATTCATGTCAGACAAGGCAGACTCACAGAGGTATGGCAGAACCAAACAAAGCAGACAGATTCTTATAGTTATCTGGCTCTACTAAGCTCCAGAAATGCTGTTGAGACTTTATTTTGAAGGTTTACTAATATATAAAATCCAGTGTCTGTCTGTATGCCTGTCCACTTTAAAACAAGAGAACTACTTCACGGATTTAGATTAGGTTGTTTTCTATAACTTGCTTGAACTTCTCTCATTTCGCTATGTATCACAGTTCCCTTGTGGTATCAATTTATTTGTGCAAATCCGAGAAACGCGCATTGTGCAGAGGGGAGGGGCCTTCCTCACTAACTTGCCAGCTTCAGGGCGTGTACCTTAACTTCGCCTTAGCTAGCGAACGAGAGAACAATTGAATTCCAACTTCATTTGTTATTTAAAATAAAGTGTTACTTAGGTCTTGATGAGTTTGAGTCCGGATATTCTCTTAAGTTTCTGCCACATTGAAAAGAGAGATTGCAATTCAGATTATGGATCGTGATATGATTTTTTAGAATGATCGCCCACCGTGAATTTGACTAATCAAGTTTTCAAATTTATGTAGGATTCATTAACCCTTTGGCGAGCTACTTGGAAAGGTGTTGCCAGATACCGGTAGCTCGCGAGCGAAGTGTTGGAGACCCCTGCTCTAAATAAAGGTCCAAAGTAGTCAAAAGGAAAAACCTGTAAGTTCTCAGTGGCTCAAATGGAATTAAAGACACCTGAAACTCAGATCCTTGGCACTCAAAATGTCGATTCTTTAGAATAACCACAGGTAGATATCTAAAAACAATAACTTGCTAAAAAAAAAAAAAAAAAAACCTATCCATATTTAAACTAACAAAAAGCTCCTACATGTCACGATATTGGTGAACAGGTGTTGGCCTTAAACCGCGATAGGCGCATCCCTACTAAAACTGCATAAATTCATTATTCCCCTGATCAAGCAAAACAGGATTTTAGAAATTTTTGCCAATTTATTAAAAATAAGAAGCTGAAATGTCATATTGACAAAAGTGTTCACATCCTTTACTCAGTACTTGTGTTCTATAATAAGTAGTTTTATTTATGTAGCGCCTTTCATACACTCAAGGACACTTTACAATCCAATACACACATTAACAACACAGTAGAAATTACATACACAAAAAAGAATAATACTCATTGAAGAGATGTGTTTTTAACAGAAGTTTGAAATTAATAATAGATTTTTCCTCGCGAAGGCTGAAAGGGAGAGAATTACAAATTTTAGGGGCTATCACTCTGAAAGCTCTGCCACCCATAGTTTTTAACCTGAATTTAGGTACAGTGAGTAACTTAGTGTCCGATGATCGTGATGCACGGGCAGGAGTGTAAGGAAGCAGCAGCTCCGACAGATGAGGGGCTAACCCATGAAGGGCTTTAAAGGTGAGAAGGATAATTTTATATTTGATTCTTGAAGAATCTGGTAACCAATGTAAATCAGTTCTGTGTGTTGTATTGTATTGATCCACCCCCCTTCTTTTTGACACTCACTGTACACCTAACCTACCTGGAAGGGGGTTCTCTTTTTGAATTTTCTTTGTGAACTGCCTTTCCCGAGGTTTCCTCCATTTATTCCCTACAAGGGTGTTTTTTTGGGAGTTTTTCTTGTTTTCTTAGAGAGTCAAGGCTGGGGGCTGTCAAGTGGCAGAACCTGTTAAAGCCCATTGAAGCATTTCTTGTGTGATTTTGGGCTATACAAAAATAAATTGCATTGTATTGTACTTTGCTGAAGCCCCTTCACAGCCATTCCAGCCTGGATATCACATTGAGTGAAATATCATACAACACAAGTAATTGGAAATATTTGATATGGTTTTGCCGTTACTCAGGCGGAGTCTCTCTTCCCATTGACTCGAATTTCACCTTCAAACTAACTGCTAATCCTAGAGGTTCACATACTTTTGCCACTCACAAATATGTAATATTCGATCATTTTCCTTAATAAATAAACTACCAAGTATAATATTTTTATCTCATTTGTTTAACTGGTTTCTCTTTATCTACTTTTAGGACTTGACTGAAAATCTGATGATGTTTTAGGTCATATTTATGCAGAAACCTAGAAAATTCTAAAGGGTTCACAAACTTTCAAGCACAACTGTAGAGGGTTAGATTACTAATAAAAAGAGTCAGAAAAATCAAAAATGCAATTATAGTCATAATCAAAGACCTTAAAATCGTCTAAAACAATACCTCATATGCTTATGTTTGAAATTTTAACCTTCTGTGAGATGGCTAGGACCCGTGGTAAAGAATGAAATATCAAAAATACGACCATATTCATGATCAGCAACCTCAAAGCAGCATCAAATGACACTTCACGTGCGTAGATTAGCAATACCTTTTGTGAAAAGGAGTAACTTTGGCCTCTCACATCCCATTAGGGCGGAGGTCGGTTGACGTGGCCTGCACAATTGCAAGTCTTTCTGATCATTTCTGCTGAAGACGCCTCTTGGTTATCTCTTAATCATAAGGGTGTAACTTCCTGCACAAATATGGTCTAAAATGGCCCTGAAATGACAGATATTTGGGTCTAGAGGGTCAGTAACGGTGGGCAACCCCAAAAAGCTCAATGTCTTGCAAACAGTTTATCGTAATAGGGGGTCTTTCTTGTAGCAGTGTGTCAAGAACACCGGAACAAAAACAACAACTGAAATGGTTTCCAAGAATTCAGAATTCATTCTTATAAACACAAAAGTAAAAGGGTTTGGCGTCTGAGTGAGTGTCAGGTGCTGCAAGGGAAGGCAGGATCAGCTGCGTAAGAATCCAAAGACAACAGTTTAGAGTCAGGTGGCACACATGCAAACCTGCTGGCACCAAAAGGAAGAAGTGCTGAAATGGCCGCTTACTTTGAAGAATGAAATGAATCATGACTTAAAAATAAAACAGAATAAAAAAAAACATTAAATGTGTTGAGTGCGGGTTTCAAAGATTCCTGAAATGCTTGCTGTTTAATTATGTGTAACTTAAGGTCCATGAACAGAAAAATCTCTCACGTAATTATAGTCCTGCCAGGCATCTTTAAAGAGAACGCTGCAGGAGCGGCACGTTGAATGGAAGAACAGGCACAGATACGAGTTAAAAGCAGACCTGCAGGCACAGCGAGAGAAGACATGGCCGCTGGCGAAAGAAAAGAACGGAAGACGCAGAAGAAGTACAAGCTGAAGAACAGCCAGAGTCACATCCAGCTGCAGCTCCTGGCATTGACAGTACAGGCCAAGAACAAGGGCGGGGAGCACAAACACCCTTACCCATTGTAATAAGTACACAAGTTTAATATGTCACTGTGCTCTGTACAAAAAATGTTTTATAAATCCAGTCACATGTACAGGTAACACAAGGCCAGATTTAGTCCAAGGGGCTCATCATTTAGAACTGCTAGATAAGCATTAGAAGACAAGAAAGGGACAACTATGAAATAGGCATTGTACTATATCTGTATGACAAAGTCAGCATGACATTGGATCTTCTTTTCCTTGTTTGGAATGGCATGATTTACCTAAGTGGGGGTCTGCACATGGAAAAAGGGTATAAAGCCTTGGCACATTGCCCGGCACACCTTTAAATCCGACGGACAGATGGGAGATAACGTCATCCAATCCTGAAAATCCTTCCAGCGCAGTATACACCAGTCTGCCACTCCCGAACTGGGTTCTTGTCATGGCTTCCTTCATCTGTTATGCCACGTAAGCCGTCATTAAAGAAAGCGAAGTTATTTCTCCTATGTGATTTCTTACCGCTGTATCACTGAGGGAGAGGCATCGCCTTTTAATATCATATCTATATAGTTTTGGGTTACTTAAGACGCCGCAATTACAACAGAACATATTCCAACCAAGGAGCTAGCACCCCCTGCTGGATACACCCACAAAGTCTCGCCTCTTTGCACGATCGCCCGTTTATGGCCGCCGTCGCCTCCTCCTCCTCCCACCTGAACCGAGGCCGAGACAGCAGAGGAGGTGACAGTCCCTTTGTCAAGCAGGTCGGTGAAATGTCATCTAAAAGAGGAATGCACGTGTCCGTGTCTCCTTTAAATAAGTGGCTCTCAAACTCCATCCTGGCCCCTCCGTGCGGCTGTGGGAGTCCCCAGTTTCCCAGTCAATCCCCATCATTGATCTTATCTAATTAGCCATTATTGTCGTCTTTTCTTCTTCTGCACTTGGACAAGCACAGTAGTACAATTTTTACATTAAGACAAATTTAAGAGCTTATATCACATTAGGCCTAGTTTCCAATGATTCTCAGTCGTAGAACTTCATTTGCATAATCTCAGGGAGTAATGGGCAGTAATGTGACACAGCCAACAACTCAGTCCAAGCAGTCCGCGACTCGCCCCACTAAAAACTTTGATTTTGCATTTACTCATAGAGACGGGCTCTGTGTGCGTAACAGTGGACAGCCAGTGAATGCTCACCCTGTAGGACAATGCACAGGCCGCAGAGATGAGGAATAAGGAACCTGGGTGTTTTGAACCCCACAAACAGAAGAGAGACTCATCTTTCTGTTGTTTTTTGTGTTTTAAGTACTAAAACAGAATGAAAAAAATGAAGAAAATGGGCAGAGAATGTTAACCTATTAACCAGCTCCATCAGGCAGCACGCCTTTGGCTGTCATAAATAAACAGGCAAGCATGGCCATGCTGGAAGATCGACTTCACTTGGTAAATGTGATGTGGGCAGCGATTTTTAGTCACTTAAATTGATATGGTCTGCTGACGAGACCAGTGACTGCGGTCAGAAAATACGACATACCTCACAACTAGAAGTCATGCAATGCGACATCGGCATCATTCCCGAAGCTTTAAATATTCAACTCTCTTGTCGTTTACCTATTAATTTGACCTTTTCTGTGCGGTTTGCTCCTTTAACCGCCTCCTGATAATAACAGAAAGTAGAACAGATTAAGGACATCACAATACCAGGGCAATTTCACGATACTCGAAACCTGTCCATTAACATGGCAAAAATAGAAATCTCATTCATTATACAGTGGAACCTCGGTTCACGACCATAATTCGTTCCAAAACTCTGGTCGTAAACCGAAGCAATTTCCCCCATAGGACTGTATGTAAATACAATTAATCCGTTCCAGACCGTACGAACTGTATGTAAATAGATGTAAAGATTAAGCACAAATATAGTTAATTACACCATAGAATGCACAGTGTAATAGTAAACTAATATAAAAACTTTGAACAACACTGACACAAAACACCCAGGATCCCTGCTCAGCTACACGAGCAGTCTCTCTCTCTCTCTCTCTCTACAAATCCGAACTTTAATTTAAAAACCAACCACAAGCAACCAAAAAAGTAACATTGCAGGAGTTCATGCTAATAGCCTTATAGCCCAATCGCTGTAAATACTTTTTTTAAAATGAGTTTTAAGCACAGCGGAAAAAAGGAACATTACAACAAATCCGAAATTTATTTAAAAACCAACCACAAGCAACCAAAAAAGTAACATTGCGGGAGATCACGCTATTAGCCTTACAGCCCGATCGCTGTACTGTACAGTAAAAATTTGTTTTTAAAAATTACTTTTAAGCACAGGGAAAAAAGGAACATTTGAAAAATCTGTAATTTAATAAACCACCAAGAAAAGTAACATTGCAACAAATCACGCTACGAACCACTCCATGTAAACACTTTTTTTTAATGTGTTTTAAGCACAGGGAAAAAAACGAACATTTGAAAAAAGAGAAAAGTAACATTGCAACAATTCCACCTCTTCTAGCACTTGAAGCCTCTGCCTGGTTAACAATGTAACTACGTTTGCAACATCAGCTGCTTTAATAGATTCTTTCTGCTTTAGAATAGTCGAAATCATAGATTTTGACTTCTTGTACTCGGCGGCAAGATCAGTAACACGAATGCCACGCTCAAACTTTTCAATAATTTCTTTCTTTACTTCGATTTCAATTTCCTTCAAAACTTTCTTCTCACCACTCTTTACTTGCTTAGAAAACATGGTTAACTGCAAAAGCACACGAAATACTGTAGAGCACAAAGAGCTCACAGGTAAAGCACGCACATCTGACTGAGAACAATGAACAGGGAGCGGCTCTGCTTAAATACAGTAATCGGCGCGTATGAACCAGCAGGCATGCACGTGCAGGCTCGCTCTCTCTCTCTCTCCCCCTCTCTCAGCAGCACGCACCCTCCCCCTCTCTCAGCAGCACGCACCCTCCCCCTCTCTCAGCAACAGGCAGGCAGGCACGTCTGACCGAGAACAATGCAACACGTGCGGAAATCATCGGCGCACACAAACCAAACGGGAAACTGGCTTGTTCGTATACCATGTGTGTGGTCGTGAACCGAGGCAAAAGTTTGGCAAACTTTTTGGTCGTGAACCGAAATGTACGTGTACCGAGACGTTCTTGAACCAAGGTTTCACTGTATTGGTTAAGTACCTCCATTAATCAAGTGAACAATAATAACAACATAATCAAAGAATGAGAGCTGCATTAAAACTTATACATATACCGTATATACTCGTGTATATCGGGGTCTTGAAACACAAAAAAAATTGATCATAAAATCAGACCCCGACTTATAAGGCCATTCAAAAATGCGACAATTTTTTTTTTTTTTTACATCTTCTTGCCTCCTCCAATCTCACATCAGTTTCTCAGATACATCGAATTTTGTTGCAGCAACGTGGTTACCAATTTCTTTCGCCACTTCAACGACTTAATTCAAAACCAGCCTCATATTTTCTTCTGATCGAACGCTCCATCGTAGATAAGGGATGCTCTTACGATAAAGGTGTATGAGGGTGTGAGATACAAAATATATATTTAAAAATACTTTTTAAAAACCATGTTGAAACGTGTACTAAAAAGTGAAAAATAATGTCTCTCATACATCACTCGTAAAATAAAAGCGTGGGCACTTTTCATCAATCAACATTCAAAAAGCGCCCACTCATATTTTTAGAGTAATGTATGAGAGACTTATTTTTTACATTTTAGTACACTTTTTAACTTAATATAAGTGTGGTTTTTAAAAAGTATTTATATATTTTTTTATATGTTTGTTTTAGTATAATTTTGTAATAAATATTTTAACACTTCCTTTAATATTTCTATTGGTGAAATCTTGAACTATTCTTCATTTCTTAATTCACATGGATTAATTGATCAATTAGTGAAACTGATTACTGATTCATGTATTGCCATCGGAAGTGAGTAAGTGTGCAAAATTTCAAGTCATTTGGACAATAGGAAGTGGGTTAAATATCGATTACAAGATTTGTACCAGACAACAAACAGGTGAATATAAGCATGGTAATGATAATTAAAAAAAAAATACACAAAACAGTGCAAACGTCGCTTTGGAATCGTTCCGGCATTACCGTGTGGTCACGTAGGCACAATACATAGGAAAGAGGGCATGTGCTCCGTGGTTACTCTTTCAGGTGGGCGTTAGCGTGAATTTTCCGCATTCGACTTATACGACCAACATTATAAAATACCAGAAATTATACAGTAAAATCAAGTCCCGAATTATCCACGAGTATATACGGTATATACATCAAGTAGTTACCAGCTGTCAGAGTAAACTGCTAATTACACACAAACAACAAATTACAATGCAGGGCTTGAACTTCATTTATGATAGACACTGGAATTGGGGTGTGCAGTGTGGTGTTCCAAACAACTCGCATTTTAAAAATGGTACAGAACAAGCATTTTGGGATTGTCGATAGCGGAAGTAAACGTCCACTTTCCTCCAAATCTCCCCCTCGACACTCACCACTGCAGTTGTTGAAAAGCATCCATTTCATAGGTTTCACAAAACTACAATCTTCGACACACTTGGAACTTCACAGAGAGACCCTCCTCGTCACTTCGACACGATCAGGACTTCACTGGAGACCCTTCTACCCATTACAACTTTGATGCTTGCGACTTCACGGCTATCATTAGGGAAGCAGCGAGCAATGTGACACGATTGGGCAGGGCAACAGGGAGGCAGGATTAAGACAGGGAAGTAGGGAGAGAGTTGAAGTTGTCCATTATTTGGAACCATTCTGGTACCAGTACTGAGGTCCAAAATCTGGTATCAATACCAAAGCCAAAATTTTACACCCAATCCAACACAATTAGGAACAAATCTGGGAATGTCCTTCAGTGGCTTAACCAGAGCTTGGACTTGAACACAGCTGAACATCTCTGCAGAGACCTAAAAAAGAGACGTCAACTGAAGGTCCTCATCCAACGTGACAAGAACTTGAGAGGATCTGCACAAAAATAATAATTAATAATATTTCTTACATTTAGTGATTTCTCACTACTCAAATGCCTTACATAGTGAGTGGGAAGCCACTTGAACCACCACCAAGGGGCAGTACCCACTGGAATGGTGTGATGGCAGCCATTTTGTACATTCACCACACATTAGCTGATAGGTGGCGAAGTGATGAGACAGACAGCCAGTTAAGAGACAGTGGATGATTAGGGTCCCAGATTGACCAGGCCATGGTGGGCAATTTAGCCTGGACAATCGGGATACACCCTACTCTTTATGAAGGATGCCCAGGGAACTTTTAATGACCACAGAGAGTCAGGACCTCAATTTTACGTCTCATCTAAAAGATGGGGCCATTTCCCGTCACTACATTGGGATCCACACACCATCCACAGGGTAAGCGCCCCCTGCTGGCCTCACCAACCCCTCTTTCAGGAGCTACCCAGGCTTTTCCTGGTGGATGACCTGTTCTGAAACGAATGTGGTATGGCTGCTGGAATGGCAGAAAATCCTCAAACTGGGCAGGACTCACTGCCATGACTTAAGCACTGAGTAACGGGTCTAAATACTGGCATCAGTTTTAAATAGTCTTAGGGTGTTGTACCGTGTTAGCCATTATGAATGTAGTGAGAAGTCAAGCAAAATGACCCCTGTTATTGTCTAACTGAAAAGATTACAATGGTGGCTCTGAGGCTAGGGATCTGCACCGGCAATTGGAAGGCTGCTGGTTCAAATCCTGTAAAATGCCAAAAGGGACTCTGCTCTGTTGTGCCCTTGAGCAAGGCCCTTAACCTGCAATTGCTAAGCGCTTTGAGTACTGTGAAAAGCGCTATATAAATGCAAATAATTATTATTACTTTTAATTAACATGCAAGCTTTCGAGTTACTGTGTCATTCTGGGGTACTCTGTGTTGTCTGAGGAGATAAAAATAAATGTAAATGATTTTAGCACAAGGCTGTGTAAACGCTCTGAAGCCTCGCTGAATGTGCTGTACATAAAGTACCCTCTCACCTCCAAGGCCACCCTACCAAATGTCTGTCTGAATCCAATATATATATATATATATACACACACACACACACACACACACACACACACACCCTTGCCCTAAATTAGCAGCCGAGGCCCCATCACAAACTTTACAAAACTAGGACATAAAACAGGAAGCGTTCAGCAGCACGTTGTTGCAGAAGTGCAAACTTAGCTCAGCGAAGCAGGAGGAGGCCCGCTTCTTACAGACCGCAGTGTCGGCAGGAGTTCAGTTTGCCCAAGCAGCCAGCCCTTCAAGAGGAGTTTTGGGCCCTGTTCGAGGAATTTTCCCAGAGGAAGAGGCAGGGGGTGGGGAGGTGACAAGGAGAAGGCAAGGCGGCCAGGAATGCTGGGCTTGTGATGGGCGGCAGCAGTGCATAAACAGGCCTTATCAGCTCCTCCTGACGTCCTTGTTATGGTATCATTTTGGCAGGCTGCTCAAAGACTGCAGGCAAAAATAAAAACTTTCACGGTCAGTGAGCAGAGCAAAATGAAAGCACTCAAAGTACAGGAGGGGACAACTCTGGGAACTCAATTCTGGTCATATTTATTTATTTATTAATGTTTACACAAAGAAATCAAACTCTTAAGGACCATAAAACGATCCTTGGGCACATTCCTTCTTTCTGTTTACTGAGCAGACACATTTACTGGAGGTGACGCATGTCATCCAGAAAGAGTACAACTGTTTACATACTTTATTTGTACAACTGGGATACGGGAAGGTTAAGTGATAGGACCAGGATCTGACAAGGAGGCCGAAGCTGGATTTCAGCCTGGTGCTTTCAAGGTCAAGGCTTTTTTTCTTTTTAACAACTAGGGGGCTCCGCCTCCTGCTCGCTTCACTCACCCACCCCTGGGTTTGGTTTACCGAATATACAATTTAAAGAGATTGTTATTTTCATGGGAATTGTTACATATGTATTATTTTCACTTTTACTTTAAAACTTATCTAAAAACAATACTTGCCCTTTAATTCCGGCCCTGGGCGTGATTAACTCTTTCTTGCAGGACATATAACGCTGCTCGTGTTGTGTGTGGGACGGCTGAACGCACGCTTAGGAGATGCCGTCGGATAATCTGCTGTCTTTCTGCTGCTGGAAAGCTGCGTGTTCTTTTTGCCGCGTTGCATGCCGATCATTCAAAAGCCTGTACTGCAGCTGTCCTTTTGCCACTTTGCGTCGTGAAGGGGGGTGGTTTGGGGTGGCTTAATGCACGCTAAGGAGTTGCAGTTGGATCATCTGCTGGCTTGATTCTTCTGCCGATCTGCGTTTTCTGCTTGACGCACTTTGCGTCGGTCATTTCAAAGCCCGTACAGCAGCTTTCCTTTTGCCACTTCGCGTCTCTGCCGCTCGCGTTGTGAAAATGGGGCTGAACGCACGCTAACAAAAAGCAGTCGGATCATCAACTGGCTTTCTGCTGCTGCTGCTGGCAAGCTGCATGTTCTGCTTGTCGTTTTAAGAGCTGCGAGCACATGATGTTTGTCTGTCAAAGGCATTCCGACAACTGCTTGGTTAGATGTCCTTGAACTTGTTTTAAATGTGGTCTCGCTGCCTGGTCTCGCTCGGACGTCAAAGTGTCTTCCGAGAAGATCACGTCTCGTCTCCCTCCTAGGATTTATTTATTTATATATTTTTTTAATAGAGAGATATTTTCATCTCAATTTTATTCTACTTTTTTCATTATTTTTTAATGAGTGATGCTAAAGTAGTTGCAGCCTCTCACGATTCATTGTTGTTTGCCTGGGTGTCTGCTCTGCTCGTTTTTAATTATCATTATTAAGATACAATGAAGGGAGCAAACTGTACAGAGAAAGGGCAAAATAGAATTAAATCAACAAACGAGAGTTAAGTATTTCAATCTGTAGCAAATACAAAAATATTTTGAAATGTCTTGTAAAAATCATGCTGCTGTGTTTTTCTGAATGTAGGAGAGAATAAAAAAAAAATACCAGCTAATTAAATGAGATGAGTGTTATCAGGTGTTGTCACTGATTACGAATCTGGCTGGAACAAAAACCCGCAGCCCCAGGACCAAGTTTGAGAACCCTTAATTTCGACGCTCTACCACCAGGCCCACCCATTACACCTTTCTAGCTTTTTACAAACAGGCTCCATTATATGGGCGGAGTGGTGGCTCTGAGGCTAAGGATCTGCGCTGGTATCCCGAAGAATGCTGGTTCGAATCCCTGTCACTGCCAAAAGAGATCACCCTTGAGCAAGGCCCTTAACCTTCAATTGCTCCAGAGGTGCTGTACAATGGCTGACCCTGCGCTCTGACCCCAAGGGGTACGCGAAAACTAACAAATTCCTAATATGAGAAATTGTATAAGGCGAAATAAAGAACAAAAAAAAAAAAAAAATATGCAGTGGCTTCAGAAAATAATCAAACCCCTTCACTCCTCAACACACTTTGTGTTATTTTATTTGGAAAGGATAAATTTGCCATTTTTGCCCATCATTCTTCACTCAAACCATAATGACAAAGTGAAAACATGTGACCAGAAAGGCTTAGCAAATGTATTAAAAATCAAAAACTGACATCTCCTATTCATTGATGTATTCAGACCCTTTATTTAATACTTTGTGCAAGCAGCAATTCCAGCTTCACGTATTTTTGCGAGTCTCTACAACATGGGTGTCAAACTCCAGTCCTGGAGGGCCGCTGTGGCTGCAGGTTTTCATGCTAACCATTTTCTTCATTAGTGACCAGTTTTTGCTGCTAATTAACTTCTTTTGCCTTACGTTTTATTAACTTGACTCAGGCCCCTTAGTTCTCTTTTTCATTAATTAGCAGCCAAACAATGAGACACAAAACAAGCTGCCACATGAGCAGCTCACCGGTGCCCATTACACAATATCTGAAAATAAAGAAAAACATCAACAGTTTTGGAAGTGTCTGCTGTGGCCAAATGAAAGCAGCAACAAGCCATGGAATTAAATAACAGGTTTAATTAAATGGGTTTCTCATTAAGAAATTGGTTGGAGTTTGAAATCCCAGTTTAGCCAGTCATCTGTTGGCTCGTTTGACATCTCATTTCTGTTTGGCTGCCATTTAATGAAGCAACAAATCATTTCAGAGAACTGACTCCTTAAAAACAGGGCTATTAAAATGAAAGGAAAAGTAGTTAATTAGCATTGAAAACTGGTCACTGATTAGGAAAAGAGTGGGAATGATAATCTGCAGCCACTGCGGCCCACGAGCCTGGAGTTCGGCCCACGAGCCTGGAGTTCGACACCCCGCTCTACAAGCTTGGCATACCTGGATTTGGGCAGTTCATCCCATTCTTCCTGGCAGGTCCTCTCAAACTCCGATAGATCGATAGATAGATCGATAGATACTTTATTAATCCCAAGGGGAAATTCACATTTCCCGGTTTTGATTGTATGGGAAGCGTCTGCAAACTGCCATCTTCCAGTTTCTTCATTCTAGGGTTGCATGATATGCCAATACTAGAAAAAGTACTGAAAAAGCCACATTTTTTTTGTAAAACAGAATGGTACCAACATTTTGGAAGTGAATGTTAGCTTTCCTGGCTCCAAGGCTAGAGATCTGCATCGGCAATTTGAAGGCTGCTAGTTTCAATCCCGTAAACGCTAGAAGTGACTCTAGTCCGTTGGGTCCTTGAGCAAGCAAGGCCCTTAACCTGCAACTGCCCCGTCCTGGGTATGACGTTGATCTGCATCCAGCCCTGTAAGCAGGGCCTCCAACTTAGAGGGAGAACCTGAGGGTTGTTAGCAGGATTGGCACTGTAAAACATCTCACACTGCTCCAAGTGTGGTACTGAGGAGTCACCTGCTGCACTCAGGTCCCAATCCAGGGGGTTTGTTGTGTGGTGGGTGTGGCAACCCCCCTCTTGTAGAATGCAAAAAGGTATTGGAAGTGTTCTACTGTATGACCAAAGGATTAGTGCAAGGGTGAAGTGTATACAACTGATCAGAGCAGCACTGTTGCAAGGGCAGTTAAAAACTTCGAATCCCGTAAACACCAGAAGTGACCCTACTCCGTTGGGCCCTTAAGCAAGCAAGGCCCTTAACCTGCAACTTCTCCATCCTGGGTGTGACGTTAATCTGCATCCAGTCCTGTAAGCAGGGCCTCCAACTTACAAGGAAAACTTGGGGGTTGCTGACAAGATTGACACCTCCAAGCCACCATAAAAAAACACCTCACACTGTTCCAGTGTGGTCCGGAGGGTGTCATCCGTTGCATGGCTGCATTCGGGTGCCAATCTGGGTGGTTCGTTGAGTGGTGGGTATGGCAATGCGCTGTAAAAATCAGGGGATGCTTCCCCCGCACCACCACCAATACCCCCAACCATTGCACTTGTGTTAAAATATGTAAAGTTGAAACACCATTCTTCAATGCCTCCACCCCGAATGCGATTGGGACTTCATAAGAGTGAAGGAGTATGTAGTTCGGCACAATCAGGTGACGCATGAGGGATGTTCTCCAGTTTTGGTTCCGGTTCTGTGGTCTGACAGCTGGTATTGATGCCAAGGTCAAAGTTTAAGTACCATTCTAACACTACTCCACACATGGTCTATGGGGATTAAGACCGGGCTTTGGCTGGACCACTCAGAGAGACTTGTCCTGAAGCCACTTCAGCACTGACTTGGCTGTATGCGTCGGGTCATTGAACCGTCATATCCCAGTCAGAGGTGGTGTGCAGTCTGGAGCAGCAAGTTCTCTTCAAGGTCTTCTCTGCATTTGGCGGGCATTCATCCTTGAAGCAACAATGAAGCTGCCACCACCATTGTTCACCACAGGGATGGTATTAGGCAGGTGATGAGTAGTGACTGGCCTTACATCAGACATAGTGCTTGAAGTTCTGCTGAGAAAGGTCAGTTTTTGTCTCATCTGACCAGATAATCTTGCTCCTCATGCTCTCAGCGTCCTTTAAAAGCCGTCCTATGCCTTTCACTCAAGGGTGGCTTCTGCTCTGGCCACTCTATCATAAACACCTGATTGATGGAGTGCTACTGAGGTGGTCATCCCATTTTAGCAGAAGCTCCGTTAGAATGACTATTGGGTTCTTCCCGTCTGGTTACAGCCAACTCCATGAAGAGTCTTTATGGTTCCAAACTTCTTCTTTCATAATTCCTTAGGCCATGGGTTCCCAAACTCAATCCTGGAGACCCACTGTGGCTGCAGGTTTTTGTTCCAACCAACTTCTGTTTTTCATTGGACTCTTAGCCTAATTAACTCTTTGAGGGCTGAATATTTTTCCCAAAAAATGCAGTTTTCTGAAAAGCACACAAAGCAATGGTTTCATACATAAATCAGCATAAAACATCTGTTACTGGTTTGTACCTCTTGTCATCCAAAGTGGCGGTCTGTCCTCTTGGGCGAACATTGCCACACCAGCCAGATTGCACATCAGCCACACAAACGTATTCAGCACTACGATCAACTGGGGACCGATCAGCTGATGTCAGTACCTCCCTTGCGTTTTCGATCTCGATATCCAGATTACTTACATCATTTAAGATGTCGTCCGCAGACTGTTTCAGCTGTGTGCATTCGCTTCAATGCGTCGCTAGACATCAATGTCATTTTTATCGTTGTTTGCTCTTCGCTACTCAAACAAGCACAAGGAACCTCAGTCAAACCGACGAAGCTAACTTTCCTTCTAGCAAAGAGAGCTGAACTAACATGTACAGTAATGGCAGGTTTTGTCACCATTTACAGTTGATTATCGCCCTCGACCCACCCTGTTGACAAAAGTTGATATCTGCCCTGAAAGGGTTAAGTGAGTCGTTATTTCCCAGTTTGTGTGTTTTGGAGTCAATGTACAAATTACAAACTAAATTTAGTAGATTTTTATTAAAATGTAATAAGCAGTTATATGGGGAACATGTAATTTTTGTTTAAGGCAGTATTTTCAACCTCATTTTCATTCTGCTTTTCCAGCTGTTCTGGTTATTTAATTGATTATTTTACTAATTAGGGGGTCTGACACTGAAGTAACTGCTGCTTTCATAATCCCGGGGGTCTGCTGTGCTGGTTGTTAATTGTCACTATTAGGGTTAAATGAAGGGAGCAAACTACACAGGAAAAGGGAAAATAAAAGGAAAACAACAAAAAAAAAAAAAAGAGTTAAGCATTTATAGCTTCAGAAAAAAACAGATATATTTCTAAATATCTCAAACGGAAAAACCATACTGTTGTGTTTTTTCAGAATGCAGAACAGAAGAGTAAAAAAGACTTAAAAGTAATTAAATGAGATCAGGTGTTATCGATTATCATCACCGATTATGAATGTGGTTGGAACAAAAACCTGCAGCCATAGGGGGTCCCCCAGGATCGAGAACCACTGCTTAGGCCACTGTGCCTGGGAACAAAGCTTTACGAATGTTCTGATGTCCTGATCTGTGCCTCACCACAGCTTGATCATGGAGGTCTACAGGGAGTTCCTTGGACTTGGTTTTTGTCCTAACATGCACTGTGAGTTGTGATCCCTTCTATGCAGAGGGACATGTATGGCCTTCTAAACAAAGTTTAGTGCGCCACAATTTGGACTCCAATAAAGTTGTAGAAACATTTCAAGGAGAATTAAAGCAAACAGGAGGCATCTGAGCAAAATACAGAGTGTCACAGCCAAGGGTCTGACTACATCAAAGAGTGAGAGCATTAGAACACTCTAGACGAGAACAGGCCATTCAGCCCAACAAAGCTCGCCAGTCCTGTCCACTTATTTCTTCCAAGAAAACATCAAGTCAAGTTTTGAAAGTCCCTAACGTCTTACTGTCTAACACACTACTTGGTCGCTTATTCCAAGTGTCTATCATTCTTTGTGTAAAGAAAAACCTCCTAATGTTTGTCCGAAATTTACCCTTAACAAGTTTCCAACTGTGTCCCCGTGTTCTTGATGAACTCATTTTAAAATAACTGTCTCGATCCCTAATTCCCTTCATAATTTTAAACACTTCAATCATGTCACCTCTTAATCTTCTTTTGCTTAAATTGTAAAGGCTCAGCTCTTTTAATCTTTCCTCATAATTCAACCCCTGTAGCCCTGAATCAGCCTGGTCGCTCTTCTCTGGACTTTCTCCAGCGCTGCTATGTCCTTTTTGTAGCCTGGAGACCAAAACTGCACACAGTACTCAAGATGAGACCTCACCGGTGCATTATAAAGGTTGAGCAGAACCTCCTTGGACTTGTACTCACTTTTGGATTTTTTACAAACTAGCCGAAGTACCCAGTGTAAATAAATGGAGGAAATAAAAATGTTTTGGAAATTCAAAATGGCTAAAGAGCCCACAATGAGACAAAATAACCAACTTATAGACAAAAGCTGTAATCCTGTGAGACAATGAAATGGTTACCCAAATTAACTGCAGGAGCCCGTGGTCGATGAGATTCCGCAGTGGCCGGCACAAAACTGCTGGTGACATCATCTTCCCTCAACTCAAAGCGCAATCCTGCTGCATGATGGGAATTGCAGTCCGTGGATCAGCAATGATTTCTTGCGTTACTCTATTCCCCGATGTGACACATTGCCTGTATTTTAAGTTGGGCCAACCACAAGGCACATGGAAATATTTTTTGAAAAATCAGTCATTTTTGTGTGATTAGTGAAACAGACAGACAACTTAATTATATGCATTTGAAAATCTTTCTGAAAACAGGTGTTCCCTTTATTATTGTGGGTTATTAAATGCAGACTGGTGAGCACAAATGGCAAATGTATCAACTTAATAGTTAAATCTCCCATACAATAAAGTGAAGGGGTCTGAATACTCTGGGAACCCACTCTGTTTCAATAAAATGATTGATTGCTTTTCCATCCTTCATTATGATTCTTCTTGTTGACTTGGTCCCCCTGCTGCTGTTTAGACACCAATAGCCTGCTAACCAGGGCCTAATTGTGCTTTCACATGCTAAATGAAGTGAGCAAACCAGAGAACCACAACAAGGGAGAAGATGGAAGAGTGCAAAATGACAAAGATGTGTTATAATAAGAATGAATACATGACTGAAAAATGACAAA
>JANRMT010062810.1:1936036-1938536 GCA_026402145.1 Polypterus bichir lapradei
AAAGATGTGTTATAATAAGAATGAATACATGACTGAAAAATGACAAAGAGCAGCAACAGCACTGGGAACAGGACAGCACATAGCCAGCAGAAGACATGGAGCTCTGGAACAGAGGCAAGGACAAACCCTGAGGCTGTGGGTTCAAATCCAGCTAACACACACTGTGTGACCATGAGCATGTCACTTGACTAGCCTGTGCTCCAATTGAAAAAAACAAAAATAAATGTAACTAATTGCATCATAAATGTTGTTAAGTCACCTTGGATAAAGGTGTCAGCCAAAGAAGTAAATGTAAATGTAACCCCTGAGGGTAGAGCACTGACACAGAGGGACCGCTGATCTACAGAGTTTCATGCCACAAGGGAAGCTTTCATAATTCCCAAAATGAAAATCCTCAGACTCCAAAGCACAGTTCGGTTTCAATTAGGCAGTGACAGTGCTGTCAGTGCAGATGCGCTTTCTCTCTGTTGACATTACAATCCAAGACCACAACATCCAGGGATGAAATAAAAGGACAAACATCAAGCAGGGACACCGATTTACGTCGTCCTGCTTTGCATTATTCAAACATGACTGCTGATGACAAGTGAACACACAAATTGTTCCCTGCCATTTCCTCTGAAATGTGGCTCCCTATGCCTGTACTGGCAGATGACGGGTCCGCATTTTTAGGACTGTAGGGCCGCAGTGGTCATTTCAACCCATTTACATGTTACTAAAGTATCACACACTTTGGGGCTCCGTTTTAATTCATTCATTTGTTACAATTCAGTTTAGTTTTAAACAGATGCATTCAGGATGCATGTCTGTCCAGTTGCTATGCCTCTGTCACTCCAACAGATGGTGCATCACAAACATTTGTAGTAACAAAATGCAGCACATTTGTAATGAATTGCATTATATTTGTGTGGTGTAGTGGGTCCACAGCTCATGTAAAAAGGGCCATTTTTAAATAAATAATCACCGTGCTTGTGGCTTGATGAGGGGCGTGGTGGTTGTGTGGCTGAAGCGGTCCTCGGGGCGATTCGCAATGTGGCCGTTTCTCACCTAAGTGCACAGGTGAGAAACCGTCCACATCCGTGATTGTTCCTGGGGCCGCTGATTTGCCACAGCTGCCATGTCCTCTTGATAAATAGAAGCGCGAGTCGGCTAAAGGGGGAAAAAAGGAAAAAGAGAGAGAAGGAAACGGAGGTGGCTGGAGAGCAGGAAGCAGTGTGGCGAGAGAGCCGGTGTGAGCGAGCGAGTGCAGGCTCGCAAGTAGGCAGCTGGGAGGTGAGCCTACTAGGGGAGTGTATGGCCAACACTCAGTGGGGCTGAAGGAAGTGGTCGCTCCAGCTGAGCGATTAAGGAGCTGGAGTGACCAGATGAAGGACGAAAGGCCGCATAAGGCTGTGAAGGCAGCAGGAGTCGGGAGGCTTGGTTGGTGAAGTCCTTGACGTGAGCATCCTGGTCGTCAAGGAAACCAAGTCTCGGTCTGGGATGAGTGCGCGACCGAAGCCAGGGATCGGGAGGCCTCCAGACCAGTCAGGCGGAGAAAAGGTCAACTGCTGAGAGGGTGACTCTTGTTGCGGGGCCCAAACGGGAGAACCAGGAGAGATGCCAAGCAAAAGATACCGGGCTTTGGATTGTGTTTTAAAAGACTGCTTCGGCATTGCGTTATTTTAACCTCGTTGTTTTTAGAAGATTTTTCTATTTGTTTTTAACCTTTTAACTTCACTTTTGTTTTATGGATTATTTATTTGAAGATGTTTTTGAATCACTGCACTTTACTTAATTTGAACATTGTTTTTGTTGATTGTTTTAATAAAAGCACTTGACACTTTTGCACCATCCCCTTGCTATGATGTTGCCTCACTGCTAAGCTCATTAGTAACATTACCGACGGTGTAGGGTTCAAGGGCTCCCGGACAGATGATAGGAGCATACAACCAACCTGCATCATCACAATTTGTCCTTTCAACGGATGGCACATCAAACATTAGCACTGCTTTTACCAATTCCATACTTAATGGCAAACAACAGACATATGCATTGCATTTGTCATTCCAACAGATGGCGCATAAAACATTAATACTGCTTTTATGAATTCTATACTAAATGGCAAATAACAGACATATGCATTGCATTTGTCATTCCAACAGATGGTGCATCACATACATTTGTAGCAACAAATTTTATTACTACAAATATTTGTAATGTGCTATTGTTGGAATGAGAAATGCACTGCATTTATCACTACTTGCATTACAAAATACATTCCAATAAATTGAGCACTGCAAATAGTAATGCTGATCGCTATGTTGATCATTTAGATTTCAACCTTTCTTAGACGGGTAGCACAGCTATTTGTTTCCTAATTTCATAACCAACCAACAATTAATAGTGAGATGGAAATGGAAAAGCGCCCACCAACCCTCCAGCTAACTCGTCCCATTTAAACCATCACCAAGTATCTGTGTTAATAAAATGTTTGTTAAAGAGAAGGTCACAGATGTACAGA
>JANRMT010062810.1:1941036-1946114 GCA_026402145.1 Polypterus bichir lapradei
TTGTTGCAAATAGTCAACAGGGTCGCAAGAAACGTGTTGAGAACAAAAGACGCAAATTAGCTGCCAAAGATTTGAGAAGAATCAAACGTGAAGCTACCAGGAACCCATTATCCTCCAGTACTTTCATATTCCAGAGCTGCAACCTACCTGGAGTGCCCAGAAGTACAAGATGTTCAGTGCTCAAAGACATGGCCAAGGTAAGGACGGCTGAAACCCAACCACCACTGAACAAGAAACATAAGTTGAAACGTCAAAACTGGGCCAAGAAATATCTGAAGACAGATTTTTTTCAAAGGTTTTATGGACCGATGAGATGAGAGTGACTCTTGATGGACCAGATGGATGGACCTGTGGATCAGTAATGGGCACAGAGCTCCACTCCAACGTGGAGGTGGGGTACTGGTATGAGCTGGTATTTTTAAAGATGAGCTAGTTGGACCTTTTTGCATTGAAGATGAACTCAAAATCAACTCCCAAACCTACTGCCAGTTTTTCGAAGACACTTTCTTCAAACAGTGATACAGGAAAAAGACCATGATTTTTATGCAGGCCAATGCTCCATCACTTGCATCGAAGTTCTCCACTGCGTGGCCAGCCAGTAAAGGCCTTAAAGATGAAGGAATAATGACATGGCCCCCCTTCCTCATCTGACCTAAACCCTATCAAGAACTTGTGGGCACTTCTTAAACGCTAGATTTACGGGGGAGAAAAACAACACACCTCTCTGAAGAGTGTCTGGGAGGCTGTAGTCACTGCTCCACAAAAAGCTGATCGTCAACAGATCAAGAAACTGACAGACTCCATGAATGGAAAGGCTTATGACTGTTATTGGAAAGAAGGGTGGCTATATTGGTCATTGATTGACTGATTTATTTTTTTTGAAATGTCAGAGATGTTTATTTGTAAATTTTGAGGTGTTTGTTTATTATTCTCACCATAACAGATGAAAATAAACAAGTGAGATGGGAAAATTTTCATTTTTCCTTTAGTTGCATAATAAATCTGCACACTAATAGTTGCCTAATAATTGTGTGCACATATGTATTCCCCTGATGATGATCACACTCACATTTCCGTTGTGAAACATTCAGGTTTCAGGTTTATTAACATTTTGGATTGACTGATAGCACTGTGTTTGTTCCATATTAAAATTAATCCTCAAAAATACAACTTGCCTAATAATTGTGCACACAGTGTATATACATACATAATATATATATATATATACATACATAATATATATATATATATATATACACACACACACACACACATACATACATATCTATATCTATATCTATATATACACACACACATAAACACAAGATAAAGCAGAAAAAAAAATGATCAGAAGTAAAAAAAAAAAAAAAAAGGAACTGGCCCAAACCAGAACAATTGTGCACTGTTGGCCTAAACACGCAAATACTGCGCTGATTACTTTACTGGAAAAAGAGAAGTTGAACTCCTGCATATCCATTAGCTACTGTTAATAGTGATTTGTACTAATTAAAAAAAATGCAGTTTTTAAATTAAACGGTTGAACCAAAAAGACCCAAACAGCATCTTCACGTATGACCAACCCTCAATCCCTTACAACATGGCGGACATCATCAGCATTTCTTTGTTAGTTATTCAAGTAAGGTAAACAGCCTACCAGCACAACCCTAGTGATCCACCTCTATTAGTTCAGCACTGCCGACTACCTTCCTGATTCTCACTTGATTTTCTTTTGTAAAGCCTGCCATGTGAGATGACTGCTTCATGACAGAGTACTTACTGATAAACAGGGCTGAGACAAACCCCCCAAAGCTACTTCAAGGTCAGTACTTGACATAAAGTGAGTCGTGGGAGGGAGAGATAAACAAAGACTCATGTCAGGAGACAAGTCCTCAGCACATCCTCTACAAACGTAATTTAATTAAAGAGAAGAATTAACATTTCTCAGGAAATTCCAGCCCAAGTAATGGCTATAAAAAGCAATCCTCCCCATGTGATTAATAAAGTTCATCTCATCTAAATTATTAGCACACAAAAAACTTTCTTCCATCTTCTTCTTACCCTGCATCCCTCACTACAAGTCAAGGGACTTTATGCTTAAACTATACACTTTACAGTCGTGTTGAAAAGTTATGGCCCAAGTATTGGTTTTCACAAAGTTTGCGACTTCAGTGTTTTTCGGTCTTTTTGTTAGATGTTTCTGTGGTGTACTGAAGTAGAATTACAAACATTTCAGAAGTTTCAAAGGCTTTTATTGACAATGACATGAAGTTTATCCAAGTCAATATTTGCAGCGTTGGCCCTTCTTTATCAAGTTGCAGGGTGATGCAACTCACCCTGGCAGGCTGTCAGTCAACTTCTGGGCCCAATCCTGACAGATGGCAGCCCATTCTTACATAATCAATACTTGGAGTTTGTCAGAATTGGTGGGTTTTTGTTTGTCCATCCACCTCTTGAGGACTGACCACAAGTTCTCAATCAACTTTAGGAGACGGTCCTGGTGCTTGCTGGACTTTCTTGGGCGCCCTGACGCCTTCTTCACCTGTCTATTCAAACTCAATCGGCGTGACAGAGTGATCTCCAGCCTTGTCCTCATCAACACTCTCACCTGAGGATCACTGAAATGATGTCAGCGGGTCCTTTTGTGGCAGGGCTGACATGCAGTGGCTTTTAAGGATGAAGTTCTTTCTGCAACCTCTAACTATGCTCCTAATCATATCGCACTACACAACACTTCGCATTTGAAACCGTGAAGTTCTAATCGCGTCAATGCAATGTGTGTGGGGATTTGTGTGAAGTCCTGATCGTGAAGAAGAAGTGGGGTTCCCCATGAAATTTCGATAGCTTTGAATCGTGTACTTTCATTTTGTAATTTCAAAGAAAGAACCTGAGTTTTTTCCACAATTGTAATCATAGGCGTGTGGGGGTGGATTGCAGTGGACATTTACTTCTGGTACCATACCATTTTAAAATTGGGGTTTTTCTGTATTTGTCCGGTGTTGGTAAATCACACCACCCTAATCTGTAGCCACAAATTCATAGTTTGAAGCAGGGCTGTGGTGTCGGTAGATAAATCCTTCGACTCCGACTCCTTAGTTTCCGGTACTTCCAACTCCTCTGTATTTAATATGCTAATGTACTTTCCATGTTGATTAAAGGAAGGCAACATCCACATCATTTAACCAGAGAGCTACTGGGTAGGAATCTGACTGTCTACCATATTGGCCAGTTTAAACAAAAGACAAGAACCCCTGAACAGACATCAGGCCATAGCACAGACCTCCACCTCCATCATTACACTCATTTACACTCAAATGAACTTGTTAAACACATTATATCCGAAATAAACTGAACACTTTTTGTAATTTACCATAATCCAGATTACAATATGTGAATGTCAGGTTGTATAACTTCACACTAGTAGTAACACTGCTATGCACTGGACTTTATTCTTACATCAGAGAAGTACTTACGAATATGTAGGACTATTGTTTGTGAAATGGGACATTTGAACTTGCTGTATTTTTTTTCCATTACAATTTAAATTTATTAGGAGTCAGAGTCGGTACATTTTTGCCAACTCCGACCCCGACTCCAGGTACCCAAAATTGTCTCTGACTCCACAGCCCCAGTTTGAAGTCCACAGCCTTACCCACTGAGTTACACTGCACAGCCCATCAAATCTTAGAAGTACCGCTAAGTAACAGACAGTAGGCAAGTAGGCCTGTAATGAAAGCTGGCACTCACTGCAGGCCCTGTGAAGCAGGAGGGGTGGCCCAAGTCGCCCTCCTTTAGCAAACTTAACTAAAAGTCCTTCAAAGGAAAGGTAAAAGTAAATAAAACTGAGGAATAATCGTATCTTTCTGGGTGGTTATCATGTGGTTTACAATCACTTTGGAAGGTTGAATGGTGGTGGGGGGGGGGATCAGTATGGGGATACTGATATATGAAACTTTTACTCACCAAAGACGATTCAAGTGACAAACCCAAGGGCAACAAATTCAGCTCTTATCTGGAGGCATTCCTCCACCAAACAATGCGGACCCCATTAGAGACTCTCGCTGGGCAGCACAAAGTGTGAGACAAGAACACCAGTCCAGCAGTGTGGTGTGGCACTTCACTGTCACCGATGGACCAAGCATGTCGGTCATCGGGATGAAAGCAGGAAGCTGGACCACCGGGACAAAGCAGCTCAAGACGCAGGACACAGGGTGCCTTCAGAAAGGATTCAGACGCCTTTAGTTTTTATCACTGTTATGTTGCAAGCCTTGTGCTAAAACTATTTCAATTCCTTTTTTTAACCCCCTCAAACTACACTCAATAACCCATAATGACAAAGCAAAAACAGAATTGCAAAATTTTTTGCATATTTATAAATAAATAAAAACCCACACTACATTGACACATGTTTCTATATACTTGACTCAGTACTCAGATAAAGCCCCTTTGACAACAATTAGATCGACGAGTCTTCCTGGGTCATTTTCAGGCCTCAAGCGGACATGGGTGCCTTGTATTTTTCTAAATCGGCTCATGTAATATATTTATCTTATATATAAACGTCTACACGTGGAAGTGTGCGTGTGTCTGTCCAGCCCGGAAGTGAGAAGTAGAGTCGGGGTAAGGGCTCTGCCTCCAAGGAAACAGAAAATTCACTTAGCCACTAATAACACAAGCGAGGCCAGCACATCAACAAAATGAAAACTCAGAAGAAATGACCAAGTCGCTCAGCCGCGAACATCAACAAAACGGCATTGCTTTTACTTTTCATCCCGCCGCTAATGCACAAGCGATGTGAGCACGTCGGTAAAACAAATCCTCATAGGAGAGAGATGCCCAGAGTAGTTCCTTTCAATTACCTGACATTTCTACATTTCAAATTTTTTGTGACGATTTCAATAGTTTCTAGGACCCCGGGCTTTTTACGACATGGGCATACACAGCTAGTAATCTATAATTAGTATAATTTTGTAATATATTTATTGTTACTGATTACAGAAGTCGGGTATTGTACTGTGTTAGCCATTATGGATGCAATGAGAAGTCAAGCAAAACTACACCTTTTATTAGATAAAAAGATA
>JANRMT010062810.1:1986114-2046249 GCA_026402145.1 Polypterus bichir lapradei
AAGCCCCCAATTTCACTGAGATGGCACAGGTGGTGAACCAGCTGAGGAACGTTAATCAGGATGATGGAGCTCATCTCCCTGGGCAGGGACGTGGACACGTTCAGTCGATATTTCAATGACTGGTGGTGATGGCTGAATCACTTCAGGTAGAGTCCAAAAGGCATTGGGGTGCCAACGGGGGTCATGCCTCTTAATCCTCTAAAATCAAAATTCAGTGCCTGAGGGCCCAGAAATGGAAGAGGAGAAAAACCAAAAAGGCGTTGGCTCTTGAGAGCAGGTCCGTCACTGCTACGTTGAGGTCCAAACGAGACGCCAACATCAGCAGGCCTTGGACCTTTGTAGCTCTGCTGCTGGAAGGGGCGGGGTTATCTTCCCTCAAGGGGGTGTCTTATCACTGAAAAAAGAGAAAAAAAGACACAGTTGGCCGTGACAGTGCCCCCTCTCGCCCCAGTGTGGTGTTGCGTACCCAGATAGCACATTTTTAAGTTAGAACTGTAATGCGCTCACTTTTCTCACCATTACTCTTTCACTCATTTCCAGCCCCTTCCTGAATTTTCCACTCGATCTCATTCAATGAGGCGAAAACCGTCCAGCACTGAAATAAAATCTGAAACAAGAAGATGAAGCAGGATCTCCACAGTGAACAAATGCAATAGCATCAGAACTCACCGTGACTGGCCATGACATGTAAAGTTCGTCCAGCATTCTACATTAATGGAGACAGCACTGGGTTCTTTCCACCTTACCTTTATCGTTGCTCCAGATCTTCACTCTTTTCATCTTCGGATGAGCTGCTCCTGCGGTGAGGAGCGACAGGCAGCGGTGATCACAGACAAACATTTTGTGGCAATGCATTTTCTTACTGCAAATGTTTGGGATGCACCATCTGTTGGAATGAAAATGCAACCCATTTTATTACTGCATGCATTACAAAATGCATTTCAATAGACATTAATGTTGAGATCTAAGTTGATTCCTTTAGATTTCAAGGAGCATAGCTGGTTGATTGTGATAAGTGAGCAACAGCAAGATAAAGCAAAAGGTCTGATAATAAATGCAGAGAAAAGTAAAGAAATGAAAATAACAAGGGAAGGACAAAAGACAAATGTGGATACTGATAAATGGAACAAAAGGTGTCAATAAATGAATACCTGATATTCATATATTCACCTGAGAGTGATAATAAGTGAAGATGGAGAGATAGATGAAGAAATCGGAAACAGAATAAACAAGGCAAATAAAGTATTTTATCAAATTAACAAAAGAAAGAATTAAGTAAGCGTAAAGGTGAAGATCCATCTACGATGAAACCATACACAGTATGTAGCAAGAATGTTATACACAGCAGAATGTTGGACAATACTGGACAAACAAAGATCTAAAATAACAGCTTTGAAATTGTTGCATTTCAGCGAGGGTTCAAATGCCATTTTTATGTATATTTAGTTTATTATTTATGTTAGCACATTTGATTTTTTAGTTTCCTTATGTTTAAGCAGCTTTTACTATGTGCCATGTGTTTTGTTTGGTCCCCCTAGAGCCGAGGTCCCCCACCTGCTCTCCACCATAAAAAGAACTGCCCTCAGTCCTTTAAAGGCTGGGCTACCCACAGTCCCTTGCGGTTCATTGCGAATGTGCTCACAGTGTGGTGAGTTCACTCTAGTGTGTTTTTTTCTGTACTTTTGTGATTATCTAGAATTTTTTATTTGATAAGTGGGCTGTCCATTTAGTCCGGTATACAAATAAACCTCCCCAATCACTTTCCGTCATGGCTGCCTTTTCCTCTTTGAACAGAGTTGCCCATTTTTGTCGCTCTCCCCTGGTCAAACTGACCACTCTTACAGTCAAAGTGTTTTGCTGGGAAAATGTGTCGGTGGTCACAATCGCATTGACCTGGTTTAGCGACTCCAGCCTGGCCGGGTCAGAGCTTTGGTCATTCACAGCCCACCATGTGAAGTTATCAGTTGTTAGCATTTCAGCTATAAACCTCCTTCACGTACCTAAGCAGGTACAAGAGAGTCGCTGCCATTCTGGTGTTGCCAGGCAACGGAATAAACTCATTTTCTTATTTTTAGACACTTATTTGGCATTTTTAATATCGTTTTTGTGCTGCTTCTTCTACATGTTGTCCATCCATCCATTATCCAACCCACTATATCCTAACTACAGGGTCATAGGGGTCTGCTGGAGCCAATCCCTGCCAACACAGGGCGCAAGGCAGGAAACAAACCCCGGGCAGGGTGCCAGTCCACCGCAGGGCACACACACACACACACACACGCACACACACACACACCAAGCACATACTAGGGACAATTTAGGATCGCCAGTGCACCAACCTGCATGTGTTTGGACTGTGGGAGGAAACCCACGCAGACACGGAGAGAACATGCAAACTCCACACAGGGAGGACCCAGGAAGTGAATCCGGGTCTTCTACATGTTGTGCCTATTTTTAAATTTTCTTCCAAACCCAAGCAGCCAGACAGACACACAGATACACAGACACACACGCAGATGCTTGTCCTTTTATTAAGGTAGTGTGAAGCCCTGGGCGCGTACAGCCACCCTAAACCCGACACAGACAGGCAGGACACAAGCTTCACCACACAGCTCACCTTTATTCACACGGGGAAGCACAGTACCACAGTACAGAAAGCACCCACTGCACACTCCAGCACAAAAGCCTTTTCTTCTCTCTTTCTCTTCCTTTCTTTTGCCTCCACTCCTCCTTCCACCCAACTCTGGCTCCTCGAATGGAGTGAGGCGGCTCCTTTTAACTCTGCTCCAGGTGGCTCACTCCCTGGTGTGGTGGAAGTCCATTGTAGGGCTCTCCAGCTCCCCCTGGCGGCCCCCACGGAACCCAACAGGGTTGTACCAAACTCCAAGTCCCAATGTGCACTGAGGGAACCTGTGGTGCCACAGCCGCCCAGGAGGGCTGCCCTCTAGTGTCCCAGGGGATGTAGTGCCTCAGATCAGAGACGCTCTATCCCCCAGTCCTTCGAACCAGCTGGTGTCCTGGCCGGGCAATGGCCAAGGCCGCCTGTCACAGTAGATATTCTTCATTTTTTACATAATCTTTCCTTGTGTTTTTGTTGTGTTAGGGTCCTAAGGTGACCCTAATTTTTACCCTTTATTATGTAGACCTTAACAGAACGTCCCAAACCCCATAGGCCTTCATCAGTTACATCGTCTTACAAGGCAGAGTACCGGAATGGGCCGGAATAAAGAGTGACATATTTATTCAAGGATTATGGGTAATATGGCCAAAATATAAGGAGAGCACGAATGTGTGGGTTAAAGTAACACAACCTGATCACAGTCTGTCTAATTAGGGCTCGTTTATACTTCACACTCAGAACGCGTATACACACACATCATGGCTGCCACGCGTTCATTTGACGCGTCCTCTGAGCAGGTCCTCAGAAATTAACATGACGCGTGTGCGAGTTGCAATACCAGTAAAAAGTCGGGGGGCACAGTGTGATAAAAGTCGGAACGTGATGTCAGAGTCTCTGCTTACTATCGACATGTGACAGAAAGACGCTTTGAGGATCGATGTGCGCGCTTCGATGTTTGATGAATGGCTCAATGTGGTGAAGCAAAATGCCGACATACAGATGCATTCGTGGTGCTTTTATATTCAAGCATTGCATATTCCCGATTGTAATGACACAACATTTTAAAAGTCTCACATACTGTCTTCTGTGTCGTCTTTTTTTCTGGGGCTTCCTCCTGACCTGCCAGCAGCGGCAAACAGCAACAGATCACCACACAGAACACGTTAAATGTCTGATATTTCAACTCTCTGCACATTTGGAAACCTTAGATTTACACTTGATATCACTTTCATGATGAAATGCATTAAAGTGTGTATGTTACATTTTACAGATAAATCGGTAATTTCATTTAAATAATGAATACTGTTAACAATTACACACATAGGGTGACACGGTGGCAGAGCGTTAGCACAGGGAGTCACG
Source organism: Polypterus bichir lapradei (assembly GCA_026402145.1). Lineage (NCBI taxonomy): Eukaryota > Metazoa > Chordata > Cladistia > Polypteriformes > Polypteridae > Polypterus > Polypterus bichir. Next base: position 1,990,097 of record JANRMT010062810.1, read on the forward strand.
TCGCTGGTGTTCCCTGCCTGGAGTTTCCATGTTTTCCTGCTGGGTTTCCACACTGGGCTCTGGTTTCCTTCCAATGACATGCAGATTTGGTGACGCTAAATGACGCCAGTGTGTGTGAGTGATTGTATTCACCTTGCGATGAGCTGATGCCCTGTCTAAATATTGTTTCTGCCTCATGCCCAATGCTAGCTGAAATGGACAAATTCCTGGACTGATGGATTTACTCATTAAACATCCTTTTCAGAGATATTGCTGTAAGGTGTCATCGGAATTTAATGGGTGTTTTAGGCAATTCACAACACAGAGAAGCCAAACATGTTCTCACCGTAATGATATCTCGCACTGCCACCTGCTGGATTCCTCCAGATTTACGTAAAGTACGCGCGCAAATATAAACAGTACAACGTTTGTGTAGCAGGAGCGTCCCCTGGAGCAGGCGTCGCGTCACATCGCGTGAAGTATAAACCCGGCCTTAGTCTCAGGTCTGGCTTAGTCTTTGTTCCGATGTGGTCTGGCATGGCCCTTGGTTGGAGTGGCATTGCCATTTATTGGGCTTTTGTTCATTTTTGATTTTCACTTTATTTCTCTTAATATTGTCGGTCATTTAGTTTCTGTGTATCTGTTGTCACGCACGTGCATTGCAGACGGCTTATGGGCTTAAGTGAGACAACCCACCGAGCCAGGGGTTGGCGCTTTGCTCTCATCCTTTCTCTCTCTCTCTCTCTCTCTCTCTCCCTCTGCAGGCCAGCTGACTGATGACTCTATCACCACTGACATCATTTCCGGTTTCCTCTTTTCTGGACCCGCCCCTTCCTGTCTACCCACCGTTTTAAGTCAACACTTGACTTCCATTACTCAGTTCTCTTCTGAACTCCGTGGCTTAGGGAAGGGTGGGTCTGACTGGACCCTGGCCCACCCTGATTGGCCAAAGGCCCAGCCAATCAGTTCATTGTATATGAAACTTTACGTTAAATTTTGCAAATGGCGGAGAGGTGGCTCTGAGGCTAGGGATCTGCACTGGCAATCGGAAGGTTGCCGGTTCGAATCCCGTAAATGCCGATAGGGACTCTGCTCTGTTGGGCCGTTGAGCGAGAAGGCCCTTAACCTGCAACTGCTGAGCGCTGTGAGAAAAGCGCTATATATCAATAAATAAATAAATGGGCCGGAGTTACGGTGTATGTGTCACCTGATTGGTAGTCGTCATTAGACAGCTAGCAGAACCTTAAGCTGCTTGAGTGTTTTCGATGAACACCAAGAGAGAGTTTCTTATTTTGAGGGACTATTTCTGACATGGCAAACAACTGGAGACATCAAGGTTTTTCAAAAAGCCTCGTTAAGCTGTGTGGAATATCCGGGATGCAGAATACACCGTGTTTGTCCAACAAAGGAAAAGAAAAGTGGAAACAAAACAGCAAAAATGGTCATCTCTTTTGGAGGTGCCTGACTGCCCTGCGGACATTTCCCCCAGTGTTAATACTTTGTTGTGAGTAACGGTCACACGTCCGAGTACAACTTGCAGTGTAAATCAGATCAAGACGTGCTGGAGATCATCAATGTCATCAGGTCATCTCAGCAACTTGACTATTGTGAGAAAGGCGCTATACCGGCGCCTGACCCGACACAGACAGACACGGGAGGCACACTTATAAAACAAATGAATGTTTTATTTTTCTTTTCTTCTGCCTGTGGGCAATGCCTTCCCTGTCCCCACAGGCACAACACAGTACCAATAAGCACAGCACAAAACCAATTCTTCTCTTCTCTTTATCTCCTCCACTCCTCTCTGGTCAAGCTTCGTCCTCCTCGTCCCGACTCTGGCTGCCGGCTCCTTTTATAGGCCACCTGGAAGTGCTCCAGGTGTTTGATGACCCATTGCCAGCTGCACTTCTAGGTGTGGTGCAAGAACCGCTCACATGAGCTCAGGAACTACTGCAGCGCCCCCTGGCGGCACCCCTCGGATCATCTCCCATGGAGCCCTGCGGGAATCTGACGCACTGGTTGCCATCTAGCGTCCCGGGGGAGGTACTGTCCAGTCCATGCTTGTTCCCCTGGACCATATAAAGAAGAGGCGTTCGCTACACTACTTGGAACACAATCTCGCTGAAAATCGAGATTGTGACGAAATCACCGACCAGTTCAATCTAAAGCCCCGATGCCTGCGTCTGCCGTAAGACTTTATAGGACAGATAGGCACTTTAGTCATTTTAATTCTGTAACTGAGCAGGAAGTCTTAACTTTAATTTCTAAAATGAAGCCCACTACTTGTTCCCTGATCCAGTGCCAACAAAACTAATAAAAAGAGCAAAGGATGTTCTTGCAGCGCCTCCTCTAAACGTTATCAGTAGTTCATTATTACATGGCACAGTACCTGATGCACTAAAAGTGTCAGTCATTAAATCATTACTTAAAAAGTCAGACCTAAACCCACACATACTAAATAATTATAGGCCTGTTTCAAATTTACCCTTTCTCTCTAAAATACTAGAAAAAGTAGTCACCAGTCAGCTTCAGTCACACCTTACGCATTACAATTTATTTGAGAAATTCCAGTCTGGTTCCCGCACTGGTCATAGTACAGAAACGGCACTAACGCGGATTGTAAACGACATTCTGATATCCTCTGATGAAGGAAACTCCACTGTCATTATGTTGTTAGACTTAAGTGCAGCGTTTGACACCATCGACCATTCGATTTTACTGCACAGGCTAGAAAACGATGTTGGTCTTACAGGCCCCGTGCTCGCTTGGTTTAGTTCTTATTTATCAAATCGATTCCAATATGTACAGAAATGTGCTGACAGCACTCCATCATTACACACAAAAGTTCAATATGGTGTCCCGCAGGGCTCAGTACTGGGACCTTCACTGTTTTCACTTTACATGCTTCCACTGGGATCTCTCATTAGGAAACATCTTGTTAATTTTCACTCGTATGGAGATGACACCCAGTTATACCTTTCATTTAGATCACATGATGTTCCTCTGACGTTGTCTTTAGTTGTGTTAGTGAATTAAAGGAGTGGATGGATGAGAACTACTTGTCTTTAAATACAGATAAAACAGAGATGTTAATCGTTGGAGGGAATGACGCTGATCACAACAATATTCTGTTATCATTTAACTCCGTTGGAATCCCCATTAATTTCACTGAATCAGCCCACAATCATGTCCTTTAAAGCACATATTACAAAGTTGTCCAAATCAAGTTTTTTCCATCTTAAAAATGTTGGGAAATTAAGGCGCTTTCTAAATAAACAGGATTCTGAGAAATTAATACCTGCATTTATTTCTAGTAGGATTGACTACTGCAATGTGGTGTTTACTGGCTGTTCAAACTGTTCTTTATTCAGCCTCCAGTTCATCCAAAATGCGGCTGCAAGAATTATTACAAGAACAAGAAAATACGGACACATAACTCCAGTCCTCACATCCTTACACTGGCTCCCGGTTAAGTTTAGGGCAGATTTCAAAATCCTCCTTTTAACATATAAAGCATTAAATGGCGGAGGTCCGGCTTACTTGTCTGAACTTATCATGACTTACAAACCTGAGCGCACATTAAGATCTCAAGATGCTGGCCTGCTTAGGATTCCAAGGATTAATAAAATATCAGTGGGAGGTCGAGCTTTTAGTTACAGGACCCCCCCTAAACTGTGGAGTGGTCTGCCTGCTACTATGAGAGACGCCCCTTTGGTCTCAGGCTGAAGACTCACGACTTCAGTTTAGCACACCCTGACTAGAGCTGCTGATTAACTGTACAGACTGCATCTCTGTTGTTGTTCATTAGTACTAAAACAGAAGTAACTTGATAGTTAGAATTTGTCACTCACCCTCACCTGTTCTTTTCACTTCTTGGTACTCAAATGTGGCACTTGGTGCCACGGCCCACCTGCTAAGTTGTTTTGCCTGCCTAAGGTAAAGTCATCTCTGATGGAGGATTGCAGGAATCGTGGGAACAAGGGGACCTTTCATCGGATTAGCGCTATTTCAGCTGTGGAATGGCCAAATAGAGGAGGCAGCTTGATGGCTGAGGTCTCCAGGACTCTAAACAAATCCAAATCATATTTTGGGATATCATCTACTGTTAAATTCTACTCCGTACTTCTAAAATTTTTATTTTTATACTGTATTGAGGATTTGTTCTGTTCTGTGTATTGTATTTTATTGTATTGACCCCCTTTTATTTGACACCCACTGCATGCCCAGCCTACCTGGTAAGGGGGTCTCTCTTTGAACTGCCTTTCCCAAGGTTTCTTCCATTTTTTCCCTACTGGGGTTTTTTTTAGGAGTTGTTCCTTGTCTTTTTAGAGAGTCGAGGCTGGGGGGCTGTCAGGAGGCAGGGCTTGTTAAAGCGCATTGCGGCACTTCTTGTGTGATTTTGGGCTCTACAAAAATAAATTGTATTGTATTGTACTGGGGCTGATTTTGTGCGTGTGTGTCCGCTGTAGCACAACGATGTTTGATTGCCTCGATCATTTTTGCTCAGCTTTTGCACAGCCCTAATAATTTTGTTATCCAATAGATGGATTTTTTGGAAAAGTGCCCTTAAATATCTTAATAAACGTACACGGGTCCACCCTCAAGTCTGTTCCTGGCTACACCCCTGGTAAAGGCGAGTTCTTTTTTTTGCCAAAACTTCATGTCTACAGCGTTACCAAGGTGGTACCCCCGAACCCTCCTTCTGTGTTTTATTTACACTCTGTATCTTCCTTTGTGTTCTGCATGTTTTATGGGTGGTCCCCCAAGAGATGGGACCACCTGCCCATGAGCATCACAGTGCTGCCCTCAGTGGCTATAAAGTCTGGAAAAACCCCCAGTCCCTTGCGGTTCATTCTGAATGTGCTCATAGTGGTGGTGGTGAATTTTCTCTCTTGATTATTCTTATTGGGCTTTTGTGGATGTCTCGTGTCACACATATGTACTTAGGAGGCAGTCAACATGCCCTGAGACGAGTGAAACATCAGGAGACGAAGGGTTGATTTGCGGTACTAACGTCTCTCTCTCTCTCTTTCATCAGACTAAGACAGGGGTCCTCAATCCCAGTCCTGGAGAGCCGCAGTGGCTGCAGGTTTTTGTTCTGACCTGGTTGCTTAATTAGAAAGCAATTCTTGCCAATAAAGCACTAACAAGCTATGAAATTAAATTAACTCTGCTATGTCAGGTCATTCTCATATCCTAGAATTTCTTTCCCTTTCTATCATGCAAATGATTTGAAGGCTAAAATGGACGAGTAATTCTCAGTCCTTCACTTTTTTCTCTTCATTTGTCTTCCAAGTATTTAATTAAACCCAATAATGCATGATAAATACACACAGGTGTAAATGTAAATAAGCTAAATGGAGAAATGCTGCTCTCTCTTGTCATTTGCATGTTATTGATAATAAGGAGCAATTAAAATAGCTGTTTAAGACAAAATTAAGCAATAAAGGGCTCAAAATCACTAAAGTGAAGCAGAAGTGTTACTTTAGCAATAAGTGCTTTTAATTAAACAACTGGGTTGGAACAAAAACCTGCAGCCACTGCGGCTCTCCAGGACCGTGATTGAGGACCCCTGGACTAAGAGAAGAAAACTAACCTACCTCACACACTTCCGGGTTCGCAAGATGGCTGCCAGACATCACCTCCGGCTCCATCTTGATGATGTCACGACCGGTCTCCCGAAGATGGCGTCACTTCCGCCATATCATCACATCTGGCCTCCTTTTCACATCCGTCTTGTAGTTACGACGTCATCTCCTGCCACATCATTCCCACCCACCCACCATTTTTCTCCAAAATAAAAACGGCATGACCGTATTTTCACTGCTCAGTTGCTGTTTAACAGTATTTTGATCCTCATTTTGCATTTTTTTCTTTACTTTGTCCATTGGACTTTATACGGGGACGGTCCCCAATGTTTTCCATTGTGGAATTCTTGTTTATTTACAACACTCGATTCTTCGGCCGCTGTGCTCCATTTTTCGATTATTCTTTTGGACTCGGACAGGGACTGTGCTTCCTTTGGATTGCCTGTTTTGAAGACTTTGTCGTCGGTGTTTTCTGTGCTCTTTGTAGCTTCTTGTCAATCAGATCCTTTCTGGAATAATAAATATTTTTAATTAGAAAGATGCTACCGGGCGGATCTACCATCACGGTTAGGGCAAGGGGCCTTTTTATCAAATCAACTCACCAGCACCCCCCACCACCACTTGATAAAAGACGGTGTATCTGCGATCCCAAATGACCAAGAAAGGGAACCCCCCCTCCCCCCACTTGATGAAATAATCAATGGGCCGAGGAGATGCTGCCATAGCTGATAAGGTCAGTGGAGCAGCTACACGACCTGCGTATCCCAGGCCTAGAGACCGTAGACAAATATGGCGCCAACAAAAGAAGGGTCCACAGGCCCAGAATCCAAAATCAAACAGACGGCACCCTTCGTTGCACAGATCGCATTCAGTCTGTTCAAAACATGCGAAAAACCATCTGCAGAGTTCAAAAAAGAAGATGAAAGTCCCAGAGTAACCCTAACCCTAACCTCAGCACCTGCATCCAGCACTAAAGCAAAGGCCCAGAAGATGCTACCAAGGAAGCAGGACATTAGAACATAAGAATAAAGAGGACGAGGACGGGCCATTCATCCCAACAAGCCCACCAGTCCTATTCACTTATAACATGAAGTCGTGTCTCCAGAGGACCTAAAAGTCCTACACGCTACCACACTACTTGGCCACTTATTCCACGTGTCTGTGGTCGTCTACAGGAAGAAAAACGTTCGCAATGACCAAGGGGGACGATGAAGCAATCGAGTCTCGCAGTGAAATCAAGAGTGAGAAATACCGTAGTGCATTAAATGACCCGGCGTCTGCGGCCTGCATTTTAAAGTCTTCTCTCACACGTCAAAGGAGGGTCTGCTTAAGCCAAATGACACGCTGGTGAGGCTTCGTCTGTGTGCAGTTTGGGTCTCCATATTACAAAAAAAGACAAAGCAGCACCAGAGGAAGGCTAATTGAGGAGAACATGGAGTGCAACTAAAGAAAGCTGAAGAAGGCTGAGCTGTTCAAGTAAAAGGAGATGAAGAAGTGACAGGACCAGAGTGTTTCATTTATCAAGATGTCAGAAGGGTACATTTTTTGTACAATGGGTGATTTTTTTTTTCTTTGGCAAAGAAACATGTAAATATTATATTTAAAAGACAGTAGGGGCAATAGGCACTGCTAAAGGGCCTGAGTAATTGTAATACCACTATACTCCAGGGGGTGGCGAGGTGCGCTAACTGTCTTTCTCAGTTCCTTGCAGACCATTCTTGGGAAATCCCGCCAGTTTCCGGCACCCTCAATGACGTCACTTCCAGTCCCGACGACATCACTTCTGGTTCGGAGCCCAAATATGTCATTACCTCTGGTCCCAATGATGTCGCTTCCAGTCCTCATGATGACGTCACTTCCTGTTTGGGCCTTTAAAGCCGCCATCTTTCTTTTTCATCTAATCAGTTCTGTCTTGGACTCAAACGAATGAACATCTCTGTTCAACTAAACAATCTAATTTGCAGCCGTGGAAGTAGGATAACTGAAGGAATGGGTCAATGGATGTATGGATGAATGGGATAATATACAGATGGCTGCCCCAAATCTTTATGATGTCTGTGTCTCATCATTATCACAGCACCCATTGTTGGGACTGAGGTGATAAGGCAAAGTTCCTGAATAATCCTGTTACTGATCATGGTGATGGTTGTCTACAGGCCATAGATAATTGCTATCTTGCAAAAGAGTTTGAACTGCTGAAACATACAAACAATTCAATATTGTGATAACAGAACGGCCTCCTTCCTTGGAAAAGGTTTGCTATTTACCTGGCCGCTTGAAGATAGATAGATAGATAGATACTTTATTAATCCCAAGGGGAATTCACATACTCCAGCAGCAGCACACTGATAAAGAACAATATTAAATTAAAGAATAATAACAATGTAGGTATAACAGACAATAACTTTGTATAATGTTAACGTTTACCCCCCCGGGTGAAATTGAAGAGTCGCATAGTGTGGGGTCTCCTCAGTCTGTCAGTGGAGCAGGACGGTGACAGCAGTCTGTCGCTGAAGCTGCTCCTCTGTCTGGAGATGATCCTGTTCAGTGGATGCAGTGGATTCTCCATGATTGACAGGAGCCTGCTCAGCGCCCGTCGCTCTGCCATGGATGTCAAACTGTCCAGCTCTGTACCTACCACAAGAACCTGCCTTCCTCACCAGTTTGTCCCTCTTCTTTCTGCTGCCTCCCCAGCACACCACCGCCTAGAAGAGGGCGCTCGCCACAACCGTCTGATTGAACATCTACAGCATCTTATTGCAGATGTTGAAGGACACCAGTCTTCTAATGAAGTATAGTCGGCTCTGTCCTCTCTTACACAGATCATCAGTATTGGCAGTCCAGTCCAATTTATCATCCAGCTGCACTCCCAGGTATTTATAGGTCTGCACCCTCTGCACAGTCACCTCTGATGTTCACAGGGTCCATGAGGGGCCTGGTCCTCCTAAAATCCACCACCAGCTCCTTGGTTTTGCTGGTGTTCAGTTGTAGGTGGTTTGAGTCGCACCATTGTCTGAGGACTCCTTGATAGATGGCAGCAGTACTTTCTGTTTAACCTGCTTTCACATACGTACTCAGCTAAAGGGCCTAAATGAGAGTAATTCCATGCCAGACGAGGGGGTGGCAGAGTGTGCCGACTCTTTTTCTCACTTTCCTGCAGACGGTTCATGGGAGATACCACCTGGCTCCGATGATGTCACTTCTGGTTCTGGCCCCTTTGGTTGACGTCACTTCCGTGTCCCCCAAGTAGATTGCGTGCCCATGAATCCGGGACGTAATCCGTCCGAGTTCGACAAAGAGACGGTTCTGCCCTCCCAGATTGCGAGGCCGTCCGATTGTTTTCTATGAGCCCTAACAGCTCGCTCATATTTTTAAATCGCTGTCCGCCGACCGGCTGGGTAAATTCCTTGGGAAGTTTATTTAGGAGCAGGTAGCAGGCCACATGCTTCACTGTTTGTAGCACCCAGTTATCCAATGGCCGTAGCCCCTGTACTACCTTTTCCCACAAGGTGCAACCCTGTTGGTGGGTTGACTGCTCTGGGTCAGACCTCCACCCTTTCACACATTTTACCTGCCAGTCGAGGGCACCCCCATTTTGCTAAGGGCTCTGCCTTAGTGGGGAGGAGGGCACTCTCCTCCAAGAGAGCATAATAAGCCCCCTTTGCCTCCCCCCAGTTGGACAGCCCAATTCCTGGGAGTCCCTCCCTTTCACTCCCCGTACTATTTAGTTTGCCTGGTAAAAAGTGTTCCAGGAGCGGAGTCTGTGCCACGGGACGCACCCCTCGCTGGGAAACTCGGCCATGGTACTTTCCCACCTGGATATGCTTCAGGTCCGGGTCCTGGTATCTCAGAGGATCCTTTATCATGCCGGTTACGCCAATGTGACAAAAATCAGAGACGAGAGTCATAAAAAGGTTTGTGACAGCCACCCATGTGATATTCCCAGGCTGCATATGGATGAATAGAAAGCACTGATGTGCACAGATCAGAGTCCAACATGGCGGCTTTAAAGGCCAGAGAGGGAAATGAAGTCATCAAACCCGGAAGCGGAAGGGTTCTCGTCCATAGGCTCGGACCCGGATGTGACATCATCAAAAGAACCTGGAACCTGAAGGCTCTTCTTCCATGGGATCTATACCGGAAGTGACATCATCCAAGGGACCAGAAATGGAAGTCCTCTCTCAACCCTTAAAACCATCATCATCTTACCTCCACTCGATCAGTTCCGTTTTGGACTCTGTTCTGTAAACAACTCAACCCTTTTCAAACCTTTTGCAGCCAGGAACATATTATACGGGTGGCTGCGCCAAACCTTTGTGACTGTCTGGAGTGGATTTTGTTACAACATATACTAGCCGTCCCCCTGCAGCTCCACCCGTGTAGCAGTGAAACAGGACAGCGAGGGGGGCCCTGCCCGGCTCCCCACCTCGGACGTCACTCTTTCCCCTTCCCTCGGCCCGCAGCCTCCATCTCAGATTAGCACGAATATATCGCACCTACAAGCGAACTGTGACATTTAGCACGATGAGAGAAGTTGCAAAGTCAACCTCCTCACTCACACACCAGCGTTCAACAACAACAACATTTATTTCTTTCACACATTTTCATACAAACAATGGAGCTCAAGGTGCTTTACATGATGAAGAAAGAGAAAAAAAAGACACAATGAGAATTAAAATGAGAGAACACTTAATTAACATAAAATAAAAGTAAGGTCTGATGGCCAGGGAGGACAGAAAAAACAAAATAAACTCTTCCTCTTCTTGATCTCCACCGTCATCCTACAGACCACCATCCTATGCTGCTTAACTACACTGTCCCCTGCCACCACTTTGCAGTCTTCAATCTCCTTCAGATGGACTCTTCTTCATAGGATGTCATCTACCTGTGTGCATCTTCCTCCACCCTTGTACGTCACCCCGTGTTCCTCCCTCTTCTTAAAATACGTATTCACCACAGCCATGTCCATCCTTTTGGCAAAATCCACTATCCTCTGACCTTCTTCATTCCTCTCCTTGACTCCATACCTACCCATCGCCTCCTCATCTCCTCTGTTCCCTTCACCTACAAACCCATTGAAATCTGCTCCAATCACCACTTTCTGTTCATCACTTCATCCAACTCACTCCAAAAATCTTGCTGTGATGTTGTCTGTCCAGGAGATGTCAGCGGAGATAAGGACGCCGAGAAACCAGAAGGTATGGACCCTCTCCGCACACTCGCCGCTGATGTAAAGGGGGGCTAAGTCGGTGCAGTGCCACCTGAAGTCGACAATGATCTCCTTGGTTTTCCTGGTGTTCAGAGCCAGATTGTTCTGCCCGCTTCAGGACCTCCTCTCTGTAAGCTGCCTCGTCTGACCACCGTGGTGTCGTCAGCAAACTTGACGATGAGGTGGTTGTTGTGGGCCGGACTGCAGTACAGGAGGGGGCTCAGCACACAGCCTTGTGGGGTACCGTTGTTCAGTGTGCGAATGGAGGAGTGGTGGAGTCTGGAGCCGCTTGGTAAGAAAGTCTTTTATCCAGACACATGTGAGAGGGGGGAGGCCAGTGTGACCAGTTTGGTGATGAGAATATCAGGAATGATTGTATTGAAAGCTGAGCTGTAATCCACAAAGAGCATCCGGACGGACGTAGCTCTGCTGCTGCTCTAGATGGCTCAGCACAGAGGGGAGAGCTACGGCGATGGCGTCTTCTGTGGATCTGTTCGTGCGATATGTGAATGGGTAGGGATTGAAGTGTTGGGGGAGATGGTCCTTGATGTGCTGGAGAACCAGTCTCTCGAAGCACTTCATGATTACCGGAGTGAGGGCCACAGGGCGATAATCATTTAGGCTGGTGATGGGAAACTTCTTCGGCACTGGAATGATTGTGGCTGATTTTAGGCAGGACGGAATGACTGCCAGGGCCAAGGAGAGGTTGAAGATTTTGGTACAGCACAGTTGTACTAGGGTGTTGTACCGTGTTAGCCATTATGAATGTAGAGAAGAGCCAAGATGTAATCAGAAGGGGCCTGAGTTGCCTCGAAAGCTTGCATATTGTAATCTTTTTGGTTAGCCAATAAAAGGTGTCATTTGTACAGCACAGTTTAAAAGCACAGCACAAAACTCTTCTACTTTCTCTCTTTTCCTCCACTCCTCCGTGTAAGCTATGTCTTCTCCCACCCGACTCTGGCTCTCAGGCTCCTTTTATGACACCCAGAAATTCTCCAGGTGCTCGTCGTTCTGTTTCTGGCAGCACTTCTGGGTGAGGCAGAAGAGCTGCCCCTAATGGCTCAGCAGCAGCTGCAGTACCCCCTGGCAGCGCCCACGGATCCCAACAGGGCAGTATCAAGCTCCACCTCCTATGGAGCTCTGCGGGAGTCCAAGGCACCGCTGCAACCCAAGGTGGGCTGCCACCTCGCGCCCCGGGGGAGGTAATGCTCTGGATACGCTCCCTCCCCTGGTCCTTCCAGTATAGAGGCGTCCCAGCCGGGTACGGGCCCTGGCCATCCGTCACACACTCTTCTCCCTGTTCATAAACTGCTGTTTTTACATCCATACTGAGCCGACATCCTTCGGTGAATTTCAGCAGGTTTCACTCTCTCTGCACAAAAGAAATCTCACTATGGCGTGTTGTTTACCAGCGGAGCAATCGCACAACGGATTGTCCATCTTCACTGGAGCTTGAGCTTCAACTCGACTAATGGCGGAGTGATGCAAGGGCCCCGGCCACAAGTCCCCAAAGTACTTTCAAAGGTTGTCCTCTAGACGGAGTCAAAACGCTGACTAAATACAGGGAGACGCAGGGAAACGGGAAATTTTGAAAGGAGGTGTTGGCGACACTTGGGCGTCGGCAGTTGTTTTGGGACCAATGTGACCTCGTTGAGGACCCCTTGCGATTAGTTCTAATGGAGCAGCAGAGTGGCGCGTAACAAGCGTTCGTTAAGACTGGTGATAGGGTGACTGCTGCGCAAAGGGGAATAACCAGTGAGGACGTCACAATCGTGTCCCGTCTTCTCATACAATTACAAGGGTGCGTAATTTCAAAGAAATGGGATCAGCCTTAAAAAAAAGAAGTCCCCAGGTGGTGTTCGAAAGGCCTGCACACCAGAGAATATCGAGGCTGCCATCGTGAGGAGCCCTCGCCGCTCCGTTCGACACCACGCATCATCGCTACAGTTGGGGCAGCGAAGCGTGCAAAGAATACGGCACGAGTTGAAGATCCACCTCTACAAACCGCAGATTGTGCAGGGACTCAAACTCAGTGACCACGTGTCGTGCCAACAGTTTTGTGAACAATTGTTGCCTCTAGTCAACGGGGACGCCACTTTCATTAACGACTCGTGGATGTCAGAAGAAGCCCATTTTCACCTTAACGGATATCCGTTAATAGGCACAGGAAAATCCTTTTCAGCTAAACCAGTGTCCAGTACACAGCACCCAGGTGACAGTATGATGTGCTGGGTCATCGCTTGGTGTCATAGGCTCTTTTTTAAAAAAAAAATAAAAAATGACAGTCACATCCGATTGGTATGTTGCTATGCTTGACACCTTTTTGTGTGGAGGTTGCAAAACGTCACACGTCTGAATATCAAAAACAAGCGGTGTCAACAGGACAGAGCCACTTAGCATACAGCACGACAATCGATGCCAGCTATTCGACGATTGTTTGGAAGGCGCGTCATTTCAAGCCAACGGTGACATTCCACAGCCTCTGTGTCTGTGGGGACATCTTAACAGCCAAGTGTACTGCAGACGTCCTGCAACCACTGCTCCACTACAAAGGAGGACTGATGAGGAAATTGCTGGCACTCCCCTTGATGTGCGCCAGAGCACAACGCAGAATTTTAACAACAGGCTGTCAGAATGAGAAATGGACGACACCTTCATCATGTTGTTCTCTTCAAAACATAAAATGAATATTGATTACCATCATTAATTGCATATCCTGTACAATACATTTCATCATTTAATGTATTTTATAATGTCTTTATTCGTGTATTGAACGTCTATTGAAAATTTCCCGTTTCCCTGTGCCACCCTCTACAAAAGGGGCCTTGAATAATTTTTATAAAATGAGGGATTTATTTTTACAATATGCTCTGTAACATCAGAAACTCCTTGCAGCACAAAAAAACTGTCTGAGAAGGCAAGGTGATCCACAGCAACCAAAGTCCAAATCGAGAATCCAAAGGCCAAGTTGAATAACAGGGCACATCCCTCCATCATCCAACCCGCTATATCCTAACTTCAGGGTCACGGGGGTCTGCTGGAGCCAATCCCAGCCAACACAGGGTGCAAGGTAGGAAACAAACCCTGGGCAGGGTGCCATCCCACCGCAGGGCACACACACACAGCCACACACACTAGGGACAATTTAGAATCGCCAATGCACCTAACCTGCATGTCTTTGGACTGTGCGAGGAAACCCACGCAGACAACACGCAAACTCCACGCAGGGAGGACCCGGGAAGCGAACCCAGGTCAGGCATTGCTACTAACTGCACCACCGTGCCGCCTAACAGGGCACAGGTTCAAAAAATCCAAGAAATCCCAAAGCAGAAAGTACAGTTAGACAGACCCTCCACCACCAGGAACTATGGACAGCCCTCCTATAAATAGGGTGGAGGGCAGTTCATGGTGGTGACTGGCAGGTGCCCCCCCTTGGTGGACCACCCACACGACATACTGGACGTAACCACAACAAGTAAAGAACATCTTGCGAAGGACAGCCGGGTCCCGGCAGGGATGCCCCTGCTGCTTATGTTCCGGGGGATCCACCATAGGCAGTCCAGTATCTCCCCTGGGACGCTTGGTGGCAGCCCCCCTGGCTGACGGTGATTCCCCAACCACCCGCAGGGCTCCATGGGAGATGGAGTCCTCCACAGCCTGGTTGGGGACTCGGATGGCCACTAGGGGGAGCTGCATGGACTCAGCAGCCTGGCTGGATGAATCTTCAGCCCCACCCAGAGGTGCAATTAGGACCAGGTGGTCAAGCACCTGGAACACTTCCAGGTGGGTTATAAAAAGGGCCAGCCACCACAACTCAAGGAGCCAGACTCGGGAGGAGGAGGACTAAGCTTGAGTAGGAGTGGTGGTCAAGGAGAAAGGATTGTTGGTGGTGTTTGTTGTGCCTTGGGACTGTGTTTGGGCTGTGTGGCACGAATTTTGTACAGGTTCCGGCCCAAATGGATGGACTGGGATCCTGCCGACTACGCCACTGTAACAAAAGGCGCTATACAGGCGCCTGACCCAACACAGATAGAGACGGAGGCACGTATAAAAAGCACAAAGACTTTATTAATTTTCTTCAGCTGTGAGGCACGGGGAAGACGTGTCCCACAGCTGAAGAAAATTTTTTAATAATAGTTAACGAAAACTAAAATCAAAAACTGAAACTATAATAACCTTGGAAGTGTTTTGTTTTTTACGTGCATCTCCTGTTTTTGTTCAGAGTTTTATCTCCAGGTCGCCGACAGAACAACTCTCAGATCGGTTATTCAGCATCAATAAAATTTCACTTCTACGCCAATGGCACACACGACCGTGTCGATCTCGACAATTAAATTGCTTGACTGCCTTAAAGATTTTAAATGCTAGGCGGCTGTTAATTTTCTCCTGTTAAATGAAAACAAGATGGAAGTGCTGGTCTTTGTTTCTCGTACCACCACTAGCAGTTTTGTTAACAGCCTTGGTCCTGTTTCCCTATTTTTCAAATCATATGCAAAAAAATCAGAAATTAGATTACATTCGAGATTAGAGACATACACTGCACGGTCAGGTCAGGCCAAGTTGGGGAGCAGGCACTGGTACGACGCGTTGCCGCACCCACCACATGATTAAACCAGCTGAAAATGATATCGCGGAGCTTATAACAAAATCTAATTCTTCCACTTGCCAATTGGATCCAGTACCTCCAAGCTTTGTTAAGTCCTGTCTGTCACATATTCCTGCCATGATAACTACTACACTTAACTCTTCCCTTACTACTGGCACGGTCCCCCTCTCACTAAAAATGGGCCTCAATTCTGAAAAAACCTGGCTTCGACCCTAATGTCCTCAACACTCATCGGCCTATTTCAAATGATCCATTCATATTTAAAGTTCTCGAAAAGATAGTTGCCTCCCAACTTCAATCCCATTTTTCAAAAAATAACCTTTTTGAACCGTTTCAATGTGGCTTTGGTCCTAAACACAGCACAGAAACGCGCTGGTCAAAATCACAAATGATCTTCTCTGGGCAGCTGACACGGGACTTTTATCAATTCTTGTACTTCTCTACCTCAGCTCCACATTTGAAACCAAATCTCATCAGATACTTTTGAAACAACTAACTAGGTTTGGAGTCCGTGGCCTTGTCCTCCAATGGTTTTCTTCCTACCTCACTGATAGGTGGAAATTTATTCAAGAAAAGGGCTTTAAACCTGAAAGTGCAGTCGTTAGTCGGGGAGATTGGCAGGGTTCTGTTTATCTTCCCAATAAGTAATCTCTTTCCATACCGGGATATTAAATTTCATTGTTACGCTGATGACACACAGCTTTATCTATCCACTAAATCCACTTCCGTTTTCCCTCGAAATACTCTAATGGCATGTGTCCAAATACATAAAGTCATGGATGACTGACAATTTTCTCCAATTAAATACCAATAAAACTGAGGTGCTCCTCATTGGTTCTGAATCTACACACTGCTAAGGTTAACCGTTCTTCCGTTTTAATTAACATCAACACAAACATCTCCTCCCTAGGTTAAGAATCTGGGCGCCTGTGATATAGCAGGTCCGCGACTCCGAAAGAATGGCCAGTTTTTAGAATACTTCCATTTGGCCGCGTTGGTCTCCAATGAGTTATTTGGGGCGAGTCGCACCTGCACGTGAGGGTTCGGTCCTTCTCAATTGCTTCATCGGCTTCCTGCAGTGCATGATTGAGCAGCTGCGTCCACGGAGCCGTATAAGTACGGGTCGGCATAGGAGATCAACGGAAAAGAGACCCATAGAGGCAGGAGTTTGGAGTAAACTGGCACTTATTTAGGAAGAAGGATGGTGCCTCAGGAGGAGGCACGAGGATCACTCCAGCAGAACAGCCCGGAGCAGGAGTGATCGCTGCACTCCGGGATGTCTTCTCATTGGGTGAAGCTTAAATTGGCAGTGTTGGGAGCGAGAGCAGGGTCCAGTGGCTCCTACGTGGATCGGACAGCGGGGACATGGGCCAGTTATAAGGAATGTCTACGCCTGTTGGTGTACGTCTCTCTGTGCTGCTAGGAAGGATAAGCCGGAGAGGCGTCGGCATGAAGACAGAAGCATTGGGGAATGGAAGATTTTAAACACTCCTGTCGGTATTTTAACCTTGTTTTTAAATGAATTCTTTATTGACATTTTAACCTCCACTTCAGTGTTGTTTAAATTAGATTATTTATTAACGTTTGGAGCACTGCACGTCTTTTGGAACATTTGTCTTGGATTTCTTTTTGTTTTAATAAAAGCACTTTTACACCATCTCCTTGCTACAAGTGTGAATTGTCCCCATCTTGCCAAGTTCATCTAGTTACATTATCGATGGTGTCGGGTTCGAGAGGCTCCCAAATGAGAAGAGGGAGCTTGGAGCAGGACCCGCACCGTCACAGTGCCATTCTAGACAGTACCCTCTCTTTTTCTTCCCATATAAGTAATATTTCTCGGACTGCCTTCTTCCATCTCTGAACCATTTCTAGACTTCGTCCTGTTCTTACGCAACACAGTACTGAATTATTGGTTAATATCTTTGTCACCTCACGTATAGATTACTGTAATGATACTGTATCTGGCATCCCAAAAAAAAAAACTTATCCATCACTTACAACTTATTTAAAATTCTGCTGCTAGGATAATAACCTGTTCTAAATCCACTGAACATATTACACCGATTCTCTCCCAACTTTAATGGCCAGTCCATCCTCTTTTTCCAAGTAGATGTTAGCCTATTGGACTTAAGCTGGATCTTCAGAGTAGCAACAACAAGTATGTGGTCAGAATTCACAAACTGGGCACTTCTGTAAACCCTGCAGTTTTGTAAGAGCCTCCAGCGTCTGCCCACTAGGATGTGATCGAGGAACGTTGAGCCACTTTCATCATGGTCGCCAGACCCACAGGGACTGACACAATTCTCACAGACAGCCCTGTCAGTGCCAGTGGCCATGACCAGAGGAGTATCACCTCACGGGCACCCATCAACCACCGAGTTGCGAAACAAATGTCTCCATAACTGAGACATCACTCACCACGGTCGGAGCATACCCTGAGACAAACAACAAACAAGGCCCCCAGAGAGTACATTAATGTAAGTCTCTCACCATTTATACCGAAACTTAGCTGCTGCTATTCTTGTGGTGTTTCTGAAATCATGTTGACCCTTTCAGTGTCCCGACTACTAAATACGATACAAAAATCCCACTCTTAACATTTAAAGCTCTGACTGACAGACTGACACTCCTCACGTTCACTCAGATCCTCACCTGCAGCTCCACTTTCTGTACCACACGTCAACGTCTGTTCAATGGGAGCTCGAGCATTCTGTCATTGTGCCCCTCAACTCGGGAATTCTCTTCCATCTCATATCCCTCAGCTTGACTCAATAACACATTTTAAAACTGCCCTCAAAACTTATCTTTTCAAGGAGTTTACCACCCATTATCTTTGATGCTTCCTACGACCTCTGTACCTTATTGCTATTTGATTTTATTGTCTTCTTTGTTTTTATATCTTATTACTGTTGTTTCATTTTATTGTAAAGAGACCTTGAGTGTTAAGTAAGGCACCTATTAAACAAAATGTATTATTATTATTATTATTAAACAGCTCAGTATCATAGTTGACAACCCCCCCAGGCAGACATGCGGTCCAGTCCCTCAGGCAAATGACCATCTTTCTGGTGCATCCAGGTGTTACATGGGCGTCCCCTTGGCCTGGTCCAGCTGCTCGGGTCCTCAACAATGAGGGTCACCCTCAGGTAATCACGTCACATGACCGTAGTGGCATAATTGACGCTCCCTCACAATGCAGGTCATGTGTCTCATTTGGGACTCTGTGAGCAACACAAAGTCAAAACAGCAGGACCCAAGGATTCTCTGAAGAGATTTGCATGAAGGAGTCCAGTCTTTGTCTCAGGTCACCGGCTAGCATCCATGTCTCACAAACAGGAAGCACCAGAACTCTAAAGACTTGGACCTTCATCCTTTTGCAGAGATATCGGGAGAACCACACACCCCGTTGTGGTGACCTCATGACCCCCCATGCTCACCCAATCCGTCTACTAACTTCATAGGAAGAGTCACCAGAGACATGAATGTCACTGCCCAGGTCAGTAAACGTCCCAATGAGGTTGACCCTCTCTCGGCAGACAGACACACTGCTGTGCCCAAGAGGTGATTAAAGGCCTGGCTCTTGGTTTTTATCAGGACAGTCACAAGCCCAGACACTCCGATTCCTCGTTCAGTCTCTTGAGAGCCCCGATCAGAGTCTCCATTGAATCCATGAACATCACAGCATCATCAGCAAAGTCAAGATCAGTGAAGCTCTCTTCACCAACTGATGCCCCACAGCCACTGGACTCCATGACCTGTCCACCATCCAGTCCATGCAAGCACTGAAGAGTAGGAGCAGAACACACTGCTGACGAACCCCAGAATCAACATGGGGTCTTCGGCCTCCACTCTGCATGGCACTCACAGCACCAGTGTACAGGCCGGTCTTGATATTCAGTAACTTTGAGGGGATCCGGTGAAGTCTCAGGATGTCCTACAGGGCAGCTCCATCAACAGAGTTGAACGCTTGACTAAAATTGACAAACACTGCAAAGAAACTCTGCCGATATTTGCATTCGCGCTCCATGGCAACACTCAGGATGTACTTGAAGGTAGACTTCTTAAGTGTAAAACCAGACTGCTCCGGTCGCTGGTAGATGAGCAAGTGATAATGGATCCTATTGAGGACGACCCTAGCAAGGACCTTACCTGGCACCGAGAGCAGCTTTATCCCCCTGTAGTTGCCACAATCCAGGCGATCAGCCTTCTCTTTCCAGATGGGGAAAACAAGTCCTGTTTACCAATCAGTGCCCATCAAGCCGTGCACTGCAACTCCTCTCGATGAAATCCAGTGTGCCCTGCGAGATGAAACACCTCCTTCTGAGAACATTGGCCACACAAACACAACCCTCAGCAACTTTCAGGGTCTTGTCACGGAAGGTCCCCCCATATCACATTAGGATCAGCAGTCGCTCCCAAGTCTGCAAGTTCCTCATACAAACTGTGTGCAAACTCATCAGATACAGCCTGATCTTGGAGTCTGGCCAGTCCATCCTCTTTTTCCAAGTAGATGTTAGCCTACTGGACCTAAGCTGGATCTTCAGAGTAGCAACAACAAGTATGTGGTCAGAATTCACAAACTGGGCACTTCTGTAAGAGCCTCCAGTGTCTGCCCACTAGGATGTGATCGAGGAACGAAGAGCCACTTTCATCACGGTCGCCAGACCCACGGGGACTGACACAATTCTCACAGACAGCCCTGTCAGTGCCAGTGGCCACGACCAGAGGAGTGTCACCTCACAGGCACCCATCAACCGCCGAGTTGCGAATAAAAGGTCTCCATAACTGAGACATCACTCATCGCGGTCGGAGCATACCCTGAGACAAACAACAAACAAGGCCCCCAGAGAGTACGTTAATGTAAGTCTCTCATCATTTATACTGAAACTTTAGTACCACCTCAGCCGAGGTACCAAGCGCGCCGAACCGTTACCAAAACGTGACGTGTAAACTCTGCTGGTCACTGATTGGCCGGAGAAAATCGTCATTACTGCGTCACTGAACTTGTGACACGAGACACAACAGACCCGCTAGATTTTTAGCACAGCCAGCGAAGGTTCGGACGCACCATTTTGTTTTAACCAAAAATGGCTGTTTCGTGGTCTATTGAGGAAGTACAGACGTTCCTCTCGTTGGTAGCCGAGGAGCGGATCCAGCGAGAGCTGGATGGGGCGACGCGGAATGAAAAAGTTTTTCAGGAGGTCGCTAAGCTCTTGGGCGCACACGGCTACCATCGGACTTACAAACAGTGTAGGGACAAGTTAAAAAAAATGTCACGGCAGTAGAGGCGGCGCAACTATAACGACACGTGAATAATCCCGCCCACTCTAAAGCGGTACTAAACTGCAGTCGAAACGCAAACCGAGCCGAACTGAGCCGAACCAAGGTGAGCTGTA
This sequence comes from Polypterus bichir lapradei, assembly GCA_026402145.1. Lineage (NCBI taxonomy): Eukaryota > Metazoa > Chordata > Cladistia > Polypteriformes > Polypteridae > Polypterus > Polypterus bichir. The sequence continues at coordinate 2,010,875 of JANRMT010062810.1, forward strand.
CTGAACCGTGCTGTGCCGTACTATGCAGTGGAAAAGCGCCATTAGCTGCTGCTATTCTTGTGGTGTTTCTGAAATCACGTTGACCCTTTCAGTGTCCTGATTGTCTCACTAAAGTTATTTTCTCCTTCCTACTTTGTAGCCAAGAAAAGATGCCCAAGGAGGACATTTCTGAAACGCCTTTCATGGAGTGTGTACGCCAATCCCTGCCTGAGTGCCACCTTCTGGTAGCTCCTGGCGAGTTAGAACATCTCATTGGCTCTCCTAAATCCTGATGAAGATTAGTGTAGTTTCCTAAATTAGGAAAACTGATAAAATGCTTTTATTGCTATTAATAACAGTAGGCCCAAACCTGAGAGTTTTGAGGGAATTTGGACCGTTTTCCTACTTTGTGATTCCTTGATAAATATGGACCAGAACTGCTCCAGCTCCTCCATTTCAGCTCCAGGACACGGCCCTGAACGACAAACACAGATACATAAAGCAGCCTCAGTTGGGGTCAAAAATTAGCCCCAGACTTTAGTCCCGAGTGGCCGTCTACAATCGAGCGGATGCCCCCTTCAGGGCACATACAGATAGCACTCCATATTGACTCTTAAGTGGAGCGGTTCAATATATGGACTGCAATAAACGCACAGGCTGAACAGATGCTGCCCTGTCCCCTCGAGACCCCTCTGATACCCCTGGCGGCCTCTCACCAGCTGTGCTCTGCAGATGCTGCACTTGGCTGAACTTTAATGTGTGAGCGTCTAACACACAGACAAAGTTTGGTTTCGGTTTAAACTTCTGTTCCTTGCTCGCTACTGTAAGGCCGCCCCACGTCTCTGACAGTTAACATCCTTGTGAAAAGAAGCTTGAAGAGGCTCACATCATTGGCTACACCAGACCTGCCGCTGCCACACAGCAAGGAAAAACTGTAAAGCCAAGGAAAAGAAAAAAAAAAAAAGACTCGTTATGGATCAGGAAACCAAGACAAAGCCATTAATCAGGGACGAGCAAAGGTCAAAGGTCACTAGGAAACCAAAATGAAAAAGTCCAATGTGCAAAAAAAAAAAAAAGAACAAGGAACTATCGGGGGTCTTTCAGCTGCCGTGATCTCACACACAGCAGCAAGGTGGTCTCCGCACCCAGGCCCGGCTCCAGCAGGGGGTCATTTAGCTGGCCTAAGCCCCCATCACCTCCCCCCAAACATCTTGTCAAAACCCCCACACCTCCCATGCTGTCATATTGACTGGTGCAGGTGACGACAGAGCATTTTAAGGGTGACACTGTCATGTAACTTTATTCATTTTTTTAACATTCTGAACTAATAAAACACAAAAGTTAAATTTGAACCCGAAGAATTAAAGATGCATCAGTACTTTACTTTTAAACTGTGAGACATTCCGGGGTAATGGAAGAGAAAAAGCCACGATGGTAAAACTTGCCACCACAACGAATGTGAAGCAGCAGAACCATCAAGTCATAGATGTTGGCCAACAGAGGACGAGAGCTTCGGGGTTTTAATGGAAGCCCATCTGACAGACGCTTATACTTGGAGTCGTGTTGCTGTGTCGATCCGTCCATTTAATAATAATAATACATTTTATTTATATAGCGCCTTTCCCATGCTCAAGGTCTGTGTCTCCTACGATAAGGATGCCACTTTGAGAATTAATTATTATTATTAATATTACAGCGGTCGTTGTCGGATTGTTATCTGTGTTGCACCTTCTACTTCTTCGCCTTCCCCTCAACGTTTATGACGGCTCGGTGCTCCTGCACATCGCGCTGAATTGAAACGAAGGGCAGGACAAGCTGCTCAGGTCCGAACCCAGAGGTGCTGCAGTGTCCATACTGAGTGGTCATTTTGTCCAGTTTTCTTAATTTCTGGAATCTGTTTAAGGCATCAGTCACAACGTCCATTAAAAAAAGAAGTCACCAAAGTTCTCAGTGCGCCTGTTTGTTTTACAAGGCACACACATTTTAGCGGGCAGGATGATTTCAAACAGCCGAGGGGTTTAGAGAAGCACGCGGCAAAAGGATAAAGCGGCGGTTTGCTTCACATTCAGGTTCGCATTATAGATTTTATAGTTCTTATTACAAATTGTGTGCATGTTGTTGTATGAAATGTAATCACCTCGATTTTTCCAGTTTTTTTGTCAAATGTAATCAGCGGAAATGCAGTGAATGACCTAAAATGGTGAAAAGGTAAGCAGTAAACTGCAAGAGGTTTAAATCTAAGGTTTAGGTTAGCAAAAGCTGAAGAAAAATGGAAATTACAGAATAATAATACATTTTATTTATTCATAGGCGCCTTTCTAAACACTCAAGGACACCGAACAATAGATGAAACACACATTATAAACAAAACTAAAATACAAAATTTTAAATCTGACAGAGCAATTGTAGTCAAAGAGAAAAAGCCGTCTTAAACAAATGAGTTTTAAGTTTGGATTTGAAAAGTGAGAAAGATTCAATATGGCTAAGCTCAGGTGGTAGTGAGTTCCAGAGCAACTGAATGCTGTGCTCCCTATGGTGGTAAGATGGGTGAAGGGGACAGTCAAGTGGATGGAGGAAGAGGATCTGAGGGTACGGGAGGGAATGGCAACATGGAGGAGGTCAGACGGAGATGGAGGGGTGAGGCTGTGGAGAGCCTTAAAAGTTAACAGGAGGATTTAGAATTGAATTCAGAACTGAACTGGAAGCCAATGAAGCTGCTGCAGGACGGGAGTGATGTGGTGAATAGAGGGGGTCTAGTAATGATGCAGGTGGGCACCTGAATTCTGTGGCGGAGTGGTGGCTCTGAGGCTGGGGATCTGCACTGGCAATCAGAAGGTTGCCGGTTCGAATCCCGTAAATGCGAATAGGGACTCTGCTCTGTTGGGCCCTTGAGCGAGGCTGAGCGCTTTGAGTAGTGAGAAAGGCGCTTTATAAATGCAAAGAATTATTATTATTATTAATTCTGGACCAGTTGAAGCTTATAAAGAGATTTGTGAGAAAGACCAAAGAAAAGGGAATTGCAATAATCCAGACGAGAAGTGACGAGGCTATGAACGAGGATAGCAGTGGTGTCAGGAGTGAGGGACGGGGGGCAAATACGATTAACGTTACGCAGGTGGAAATACGCAGACCGGGAGATGTTACTGATGTGGGACTGAAAGGATAAAGTACTGTCAAGGATGACACCTGTGGGGACGGGGAGACAGAGGAATTATCAATAAGTAAGGAAAAATGATCAGTTTTGGATAATGTGGATTTTGTACCAATGAAGAGAACCTCAGTTTTGTCACTTGTTATTTAATTTTAAAAAATTTGAAGAAAACCAGGATTTGATTTCGGTATGCAATCAATAAGTGAGGAGGGTGGAAAGGAAAAAGTAGGTTTACTAGAGATAGAGCGGGGGGTCATCAGCATGACAGTGGAAGCTAATGTTATATTTACGAAAGGGGAAGGAGGTGAAAGGATATGAAAGTCTGAAGCTCAACAAAGTGAGTGCGGCCCGAGAGGCAGGATCTGAACCAGTCTAGTGGATTGTGGGTAATATTACAAATTGGCCTTTATGATGGACAGCTGGGACTCCTTCGTAACAGAAGGACTGGGGAAGGAGTTTCCATTGAGTAAGAACTCCCACCGGATGACAGAGGGTAGCCCCACTGGTTTGCTGCGGTGTTCAACACTGTTGTAGCCTGTGGCCACCGCCAGGGGGCGCAAGGGGAACAGCTGAGCCCTCCACTGCAGGGCTGCCACCACACCCGGAAGGAGATTGTGGAACACTTGGAGTACTTCTGGGTGCTCTAAAAAGGGGGCCGCCTCACTCCATTCGGGGTACCAGAGTTGGCAGGAAGAGGACGAAGCTTGAGGGAGAACTGGTGGCAGAAAAGATGAGAAGAGACAAGAAGAAGAAAGGGACTGTGTATTTGGTGCTTGTTGGTACTGTGCTCGAGTGATGGGAAATGAGGGGAAAAACATTTCCTGCTCTTAATAAACGTCTGTTGTGCGCTGGACTTGGGCTCTGTGCCTGTTGTGTCAGGCGTTTGAGGAGCTGTGTGCCCCTGGTGGTTGACAGCCTTCATCGGAGAACCATTAATGGGAGATGTTCTATAGCAATTCAATGAAATGAATCCTTACAAGCTGAAGCTTTAAACAATTGGAACAGGTTATGCTGTGAGGTTCCTGTCATCAAGTGAGCTGGTGACCCTCAGAAGCTTGTCTTCTGATTGGCTGGTGACTTTGGCTCTGCCAGATCTCTTCCTGTCAGAGTTTCTTCCACTTGCCATTGGATTGTGTAGGACACCACTGGACTCACTGACACTTTGATTTTTTTATTTTTTGCAATTTCTCTAAATGAAAGGCCTACACTTCTACGGTAATAACAAGTGAAATGAGACAAAGCATTAATTGCTATTTTCTAGCCATCATCACTGGAATATTGTCCAAGGAGTACTTGAGAGTATGTAGCAACACAGTTTGTTCCAACTCCGCATTAAGACAGACTGAGAGTTTTTAAGTAATCAACAGAAGCTGGGACACCTAAGCAAATTGTCTACTTACATGCTGCTGCACCTTGTTGGAGTGACTGAAATTCTTTATCCCTTACAATTGAGTGAAAAGTGAAATGATATGGCGACCATACTTGACATAAGGTTAAAAAACGGTGGCTTTCTGAGCCAAAACAAGTTAAATTCGGCAGTACGTCAACTCAAAGCAGAAGGTGCTGCTATAATTAAGAACACCAAAGTGCTGTCTGAAACATCCAGCGAATCCTCAGTTCAGCTCAGGAGCAGCGGATGAACCTGCAAACAGCTGCAGTAAGGGTTTGTTAGTTCTGTTGACTTCTAAACTGATAACTGACTACTGTATATAATGTGAAGAATAATGTTATCCAAGTTTTCATATTTACAGATTTTTCTAAGGTGACATGTACCATCTGCTGGACAATGCTGTTGAACCGAGCAGATACAACTGAACACCAGCACAACCAAGGAGCTGGTGGTGGAGCACGTGTGTGAAATCAGGTTAAACAGAAAGTACTGTTGCCATCTATCAAGGAATCCCCAGACATGTTCATTTTGGACTTTGTTAAATGGTGCGACTCAAACCACCTACAACTGAACACCAGCAAAACCAAGGAGCTGGTGGTGGATTTTAGGAGGACCAGGCCCCTCATGGACCCCATGATCATCAGAGGTGACTGTGTGTGTGCAGAGGGTACAGACCTATAAATACCTGGGAGTGCAGCTGGATGATAAATTGGACTGGACTGCCAATACTGATGCTCTGTGCAAGAGAGGACACAGCTGACTATACTTCCTTAGAAGGCTGGCGTCCTTCAACATCTGCAATAAGATGCTGCAGATGTTCTATCAGACGGTTGTGACGAGTGCCCTCTTCCATGCGGTGGTGTGCTGGGAAGGCAGCATAAAGAAGGAGGGCACCTCACGCCTGGACAAACTGGTGAGAAAGGCAGGCTCTATTGTAGGCACGGAGCTGGACAGTTTGACATCCGTGGCAGAGCGACGGGCGCTGAGCAGACTCCTGTCAATCATGGAGAATCCACTGCATCCACTGAACAGGATCATCTCCAGACAGAGGAGCAGCTTCAGTGACAGACTGAGGAGACCCCACACTATGCGACTCTTCAATTCCACCCAGGGGGGTAAACATTAACATTATACAATGATATTGTCTGTTATACAGGTACCTGCATTGTTATCACTCTTTAATTTAATATTGTTTTTTTTTTATCAGTATGCTGCTGCTGGAGTACGTGAATTTCCCCTTGGGATTAATAAAGTATCTATCTATCAGAAGGAGCTCAAATGCCACTGCAGATTCATCTGATGATGTTAGTCGTTCTTTAAGTGAGACAAACCTTCTGAGAACTGAGGATCCACTTCAGTCCTGGAAGAAGAAAAACATGTGTGACCCCATCTATACCAGCTGTCACGTCGGGCCCATGTGACAGGGTGTCCTCCACGGCCAAGGAGGTTGTTTCTAAGAAAAGGAACGGCCTCAAGCCAACCACAGGGAAAGACATTCTGCTCCTCAATAAATATCAATGATAATTTCCGTCTCTCTTATTGCACACACTGCTCAGTTTTTGGATTACGCGCAGTCCCATCACACAAGCACCGACTACCAGCTAAAAGATCAGCCCTCCTGCTTTATGTTTTTGTGCATCCTTTATTTTTTGTGAAATCCATTTATATAGCCGTCACTTCCACATACAATCATCCATACATTACAATGAACACATAAATACAGAGATGTGTGTCTCCACATAAAAAAAAAACAAATTACGACTTATTGTTATTATTACTGTTATTGTTAACTACAGTGGTAACGGCTGCGTTATCTCTGGTAATTTACCTTTTGCACCACAACCTTGTGCTCATGACCATTAATTGATTTGGCGGTTATTCCTAACTTTTAGCAGTAGGTGTCTCCAGTGAGCTCTGTCAAATGAAGCTTTGAATGACGAACACTTTGGTGACTCATTGGGCTGCAAAGCCTCTCTGCTTCATGAAGCCTCATTTGACGATCAGTAGTTGCTACATACATCAAAGTCTTTGAGCCCCCGTATCCACAAGACACTCAAAAAGTGATTGCATTGGGAGGATGCCCCCCTTGCGTGTATCACTTTTGTTGTGTAAAATGAGGAGGTTTGACCATCGGTCTCACAAGGTACTGCCATTCGTTTCTTACCACCACTGAGCATCTTGACTGCATGAGGCTATGAGGCGGAATCAGGGGCTAGGCCTGTTCTGATTGGCTGGTAATTGTGTCTAACATTTGTACATACTGTATGTGAGCTGAGACATGGGCAGTGAAGGGAGTGCAGAAGTTGAATGTGGCCAAAATGAGAATATTGAGATGGATGTGTGAAGCAAGGTTATTATAGTTAATGAAAACTAAAATTAAAACTGAAACTATTATTTAAAAAACATTTTTGTAAACTGAAACAAAATTAACAAAACCGAAATGAAAAACGAAAACTAAATGAAACGATTAAAATAGCAGGAAGTATTAACTGAAATAAAATAATTTACTACAATTATTTTTAGCTTCCGCTTTTGAATGAATATTCTTATCGTTAGTCATTAACCTTTGTAACTTTTAACACTAAAACAGAAAGTAATCCACCACAAGCCGGCCGCATATATTTATCCAGCGAACAGCAGCAGACGACGCAGGGCAGGTGTTCACACAGCATTTGCAGTGAAAGAGAAAGCGGACTACAGGGGCAATAAAAATAAAGCATGTGAAATAGAAAGCGATTTACGTGGCTCCTTTGTTTGTGCTGGTTATATATCAAGATGTAATTCAAACGCCTGAAATCGGAATGTTCTGGTTAACAAAACATTTACTGTATGGACAGAACAAAAAAAAAAAAAAAAAAAAAAAAAAATCACAAGTGATTAACATTTCAGTTTATTTCTCAGGTGACTGCTTTTTGTTGACAGTAATTCACCTGCCACTTTCCACAGGAGAAATTGTTTTTACTTTAGTAATCATAAAAATATTCAACCACGAGATTTTGATTAATCTTGATGTTTTAGACCTCCCCAAGATTGAAAATAGTTTGTTGGAAATATCTGTGTGTGTGTAAACACGATAACTGAAAAACGCAACGAGATTGATGGGTGAAATTCGGCACGTGCTTGTTACACCAAAACTGTAGACCTGTATTAACCAAATTCTTCAACCGGAAGCGGTATTTTACCTGAACAGAATCGATTTTTTTTCTTTTTCTATTCATTCAGCTGCAGAGTGCGATTTATTCAACTTTACTTTTATAATAATTGTTCAGTACATTATTAATTTGATGGTTCTTTAATGTATATAATATAAAATTATAATCACTGTCTTGCAGTTTACTTCTCAAAATATCCATCCCCATAAGTGAGTATATGAGAAAGTCAAGGGGAGACCACTCCCGATTTTTGAAAATAAAATGTCACTGATCGAGAGACGTACTAGGTCATCATACAAGATCAGCATATTGTTGCTGACCAATCACTTTTGCTTTAAAAATGTAATTTAACAATGAAGCGATAAAAACTTTGTAAAATTCCTGAGTTGGCAATGTTTCTACTGAGCTACAGGTATGTAGGCGAAGACAGTCTGTCAAGTTAAGAAAAAATAAACATACTAATGTGTTTATGTATTTATTTTATATTTATTAATTTATCTTTAGTTCATATTCACAGCTCAAAATACCTGATTATTGTGAAAATAATCCAGTAGCAGAATTATATTGTAAAAAAGTGTCCCTCTTTTTTCAATGTTTCACTCTTTCTCAAAATAGATAGTTGAAATATCATATTCTTTTTGTTCTTCACATCAGCCATGTCTTACATATTGTATACCTGGGATTTTTCCTACCTTGCATTCAAACCAGCTGGTGTAGGCTCCAAGTTTCTTCTGATCCTACTCTGGATAAACAGGTTTAGATAATGTGTGTATATTGTTCCTAATCTCAGTTGGTGTCTCTGTCATTTTGTGGCTGTCTGCACTTTAATTAATTGCTCTTTTAAGGATTTACTGTTCTTATGGTGGGCTATTCAAGTCTTACAGTCCCTAACTTGAGACTACATGCTTGTGTTTCGTTGTTTCCCTCAATAGAGCTAGGTGGGGTCTGCACACTGATCCAAGCCTAAGACCCCTGTTCTTCCTAAGCCCTCGTGATTTTCAGGATCACACCTGTCAGGACACAGTAGAATCTGTTTTCCGATTTCTGATATATTTTCAGGCCTGCAGGTGTCAAAGTTCTGTCTATAAATTGAATGTGCCTAAGATAGCATCAGAGATCAATATGGCTGGTAGAAAACAACAAAGCCCAGTATCGGAGATTTTTTAATGCAATATTGAAGGCATTCATTATAAGCACATTACCTTGGAGTGGTATATATTGTGTGCTATAGATATTTTGAGTAAAAAAACTCTCAAACCTTAAAATTCACCTAAATTTCATTTTAAATTGGCCCATTCTGGGCAATAAAAGGAAAAGATAAAATGTTTCAACAGTCAGCACAGATTTGTTTAGCACAAATGACATAGAAAATATTTTAAAAATTACAAAATTGTTCATATTCAGTATCTGATTTTGACTACGGGGGTCCTCAGGTTACAACGTTTCGACATACAATGTTTCGAGTTTACAACGCTCACTCCCATAAAAACCCTAAAAAATTGAGACGCAAGAAGGAATAAAGGCAAAGATTTTTTTTTTTACACTCATTTTTTTCTGTTCCTACAGTACAGTGTACAGTACAGTATATTTATGTCCTTTTCCTTTTTCTGTGGTTGTGTTTCTATGTTCTAGATTATGATTTTGCAAATGTGTTAGGATAGGTAAGTGACTTAGGCTAGGGTGTGTTTCGACTGTGTCGTAGCCCGAGGACCCCCTGTATGCTCATTTTAATCAGACAAAAACAAAACCAGACAGTAAACCATTTAGTTTGGTAAGATTCCACTAACATGAAACTCCTATCCAAATCCATTAAGTGTACAGTACTGTCTGATTGTGACACAAAACTAAACTCAGTAGGAGCTCCATGCCATAATTACTAAAACTGAAGCTAATAAAATGGAAATGTCTTCATGAAATAAAAACTAAATTAAAACTAAAAATACACGATGAAGGAAAGCTAAAACTAAAATGAATTTCCAAGTAAGGTCAGAAAAAATAAAGAAATAAAAACTAATATAAAAAGGCAAAACTATAAAAACCTTGGTACGAAGTTACAAAAAAGGCTGAAATGGAACAATCAGACGTACAACAAAAGTGGGAGAGATATCAAGGAAGGTTCAGGAAAGTAGGGTGAAATGGTAAAGACGTGATGAGGACGGAAAATTGATATGTGGGCAAAAGAGTGATGAGAATGATGAGAGAAGGTGAGGGAAGCCAAAGCAGAGGTGGATGGATAAAGTAAAAGAAGATCTAAAGGAAGAGGGCTTGACTGGTGAGGAAGAGCAGGACCAAGCTGTTTGAAGAAGGCTGATCAAGCACAGGGATCCCACAAAGTGGGAAAAGACGAAGGGGAAGAAGCTTTCTAAATGCCCCATGTTAATCCTTGCCTCATTATGCTGTGAATGAAATTCCCCAACCACCAACAGAAGACACTTACCACAACTACCACACCATGCACGATTTCAAGCATTAAGCACGGCATTTCACACAGCTTGATCCGGTTTCTGATCACAATCATACCTCGTGTAAACCGCGAGAGGTTTTGCTTGGTACTTTACCGAAATGACCCTTTCCAAAACTTCACAGAACAGTTGTTTTGTTACACACCACAGTGTGATTGGAGTGTTCACATCTACCTAAACGAACCAGACATATGGGGGGGGCATGGGGGAAACACACATAATGAACTAGGTATGAAAACATCTTAAGATATCCTTAACCGGTTACTAAGTGAGAAATCTACTTGCGTTAACCCGGTTTCTCAAAGACCAAGTATCCTAACTTCTCTAACCAGAATTAGGCAATACATAGCATTTTTGAAACCATGTACAGTGAATAACTGGATTATTAAAGCACAGAACTAAATACAAAAATAAAACTGAACCGCAACGCTGCCTTGGGCACGGCCTAGGACTACACTGGAAAGAAACTTTACCCAGAACCCTTCAACTCCAGCCAAGAGAACAGAGGACGCAGTTTTAAGAGGTGACTCCAGGCTCCTGTGCCTGCTGCCGCTCCAGACACCTTCCCTGAATCCCACTTTTCTTTTAATGCACAGAACAACAGGACCGGAGACACTGAACGGCTCCAATTGCAGCCAATGTCAGGACGCCACTTGGATGATGCTTTGGAATCGGCCCAACATAAGATACACACCCCACCCCTAAAGAAGGGGAACTGTTGAGTGCAGGTTAATTCGTTAAAGCTCTTCGGTTTATATGCGTTAAGCATTACAAACACGTCTTATAGGTCAAGGTGATTGTCTTCACAAAAAGGGGGCGGGAGCGTTTGGGGTGGCTTAAAACAATGTATCCGAATTGCAAAAGAGGGCAAAGTTGGCCCGAGATCGATTCCGGACGCCTGCTTACGCGCAGCCACACCGTCTCTCTCATCGACTTCCACCGCTAAGCTTCTTACCTTTAAAGCTACACCTAGATTACTCGACAGCGTTACGCACAGTTCAAATACGCTTTATAATCCCCGTCTAACCGCATGCTGTTTACTCCGCCAATATTTAGCCATGTTTTGTAACACTCCTCGCAGGTCACCCTAACCACACATATTACCCTGACATCACTGGCAAACCTGGACGGCGCTCCGAGCGCCACGTACCTTTCGCTGCAACTCAACTTGAAGGAAGACGCCGCGCCTCCAATTTTACCAGGCATTCGCTACAGCCAATCACCTCGTGGCATTTCACTGATAACCCGGCCAACGCACGAAGATGTCCAATCAGGATTGAGGATAACGGGTCGTTGCTATGGCATTTCCAAGTTTAGGTTGGACGACTGTCGGAAAGGGCGGTGCTAAGTAGACGTTTACATTCTGCTAAAAAAGCCACACACACAAACAGGCACGCGTGCGCGCGCACTGATCGAGCCGCTAAGTGCTGTTGGTTTCTGTGAATGAGCCCCACAACGAGAAGGAAGGAAACAACCGCGGGACAGAAGGTAAGCACGCCGAGCACCGAGAGAACGGCACAGGCCATCTAGTCGGCTTCGAAGAGGCAACTCCGAACTTTTTAAGGAGCGTGCGGTGTGTTGCCTGATACGCGCAGATGCTTCCTGACATCGAATCGGGGAAGAGATGTGGAGCATCAGCGCTGGCAGGGGACACCTGGGCACAACGAACGTAGGCATCTCGCAATGTGAGCAAGTGTCCTGTGACGCTTGTGCACTGTGCATCGAGCGTGAAATGTCGTTCGTCTTCTGACAGCTGACTAGTGGCCATCCAGCATCCAAGCGACCCTCGCGTCACTTCGACCAGTTGTACCCGCTGGCGAGTAAAATGGGAAAGGAAAGAAGGTCTACCCGAACTGGCCGGGATATCTCGGCTCAGTACGTTAATCGAAATTGAGCTGAAGTTCACAGCAAATTGTGAGAGTGTCACAAGTTGATCTTTAGGGACACTTCTGCAAGTCTTTGTAGCTGTTAGCCTAATTCTGGAAGCCAGTTGAACCGACCACTTCCTCATCGTGTGGTGTAGTGTTTTGATATCTAGTGTTCGAAGGCTTTCATGGATGTTGTAAAAGCTGCACCGGTTTTCTGAGACAGAAAGGTGGTGTGTGTTTAATGAGTCTTGCTTAAATTTAAAGAGACCAATGAATGTAGGGCTACAACAATATGCTATACATCAGAAAATTCTGACAGCGATGGCTGGTGAATTAGATTACTATGTTTATCTATCCTATCAGCCTGTCTGTTTGTCAATCCATCTTCCAGTCTGTCTATTTATCTATTCATCTTTGACTTTTGTTTCTCATTTGGCCTGTCATCTGTTTCATGCGGTTGCTTAACTCCATTTTAAATCCATTGGCGATCATTAGTCATATCATAAATTTGTCTTGTTGTGTCTTGCCATATGATAGAGACATTTTGGACAAGAGAAAGAATAAACTTACCCGACGGTGGTGACCAGTTGAACTGACCATTTCATCCAAGTGTGGTTTATCTTTTGAGCTCCGTTGGTCAAAGTGTGTTCATGGATGTTGAAAAAGCGGTTCCTTTTTTCTGAGTCAGGAAGGTGGTGTGCAATTAAAGAGTCTTACCGAAGTAAAACCTCAAAGCTGATGAGCAAGAAAGAACCAATTCTTGTACAACAGCATACTGTGCATAGGGAACTAAACCAGTCAATAACTATCATTCATTGTACTAAACTGGTCCCCATGTGTATATAATGTAATTGCTTATAGTCTTTTGCACATTTCCTATATACATGTAGATATGTATATACAAATATATATTTCTTTCTTGTATGTGTAGAAATGTTACTTTGTGACAGTTGTATACACGCATACACATGCACAGAGAGCAAGGTAAAACCGGAGTCCAATTCCTTGTATGTGTATATATACTTGGCCAATAAAGCTGATTCTGATTCATCTTTGTGTCTGTCTGTCTGTCTGTCTGTCTATTATATAGTATCTATCTATTATATAGTGTCTATCTATCTATCTATCTATCTATCTATCTACCTATCTATCTATCTATCTATCTATCTATCTATCTATCTATCTATTATATAGTGCCTTTTTATCTATGACTTGTGTATCTAATGGAGCTTATCATCTGTTTTCATTTGGTCACTTGATTTGAAAGATCAGAGACCCCATTTTAACAAATTCCCCCCCCCCCCCTCCCCCCCCATTATCATTAGTCATATGTTCCTTTTCTCATGCTTCGTAAACATTGTGCCTGGCCATATGGTACATTGTGGACAAAGCAAAAAGTAAGCTTGTGGCAGAGTGGTGACGTGTTGCATTCTGATTAAGCTTTTTAATGTTTTCTGTATATGTGATATTAATGACTCTCTAAACATATGAGCCTATAAAAATTGGCATGGAATGGTCCGTTCAACACTTCCATGTACAGTGGGTGCGGAAAGTATTCAGACCCCCTTCAATTTTTCACTCTTTGTTATATTGCAGCCATTTGCTAAAATCCTTTAAATTAATTTTTTTTCCTCATTAATTTACACACAGCACCCCATATTGACAGACAAAAAAAAAGAATTTTTGAAATTGTTGCAGATTTATTAAAAAAGAAAAACTGAAATATCACATGGTCCTAAGTATTCAGACCCTTTGCTCAGTATTTAGTAGAAGCACCCTTTTGAGCTAATACAGCCATGAGTCTTCTTGGGAAAGATGCAACAAGTTTTTCACACCTGGATTTGGGGATCCTCAGCCATTCCTCCTTGCAGATCCTCTCCAGTTCTGTCAGGTTGGATGGTAAACGTTGGTGGACAGCCATTTTTAGGTCTCTCCAGAGATGCTCAATTGGGTTTAAGTCAGGGCTCTGGCTGGGCCATTCAAGAACAGTCACAGAGTTGTTGTGAAGCCACTCCTTTGTTATTTTAGCTATGTGCTTAGGGTCATTGTCTTGTTGGAAGGTAAACCTTCGGCCCAGTCTGAGGTCCTTAGCACTCTGGAGAAGGTTTGTGTCCAGGATATCCCTGTACTTGGCTGCATTCATCTTTCCCTCGATTGCAACCAGTCGTCCTGAAAAACACCCCCACAGCATGATGCTGCCACCGCCATGCTTCACTGTGGGGACTGTATTGGACAAGTGATGAGCAGTGCCTGGTTGTCTCCACACATACCGCTTAGAATTAAGGGCAAAAAGTTCTATCTTGGTCTCATCAGACACTTCTCACCATCTCGGAGTCCTTCAGGACTGACTTAAACCCAATTGAGCATCTCTGGAGAGACCTAAAAATGGCTGTCCACCAACGTTTACCATCCAACCTGACAGAACTGGAGAGGATCTGCAAGGAGGAATGGCAGAGGATCCCCAAATCCAGGTGTGAAAAACTTGTTGCATCTTTCCCAAGAAGACTCATGGCTGTATTAGCTCAAAAGGGTGCTTCTACTAAATACTGAGCAAAGGGTCTGAATACTTAGGACCAGGTGATATTTCAGTTTTTCTTTTTTAATAAATCTGCAACAATTTCAAAAATTCTTTTTTTTGTCTGTCAATATGGGGTGCTGTGTGTACATTAATGAGGGAAAAAAATAATTTAAATGATTTTAGCAAATGGCTGCAATATAACAAAGAGTGAAAAATTGAAGGGGGTCTGAATACTTTCCGTACCTACTGTAAATTATACTTTAGGGACCTGACTGTTCTGTAGAACCAAGTATATTAAGTTATGTTTATAAGTACACAAGTATAAGTAAAGTAAAATGAATAGGAAATTGAATGAACAACCTAAATAATATTTAATTTGAACGTAAGTAAACACATTTCTAGACAAGCTGCATAGACTGGTACAGGGGTGGCTTGATGTGAACACGATGTGACTTGTTTAAAGGAGATAGCTCCATTTTTTGTGGTCGTCGTTGTTGATGGATCTCGGCGTTCAGGGCTGGCATCACAGAGGTTGCTTGTTCTGTGTCTGCTGGGGTGTAGTTATCCGCACGACACAATAACTCACATAATTTTTAAATGAACACTGTATGTTTAAGACATGAAAATCAATTTTGATTTTCCTCAAGCACCATGCTGAAGTCGGCTTTTGTTGTGAACATTGTAGAGTTGGAATTTGAACTTAATGAATTTTTGACCCCATCACCAAACTTCCTTTCATATGGAAGCAAAACAGGATTATCAGTTATAAAAAATGGACATCATCCTTAGCTCATGCTGTAAAAATATGAAAGGTGCTTTAAGAAAACAAACCCCAGTCACAGAGTTTCTTGATGTTGTGCTATCCTTTTGTTTGTTAAGTTAGTCTTTTCAAAGACATTTTGGAATTTTGTAAAGCAGCAAATTAAAAAGAAGTGTTATATACTGGAAGTACTCGTTAGATCAAATGTGTATGTCAAGGTAGTGGAAAATCAAATCTGTTTTAATCAACTGAGATTTGCCGTCTTTACAGCTTAACACAATTATGCTGTGTTTTTGGAGCTCTGACTTGTCACATTTCACCTTCCCACTTTAGTGTGTACTCGCGAATTTTCAAACTTTTTGCAGAAATGTGAAGTCGCTTTTGATTTGTTACTGGATCCTCAAACAAGCAATTTAAAGATATATTTTTTTGTGTGAAAATGAGGAATAAAGTAAATGTATTAAATATGTGTCACTTTTCTTTAAATGCAGTTCATCCATGAAAATTGCATTTCTCGCACACCAGGGGCCTCATGTATAAAAGGTGCGTACGCACAGAAATGATGCGTAAGAACGTTTCCACATCCAAATCGCGATGTATAAAACCTAAACCTGGCGTAAAGCCACACACATTTCCACGGTACCTCATACCCTGTGCTTATGTCATGTTATAGTGCGAATTTTACGCACGCCGTTATGCATGAGGCCACCAGTTATTAAATTTTGTTTTATACCATTGACTATGTTGAAAGGTTAGCGTTACGTCAAACCTCGGAGAATTCAGTCGCAGTGTGGTGAAGTCGTGAAGACTTTGGGCTTCCAAGTCAGAGGTTGTGTGTTTAAGGACCATGTAAAAGAGTAGACACTAGGGGTCACTGTTGCCCTTTTTAACACCAACAGACAGACGCACGACACGGGTTAAAAAAGCCAAGAAGTAATTTATTTTCTTCTTTTCTTTAAATATTGCTCTCCAAGCACCAGAGCCGCCAATAGACAATTAAATAGGCACAATAAAATTCAGTTTTCTCCACCACACCTCCCAGCAAACTTTGTCCACCTCCACCCAACAATGGTTCACTTGCTGGGTCTTCAGCAGTCCTTTATATAGTTCTTGACCCGGAAGTGCTTCTGTTCTTCCTCCCACGTGATTTGCCGGCACTTCCGGGTCAGACGGAGAATTAAAGTTTTTCATCAGCCCGGAAGTACTTCTGGATTTCCATCCTCATGACTCGAGAGTACTTCTGGGCTATAAGGGAAGCACAACTCCCCCAGCCCTTCCATAGCACCCCTTGGTGGCACCCGCAGCACCCAACAGGGCTGAGATAGCAAACTCCAAGTCCCAAGATGCCCTGTGGGAATCTGGAGCACCGCTATACTCCAAGTGAGCTGCCATCTAACATCTTGGGGGAGGCAGTGTCTAAAAGTAGCTGCCTTCACCCATCTGTTCGTTCTCGGGGCATCCCAGCCGGGCTGAGCTGCTGGCCATCCATCACAACGGCTACTGACAATGTGTGCCTGTCAGGTTTCAGCCAGGGTTCTTTCTCTGTATTTTGTGGGTGGTTCCCCAAGAGGCGGGGCCACCTGCCAATCACTGCCAGAAACTGCTCTCCACCCCTATGTGTCTGGAGGATCTCCCACAGTTCCTGGCGATAGGGGGTTTTTGGTGATTTCTATTATTTTTTGTTGTGCCTTTGTGTTCATTACGACTTATTAGAATATTTTAACTTTCATCTCCGTTTTTGACTTGTATAAGGACCGTGTTTAATTTGGATTGCCTTGCCTTCTCGGGCAACTCCTTTTTGTGCTCCACGGAGCTTCTTGTGCTATAGAACATTTTTACTTTAAAAGAAACCTCTTATTTTATAAAGATTCTTCAGGGCCCCGTTTGTTTGTAGTCAGGGTTTTGCTGGTAGATCCCCCCACCAGTGGAAAGTTTCAAAAGTATTTATGGGATTTATGTACTATTGGGACACCCAGTTCACAACAACGACTTTGAGCAAGTCAATTGGAAAAACAAAAGAAATGCAGCCATTTGTATCTCAAATGTTTTATGTCTCCTTGGATAAAGGCATCAGCCAAATAGTAAATAATCTCTCTATTATAAAAAAAAATCTTGGAAAGGAAAAGCAGGGCGACAAGGCGTGATCTTCTCAGAAGACACTTAAAAGACCCGCGAGACACAAACAATATCAAATAAGAGCAAGGCCAGCAAACACTCAGTCGTGTAAAGGCACGTAGCACACACAGATCCTGTGCTGTCAGCACATATAAAGCGTATAAGGACAATACGTTCTTGATGAAACGTCAACAACTAAGCAAAGAAGAAATAGCAGCGTGGAGAAAAGAGACCCAAAAGCGCTGGAAAGAAAAAAAGGCAGATAAGAGATTATGAAAGGAGTGGAATTCGAAAGGCACAAACAAACAGTGATGTGATAAGCATGCAGAGAAAGGTAAAGAATATGAAAGCAGTAAAATTCGAAAGTATTGTAGTGTCCCAGCCAGGTTGAAGCCTTTTTTGTTTTAAGTGACTGTTAGGTCCGATTGAGGGAGGGCGGAGTACAGCACGGAGACTGATAGTGGTAAGGGGGGGGTGAGACCTGGGGGAATGAGGGGTTGGAGAAGGTGCTAGAAAGTTGTGTTTAGGGTTACAAAGTTGGTGATTGTTCAAGTAAAACTTTTGTGACACTTTATTACGTCAGTCGCTACAGTACCAAAAAAAAGATAGTAAAGATTGCATTAGTGCAAACAAAAGGAAATTAATCATCAGGACCAGGTGTGATTGAAAAAACAGCAGGACAAAGCAAGGTCAGAAGTAAAAGACAAAGAGCAGAAAACAAAGTCTCTTTGCCTTCGCATCATTCAATGCACAAAACGTAGATTTACACAATAATGGAGCATACGCTATGAGAATCTGTGGTCCTGCAACAGTTAAAGCAACGACAAGTTTAATTTCAAAGAAAACACAATTCGGTCAGGTGTATATTTATGATCACGGAGAAGCGATGCAAATTTTAACAGGTGACAAGAAAGGTAATGTATATATTCTGCGAATAATATTAGACACAGTAAAGGAGATCTTGATATGCCATTTGTATTAAAGTGTTTACAGTTTCCTGTGAGAATAGCTTTTGCTATGACAATTAACAAATCACACGGACAAACATTAGAGAAAGTCGGATTATTTATTAGAGAAACAAAAACAATATTCACTCACGGACAGTTATACGTTGCGTTGTCACAATGTGTCTCAAAAAACGAATCAAAATTCAATGCGATCTTGAAGAAAAGGTAATTCTATATATTGTTTTTAATGAAGCTTTAAAGTAAAAGTGCAAATAATGAAATTGAAACAATTCCAAAGAAAAAAAAAGCTTTTAAAATTGTAAATCCGATAAACCAAAAACAAGGGGAGCCCCCTAGTAGTAAGAATAATAATAGAATAATTTGGTTAAGTTTGTTTGCTTTGAATTGTCCAACTTGTAGCTCTGAGTTCTTAGGTTGCTTATGTAGAATTTCTAACCCAGAAACTCATAACTGTCTGATATCATGTGAATAAAGCATTATTTATACACTTACGTTACGTTTACATTTGTTCATTTAGCTGCCGTTTTTGTTCAAAGCAACTTGCAGATTAATTCACTATAATCGGGTTAACATCAGTTAGGGGTCCATTTTGACACAAGTGGTTCAAAACTGGGAACCATAAATTGATTAAAACAAGTAAAAAGTGCTTTAGGCCTTACAAGTAAGTCAAGTCAAGTTGGGGAGCCTGCACTGGTACAGCGCGTTGCCGCACCCACCACACAACGAAACAACTCAGGATCCTGGTTGGCAACCCCCTAGGCAGACACGCGGTCCAGTCCCACCCAAAAGGAAATGACCCTCTATTTGCCACAGCCAGGTGTTACATGGGCGAACTCTTGGCCTGGTCCAGCCACTCGGGTCCGGCGAGCCGGGTCACTCTTGGGGAATCGCGCCATAAGTGACGCTCTCTCACAATGCAGGTCATGTGCCTCATTCAGGACTCCATGAGCAACACAAAGTCAAATCAGCAGCCCCCAAGGATTCTCTGGAGAGACACAGTAGCAAAGGTACTTCCAAATAAGTAACCATTAAAACACATCAAAGCCGAGAGTTTTTAACTTTACCTTAACTGCAAAAGGAACCTCACATCGTGACACATCAGCAGTATGGACGGTATTTGCCTTTTATTAATCTTATGAAAAAATGACTGCAGTGAATCATTGCATCAGTCTTGATGTTATATAGTGCCTTTGTATATGGAACACTATGTTTTTGTCAATTAAATGACAGCATACTGCATGATGGTGTATTTTGCAAAGAGGCACATCCTCCCTGAAAAATGCTTCTTTTATCTCTTGGCCTAGTCAAACATACAGAGACCTCAAAATGGGTGGAGGAGGACGCAACACTCAAACATACGTAAGTGAAAGATAGCAGCTTGACTTTATACGTGGATGTAACTTCTTAAATCAAACAGCTGTGAGGGCGGCATGTCAGCATCATCGACAAGAGTCTCTGGTACAACAGGATGAGGAGCGACGCTCGGTTCTTGTCTGTGGCCGAGTTTTTTTTTTTTAGCTCTTCAGCTGTGTCCAGGTGGCTTGGATTGAAGAAAATGTGCAAAGGCTGGACAACCTGATGAATTCCAACTGAACAGAACTGTTGTCTGCGGTGGGCTGGCGCCCTGCCCGGGGTTTGTTTCCTGCCTTGTGCCCTGTGTTGGCTGGGATTGGCTCCGGCAGACCCCCGTGACCCTGTAGTTAGGATATAGCGGGTTGGATAATGGATGGTTGGATGGATAGAACTGTTGTGATGAAGTGATAGACCGTGAGGGAGCAGCAGCAGCAGCACAGTCTCTTATCATCTTATTCAAATGTTACTCACACAAATGAGTTCAGTTTTTTATCGATAGATAGACAATGCATACTTCATATTATAAAGAGTGTGCTCATCACACCATGCAGAATCTCTCCCTCTCTCTCTCTCTCTTTTAGTTTTTAATGTTATTAATGTCATTAATGCCAAAATTTGGCCATTGGCTTGTTATTAGATATGTTTAAGTGAATTTTCAAATTAAATTGAAGAGATGCTGCTGTCAATGCAGACCAAGTGTTGGGTCGTCTCAACTGCCCTCTGGACAAATGGCTACATGTGTCTAAAACATCCGAGGATGTGAAACACTCTGAGGAATGGAAAGTGGGATATGTGACATATTCTTGTATTCACCTGGTAAGTACTGTGGTGTTTGCTGCCTTAGGAGCTCCGTTACATCCTTTTAGAGGAGGAGCCTATCTGAAGGTATAAAGAGCGACGATCCGGAGTGAGGTGGAAAAGGATTTCAACTTGGCTTGACTCCATATAATGAGAAATGTTTGATTGCTTTTCTATAAGTTATACAATATAAAGTGTCACATCTCATAGGAAGTTACAATGGGTGTGGGTACTGTGACATTTTGGGTTCTGTAGGCCACTGGCACAAACACTGGCTTATTTCAGATGCTGTTTAAGTGCGGGATGGCTGTCATCTGACTGAGTGGAAAAAGCAAGAAGAAAACTTGAGATTTATGTGAATGAGCAACGATGACAAAGGAGCACAGCACAATTCAGACTAATCTGTGTGATCAGGATATGGAAGTGTGGACTGAATTCATCAAACTTCACTTACCAGGGACAGAAGTGACATCATCCTGGCTCACTCAGCAACAGAAATGATCGACTCCATTACCGATATCATAATGATGAAAAATTCTGAATACTAGTGACTTCAGACATCTGCCAGCATGTCCCATTAGTGGACACCTCAAGCCTGTTCAAATGCTTAATCACTTTAATTATAAACCTGTGGTCCAATCTGAGCTCCACTTACTGCCACCTACAAATGTGTGATTGACAGCAGCAGCTCGCGATTATCAATCCATCCATCCATTATCCAACCCGCCATATCCTAACACAGGGCCACGGGGGTCTGCTGGAGCCAATCCCAGCCAACACAGGGCGCAAGGCAGGAAACAAACCCCGGGCAGGGCGCCAGCCCACTGCACAGCTCTCGATTAACCAAGCCATTTGTTCTTTCTGGTCTTTTGGGGGAATAATGTTTGTTTTATATAGATATAGATAGATATATACTAGCTGTGTAAGCCAGTGCTGTAAAAAGGCCGGGCTCCTAAAAGGTATTGAAATCATCAGAAAAAAAATGAAAATGCAGAGTCGGCGATTTCGTTTTGCAGATATGTTCGCCCCCCCTTGTCTATCAGCGGCTAAGCGAGTTTCTCTCTTGTTTGTCTTTTCTCGGCAGTTTCACTTTGGCGACAGAGTCGCTTTCATTTAAGTTTAATTCTGTAGCCTCATCCTTCTTTCTTCTTCCAACTTGTTAACTTGGGGCCACTTTGCCAGCTCTTTGAGCTTCATGCTGTACCTTCGCACTTCCGGACTGGACAGACAGAACTCACACGCGTTGACGTTTATATGTAAGATGTATGTGTGTGTGTGTATGTATGTATATTTTCTGAGTTTTTGTAAACTTTTTAATTTCCCTTGGGAACAAATAAAGTATCAACCATCTATCTGTTTGTCGGAAGAGGAAATGAAGGTTTTAAAGAAGGTCAGGAAATATTGAAATACTGTAGCAAACAGCAGCAGTAGCCACCTCAGATACACATGAATTACAAAAAGAAAGAAAAGCAAGGAATTGTGACTTCGCTAAAGAGGAGAGAGTAGCGACAGTGAGGCCGTGTGAAGGTGTATCGTTGTGTTTCATGACACACTTCTCTTGAATCACGAGGTAGAAGATTCCTTTTGTCTGATTGGTTGGCCCAGCACTGACTCAGCTGTAGTATGGGGGGGTGACTTGTTTGCTGATGTCTCCAAGACTCTGACTCCTTTTCTACAATCTATCTGTGGTTCTATGATTAGCCGATGGACAGATGTTGGTGTTTTTCATAATTCGTTTCTAGTTTGTTTTTGATGTTTTTGAACAAATCTGTGTCCTAATATGTGATCATTCAGTATTTAGTGAGTGGTGTAATCTTTTCTTGAATTTTGCCTTGGGAGTTGACACTGAACTCTGCGCATTACACTTGGTGAGGAGTGCTGTGAAAGCACAAAGTAGTTTTGCTGTTGTGTTGCGTTTCTGAGGTAGCCATGATAGAAGCTCTGTGACGAGGAATACAGTGGAACCTCGGGTCACGACCGTAACTCGTTCCAAAACTCTGGTCGTAACCCGATTTGTTCTTGACCTGAACTAATTTTCCCCCGTAGGATTGTACGTAAAAACAATTAATTCATTCCAGATCGTATGAACTGTATGTAAATATATGTTTTTTAAAGATTTTTAAGCACAAATATAGTTATTTATACCATAGAATGCACAGCGTAATAATCTAAATGTAAAAACATTGAATAACACTGAGAAAACCTTAAACAGAGAAAACTAACATTGCAAGAGTTCACGCTACATACAGCCTTACGAACTGCTCGCTGTAAACACTTTATTTTTTTTAACGAGTTTTAAGCACAGGGAAAAAAATGAACATTTGAAAAATCCTTAATTTATACAAAAACTAACCATAAACAACCAAGAAAACTAACCTTGCATGAGTCGAGTTCTGGCATGAAGAAAGTGAGCCAGAAGCTGGGTGGAGAGGAGATTACAGTTTTGAGGTAAAGTCCCACTGCACGATGCACGTCTGACCGAGAACAATGTACTGTACAGGGAGAGACTGAACACGTGCGGAAATCACTGGCGCATACAAACTGGAAGGGAAACGAAATAGAGCACAAAGAGTTGACAGCGAATGCGAAGGGAGAGACTGAAGACGTGCGGAAATCATTGGCGCGTACGAACCGGAAGGGAAACTGACTTGTTCGTCACCCAAATGTGTGGTCGTGAACAGATGCAAAAGTTTGGCGAACTTTTTGGTCGTAACCCGATTTGTGCGTGTTCAGAGACGTTCGTGACCCGAGGTTCCACTGTACTTGTGTTCTGTTTTGTGGGTTGCATTTACCCCATTTTGTCACACCCATTGCATACTCAATCTACCAGGAAGGAGCTCTCTCTCTCTCTCTCTCTGAATTATGTTTCCTAAGATTTGCTTTACATTTTTTTTCCCAACAAAGGATTCTTGGGGAGTTTTTTCTTGTCTCCTTACAGAGTCAAAACTGAGGGGCTGTCAAAAACAGGGCTTGTTAAAACTCATTGTGGCACTCCTTGCGTGATTTTTGACTGTGCAGAAATAAATTGCTGCTGTTGTTAAATAATGAATTGGCTAAAAGTCCTCCATAGTAGTGTGGTATTGCTCATTAATGGTCATCATTCTTTACTCTTCCATCACCTCCTGAGTGCGTCCTGTATCTCGGCATGCCTTCCTAATCCACTTGTTGACTCGGTGGGTCTCACTTGAGGTGATGTTATAGCATAGAAAATCTCACTGGCTGTCACCGCGTTGTCGAACATGTAAAGGATGTCATGACTCACGTTAAAGTAAGACCCCCTTTCTCCCTCTAACCAGAATATTCTAGCATGTTCTTGGCTACAGTATATAAAAAAGTTTCTTTGCATGCCCTTCAGCACTCATCTTGTTTTCTAGTTTCTGGATGTTCGCATATCCAAAGGGTCTTACTATGCAGATTCTCACCTTTCAAGTACAACTTGAATTACGTTTTTATTTGTGTATATCTGCAAGTGAAATCTGTATGTAAATATAGCAAAGGAATCGCATACGTGTCCAAATAACTAAAACCGAAAAGACAGTCCCGTACTAATTATTGATGCTACTGCATATTAGAGTATTAGTTTTGGTGTACATTTTCAGGCATACAATGCATATTCTATGAGTATAAGTCATCACCACCAGCTTGATGGTCATGTCCAGGTTTACTTAGGTTAGCTGGTTCTTCCCAAAATCTCTCCACTTTCCACAGTTGTGGGCATCCTTTTGGGTGAGATCCATTCTTGTCATATCATCTGACACCAACTCCAATCCGTATCCCTCTGAGCTTCTCCTCCTCCATCTCCATCTTGACGTCCCTCTTCACCCAGTCATCCTCTGCCTTTCAGGCCACATGTTCGGACCGCCTCACTCTGTTCCTCCTATCATTTTTATCTTCACTCAGCATTTGCCTAGCTGTCACTCTGACACTCCACACATCCATCTCATCCTTCTCTGTTTTTTCCAGCTTTGCTTCATGATCCGCTTTCATTGGCCATGTCTCACTGCCGTGGAGCACATTATGACTTGCATAGGTTTCATAAACATATTCTAAAAATATGAAATTTAATTTTAATTGTCGTGCAATGCAAATGACTTCCATGTAGTTATGTTAATGGCTTATCACCTCATTTTTTTTGTACCTCAGATGTGCCATCAGATCCCTTGGAGATGCTTCTTTTATCTGTTCACCTGCCTCCTTCTTTGGACTGAAGCAGTGCCTGTTGCCATAGATAAGACGAAGGTCCA
The DNA here is from genome assembly GCA_026402145.1 of Polypterus bichir lapradei. NCBI lineage: Eukaryota > Metazoa > Chordata > Cladistia > Polypteriformes > Polypteridae > Polypterus > Polypterus bichir. Next base: position 2,035,633 of record JANRMT010062810.1, read on the forward strand.
GGTGCCAGAAGAAGAAAAAAAAGAAAAAGTTGACCATCCTGTAAGTTTAATTGGTGTACATTTACATTAGCAGGAAAAAAGTGCCAATTGAATGAAGGTATTTTTTTGATTTCTAATAAGGATTTAGTTTAGCGTGTCAGTGATTACTTGGACATCGGAGTAAGAATTGGGGTACCGGCCCAACAATCTCCTGTTAACGACTAAATCAAAGATTTAAACAGCAAAAGATAACTGGCTACAATCACCACCATTTCTTGCTTTGTCTATCATGGATCAGTCCTTCTCCTTCTAACGTGTCCATCAAAGTGAACGGCGTCGTCATCTCTGCGGTTGGTGCTGAGGGGGTGTGGCTTCCAGAGTAGTCCAGTTTTGCCCCACAGAATTGCAGGCAAAAGGGCAGAAGTGGTTAGTGACTGTGCCCCCTCTTGTCCCAGAGTGGAACTGGTTACCTCTACAGAGCCTTGAAGGTGTCCACCTAAGTGCATCTGTGTGACAAGTGCTACTCCTCTTTAAATCAGTTAGTTTATAAAAAAACAGAAATATTCTAATTAGCGTGCTAGGGAGTCTCATTTAACTGTTTGATCCTGTGCTTGGGAAAAAATCACCTGGAACATACAGTAGAACCCCGATTATCTGCACCCCGATTTACTGAGGTTCCACATTGTCCATGCTGAACCTGTAAGTGTAATACGTGACTCTTCTTATAATTCGTTAAAGCTTCGCTGTGAATATTGCACCAAGCACCTTTAACCTTGACCGTACAAAGCGAGCAGTTGAGGAGAAGGCGACTTTGGGAATGTGGGCATGAGTCCCTCACCCCTTCTCAGCTGCACCCCTCATCTGTTGTCAGTGTGTCATCAGCATTGACCGTGTACACAGGCTCAGCTGTTTCCTTCATTTATAATTGTTGCGTTTGTACATTTCAAAGACCGTACACCATCACTATACACAGAGCTGAGTGGAGAACCTCTGGGGGGTAGTGTGAGCCCGCATTCTCTTTGCTCGCTTTGCGGTGTGAACTAAATGGAGAGATCCATCCATCAGCGGCGTAGAACCCGTCTATGACCACTGTGAGCGGTGCACCCCCTGGTGATGTCAGCTGATCTCTCACTGTTCCAGTCCCCCACCTTCTCTGCATAGTGTTGCCATCTGTTTTATCTGAGTTTTCAGCTTTCTGAGGTAATATCAGTCCACATTACCTGAGATAATCGGGGTTCTACTGTATTTATGACGTGACAGACTTCAAATATTTTTTGTAATTCATGTAAGTTTTTCTTTGATTCTGAGTTAGTTTTATAGATTTTTTCAAACACGGGTAATCCAAATTTTTTTATTATTTACCTGCAATACTTTTTCTGGAGGAAAGTGAATTTTGATAAATATCGTGTTTTGTGCTTCCCATGAAGCCATTATGTTTTCAGCTGGGTGCCGCCATCAGTTCGCATGCAACAATATATTGGTGGGGGCATCCCCCCCGACGTCACATAAAATGATGATTTAAAAGACAACACTATCTTTTATGGGTTGTCCAGGATTACGGATTATTTCTCTGAAAGACTCTTCGTGACTTTGTTATAAATTTCTCCCTGTCTAGACACCTGGACATGTTTTTTGACTCGGCTTTCTGTTCTACATTTTGCTTTTGAATCCCTAGTTTTTGTCTCGTGCTTGTTTTGACTTGTGTTTCTCTTGCAGTCCTCAAACTTTGTATGTTGGTGTTGTCTTCTTCTTGACTGTACAGGCATAACCAAAGTCATTTGGAAGAGTCCATTTTTGATGAAAGCGTTGTGCACACATTTCATCTTATTAATAGCGGAGTTAACCCGTGATCTAGTTTTTCATCACAAATTACAAAAAAAAAAAAAAAGTTCTCGCTCAATATTAGTTTAATTGTTTTCTTTTTAAATCAAATTAATGTCTGGAAATTAAAGTGTGTTAGACATACATTTATTGATAAAGACCTAAAGAAATTCTGCATAGCCTTTTCTTTCATTTTTGTTATTTTTATTGGGTTGTTTTATGTTTAAATAAAGCTCAGCATAGTCAGATATACTGAATATAAACTGTGCAACAGAGAAAGAACAAGAAGTCCAACAAGGAGCCTCACACCTTTATGCTGTTGTTGTGTGATTAATTTCACTTCTCATAAGAACAATTGGGAGGAGATTAGGCCATTCAGGTCAACAAGGTCACCAGTCTCTTTTTCTCATAACTGTGGCATAACATTTTTTAGCAGAGACGTGAAGGTCTTCAGAGTACGAAGATCTCCCACACAACATGGTATGTTACTCCACGTCACAATGGTTCTTTGTGTGAAGAAAAATGTTATCACGTTTATGCAAAATGCTTTCATCTGTGTCCCTGTGTCCACTGCACTTTATTTCCTTCTCAAATTTAAACACTTCAATTGTGTCTCCTCTTAACTTCCACTTGCTTAAGCTGAAAAGTTTAAACTCTTTTCATCGTACCTTGCAGCACACACTCCACAGTCCTGGAATCCATTTATCTGCCCTTCTGTTGCCTTTCTGTAGCACTCTTGTATCTCTTCTAGACTAGCACTGCTCTGCTGATGATATGCAGACACATATAACAACATCCACACTCTTTCCATCTTCTGTTCTTAATGCCTGATGTCAAGTTATGGTTTATATCTGTTTTCTTTTTTCTAAATAAACAATGAAAAAACTTATACCCCTGATTTCAAATAGGTCACAATTAGCAATGATGGATCAATTTACATTAACACATTGACTGCTGTGGGCAGCACGGTGGCGCAGTGGGTAGCGCTGCTGCCTCGCAGTTGGGAGACCCGGGTTCGCTTCCCAGGTCCTCCCTGCGTGGAGTTTGCATGTTCTTCTTGTGTCTGTGTGGGTCTCCTCCTCCCACAGTCCAGAGACATGCAGGTCAGGTGCATTGCTGTTGCTAACAGTCTTGTCTCCTTTTTCCCCTGAAAGCCTTAAGAAGCCTCCTCCGGTCCACCTGGTATAAAAGCAGAACACTTTCAGAAGATGCAGGTCAAGACCAAATCTTGCAGCCAGCCGATTCCTAAAGGGAAATTGTCCGTCACATAAAATACAGTCAAGCGCCTCCTTTTCACTGATTTTTCTTGATTTTTTTTTTGTTCAAGTAAACAGGGTTTTGCCCATTTGGCACCCCAAGGATTTGGCTTTTAACCTGCCCCTTCATTTGCACCGCTACACTGTCAAAACTCTGAAAATGTAAAGAAACTGTTTATTTTCACCAGCAATGTAACTTTATTCTGCTGGAATCCGGGCACTGCCAGGCAGGAGGCGCAAATGCATTGAGAAGGGTGGAGACGACACTGAGAAATGACAGCATCAGTTTTGTTAAGGTCCATTTTCTAATAAATCCCATTTTCTTACTTTAGCTTGACTCCCCCTCATACTTTTAGTCTTGACCGAATAAGAACAAATTAGCCTGAAACAATAAACCAGAGGAAATGTCTCATTAATGCCTTAAAAGCTTTGCAACCATTAACATCCTAAAGAAATGTCTTAATGTCTTCATGCTTGGCTTTGTCCCTCCTGTTAAATTCACAGATGATTTTTGTTTTATTGAACAGGACACTGGACTGTACTATGACCGCTACCTCAGGGAAGTAATTGATGTTCTGGAAACAGACAAACACTTTAGGGAGAAACTGCAGAACACCGACATGGAAGACATTAAGGTAGGTGACAAGTGTCTTGCAGGACAGCTTTAGTTCTACACATCTCCCCTGTGGTGCCCTAGTGTGGCTTAGGGGTTTTGTAAAATTAGGACACTGGAGAAGCAACTGCCACATCTTTTTTTTTTTTTTTAGTATGGGATGCCCTTTTGGAAACGAATTTCTGTAGCATCCATCAGAGTACAAATTCTAAACAAAAATGTCCTAACCTGAAATTTCACATCTTTATCTTGGAGTTAACATGTGGGAGTCTGTGCTGATGGCAAGTCACTTGTCAATCGAGCATAACTGTGTGATAATTCGTTTACCTCTTGATTAGTATGCACAGTGTAATTACAGTGTTATTAAATGATGTTTTTCTGACCAACAGTATGAAATGTAAGTTTAAAACGGAGTAGGGCACATGTCACTGTTCCTTTCAGGTCACTACACTGTAGGTGCATGTATTAAGTTCAGTTACTTGCTGCTGGGCCTCTTCTTCAGGCAAGATGTAATTATGATTAAGATTAATAAGACACTTTGCCTGAAGAAGTAGCCTGGGTTGCCACGAAAGCTTGCATATTGTAATCTTTTTAGTTAGCCAATAAAAGGTGTCATTTTGCTTGACTTCTCACTACAATGGATGCATTTGACATTTTTGGAAACAGAAAGGTTTACAAATTTAAAAATCAAAAACTGAAATCTCTCCTTCATAGAAGTATTCAGATCCTTATTTCAGAACAAGATGGAAGCCCCTTTGGCAGCAATTCCAGCTTTGAGTCTTCTTGGTAAGTCTCTGTCTGCTTTGCACACCTGGATTTGGCCAGTTTATCTCATTCTTCCTGGCAGATCCTCTCAGACTCCATTGGATTGTATATTAAGTGTCTGTGAGCTGCCATCTCCAGGTCTCTCCACACATGTCTTATGGTGTTTAAGCCTGGGCCACTCAAGGACACGCGGAGACCTGTCCCAAAGCCACTCCAGCGTTGTCTTAGCTGCATGCTTCAGGTCATTGTCATGATGACAGGTGAGCCGTCTCCCCAGTCTGAGGTCATGTGCATTCATCTGGCTTCTGTGTAACCACTCTACCATAAACTCACGGTTGCTGCTAAAATGGTCATCCTTCCCACAAGTTCTCCCATCTCAGCAGAGGACTTCTGAAGCTCTGACCAAAGGCCCTTTTTGCCCAGGTACTGAGTTCGGTTGGATGGAGGTCTTGTGGACCCATATTTCTTCCATTTCGTAATTTTTGAGGCCTTTGTTCTCCTGGGAACCTCAAAGCTTCAACAACGACAACAGTTTATTTTTTGTATAGCCCAAAATCCTACAAGGAGTGCCACAGTAGGCTTTAAGAGGTCTGTTTTTTTGACAGCCCCCCGGCCTTGACTCCCTAAGAAGACAAGAAAAAACTCCCAAAAAAATGGTTTGATCCCCCTGCCCTGAACTATAGCCCACCACAGTGTGATCACGTAGGTCTACAGAGAGTTCCTTGAACTTCATGGCTTGGTTTTTGTGCTGACGTACACTGTGAATTGTGGGTCCTTATCTACACAGGTAAAAGTGTGCTATTCTAAACAATGTCCAGTCAGTTCAGTTAGCCACAAGTGGACTCCAGTCAAGTTATAGACCCATCCCAAGGAGAGTGAAACCAAACTGGAGGCACCTGAACACAATATGGAGTGCCACCATTAAATGTCTTGAGTATTTTCTAGGAATGGGGGAGTTCACGGTTTGATTTTTAACACATTTGCACACCTTTCTGTTTTCATGTCGTTGTATGTTATTGGGTTTAGATTGATGGGCAAAAATGTCAAATGTATCCATTTAAAATGAAATCTACAACACAATGAAGTGTGCAGAAAGTGAAGGAGTCTGAGTCCCCTGTAAGTGTTAACACACCGAACACTTGAGTTTTTGGAGCTCGTCTGCATGCATGTTACTCTGTTGTGTTTCACTGGTCCAGTACTTGCACATGTTTTCTGGAAACATTTCAGACTGTATATTATACTGAAGAATTCGTGGCTACCCGACAGCAGGAGACCACTATTAGGGTCCAGATGATAGTACCTCACGAGTGTCAGTTATTCAGTGCTGTGTTTTTCCCATCTTGCTCTGAATTTACAGCCTCGTGTTTGCATACGAGCTCAGACTGGAGGGCGAAGCGCACAGATACGAATCTAATCTGCTCTAATCGGAGGTTTTGCATTTCTTTTCCTGCTTGAGGAGAGTTAAACTCGTAGCTGGAGGGACGGGTAACCTTTTCTAAATTGCAGCTTTACAAAATGTGGTTCGTGTCGGGGAACTTGAGCACCACATACATTGTTAGTGTTAGTGCTTTCTAATTTGTTTCTATTTATTTTTAAACACACTGTGATTTAGCGGACACACAGACGCTTTTTGTTTTTATTTTTTAAGTGATGGTTCTGCCACTAACATCCTTATTAAAATTACATGTGGTTGAAATTTCTCTTCCAAGTCAATTGCTGTGTTTTGATTAAAACATTTTGGAACTGACTTAATTAAACATCTATGTGTCTAGCGAAGCAGCTAAACCGATGCCATCTCCCCACTATAGATTCATTCTACTCTTCCAGACTGAAATATATAGCCATTAAAATCAGCCGTGACCTGTCACACCCCGCACGCCTGATGTCCATTCCATATTTGTCTGGCAAACAGCTCAGCCCTGTCAACTCTGGGGCAGCCAGGCTTCAGTACCATTATGAGTCACACACTATGAGATGGATGAACGGGACTCCCTGACCTTCGAGAACTCATTTTACATAATGTCTGCAGTAAGCATTTTTGTTAAATTGGTTGTTTATGACCCATTGGGGAATGATGATGACTTCTGGTGTCCTTAGAATGTGCATTTCTCCTCATGTTTTATTATGTGAGCTTCATGAATCCTGCATTGTTGCGACAGTGAGATATAAAAGTGAAACCTGTTTGGTAAGGTGGTGAGCCCAGCTTCCCTACGTGGGATCGACCAGCATCCTGGGATAGAGTCGGGGAATTGTATTGGCCATAACCACACTTAAAATCATCAGGTGTGCTTTAAGGACTCGTATGGCCACCTCATGAAGGGCAGCTGGAGTTCCCATTGTTTTCTTCTGTGTGTCCCAGGGTTATGTCTAACCTTGTTGGGCCACTAAGCAGTATTCCAGTTCTCAGGTACCCATCCCTTCACACACTAGCAACATCACATTATATACAGTGGATTCAGAATTTGAACCTCTTCACTTTTTCATATTTTGCTATGTTGTGCCCTTGTGCTAAAATCGTTAATTTTTTTCCCTCATGAAACAACCCTAAATACATCCAGAATGGCAAAGAGAAAGCAAGATTTTAGGAAATTTTTGTAAATTTATTAAAAATACAAAAACTGAAATCTTGACATTGACTAAAGTATTCTGAGCCTTAGCTGTTCTGTTCAACATCGACAAGACTTTTCTGAAGTCCTCCTGTGGTCAGTTCAATTGGGTGGACCTGATTAGCAAAGATACACACCTGTCTACAGAAGACCCCACAGCTGAGCAAAAACCAAGTCATATGGTCAAAGGAAAGAAGCCTCCAAAGCCTAGAGAAGGGATTGTGTTTAGGCACCGATCTATGGAGGGCTACAAAAACATTCCTGCAGCTTGTTAGGTTCCCAAGAGCACAGGGGCCTCCATGATTCTTAAATGAAAGAAGTCTGGAATAGCTGAGAGCTGGCCTCCCAACCACACTGAGCAAATGAGGTGACCAAGAACCTGATTGTTACTTTGGCTGGGCTCCAGAGTAGGGGTCACCAAATCTGGTCCTGGAGGACCACCGTGGCTGCAGGTTTTCATTGTAACCCTTTTTTTTTTTAATGAGTGCCCTGTTTGTGCTGCTAATTAACTTTGTGTGAATTCATTTTAATTGAATTGCTTTTTTAAAGATTTGTCCCCCTGACTTTCTTCACCGTTCCTCGGAATTGCTTCATTTCTTTCCTTAAATGGCACCTAAACAGAAACGAAATGTGAAGTGAGGGAGCCAAAAGAAGACCAACTAAGTCAGGGCCTCAAACTCCAACCAATTTCACTCCAACCAGCTCCTTAGTGAGGTGCAGATTCTTGTCGTTAATTAAACCCGTTCTTTAATTCCGTGGCTTGTTGCTGCTCTCGTGGTGTTTTAGCAGACATTTCTGAAATTGTTGATTTTTCTCTTTCTAAGAGCTCTGGTCAAGTGTTTGGGGGCCCTGAGCAGATTAGCATTCCTGAGACCTTCATCGTTCTTTATTTTCAGATATTGTATGATGGACACCAGTTGTTTTGGCTCATTTTGTATCTCATTATTGTTTGGCTGCTAATTAAGGAAGAAGAAACAATTAATGGGTCTGAGTCTTCAAGAGCAAGTCAATCTAAAATTAGTTCAAAAGAAGTTAATTAGCAGCAAAAAACACTCGTTAAGAAAATGGTTAGATTGAAAACCTGCAGCCACAGTGCTCCTCTAGGATCGTAGTTGGCAACTCATGCTCCAGAGAACCTTTTTGGAGGAGAGAAAGTCCCAGAAGGAAGACCATTACTGCAACACTACATTGATCTGGGCTTTATAACAGAATGGCCAGACAGAAGCCTCTCCCTCAGTAAAATACACCTGGAAGCCTGCTTGGATTTGGCAAACAAGGACCTAAAGGACTCTTCAGACATTCTCTGGTCTGATAAAACTAAGGTTAGCATTATGTCACGAGAAAACAAGGCACTGTTCATCACTTGTGTTGTACCATCCCAATGGTGAAACATGGAGGTGGCAGCATCATATTGTGGGATGGCGTTCAGTGCCAGGGATTGGAAGACTAGACAGTGTTGAGGGAACAATGCCATCCGGGTTACTTCTGGGAGCCTCTTGAGCCTGGAACTGCCATAACATGTCTGAGGATGAGCACACACACAGTCAACAAGGGGTTGGTACGAAGTGATGCAGTGCTTTTATTACAAAAAAAAACAGCATTGTCCAAAGTGAAGTGCAAAAAAGATCTTCCATAAATAAATAAATAGTTCAATATAATTAATGACGGTCTGTGAGTTAAAAATTCAGTATGTAATCTAAAGGTAAAACCAGAATAAAACACAGTCATCGGCTCCTTAGTCTTCTTTGTATTTTCACATTGACCAGCGCATCTTCCTGTCTCCAGTCACCCCAGCTCACCCAATGCATTGCTCACCCATTAGAACGCCAATCGTTCACACCTCCACGGGGCCACCAACCGCTCTGCATCCTCTTTCTGAAATTGGCTTAGCTTAGGCACTTGATATTACACTCACTCAAAGTTCTGTTCATCTCTCATTTCATTGTTTTGTCTTTCTTGGGCCTTGGTTCTCTTCTAAATCCTTGTGGGTGGCAGGTGTGGCAATCATAGCTCCAATACTAAAGAGTTAGCAGGTCAATCCCCACACATGCACACATGGATGCAGAATTGCTCACCCCGACAATCATGCTACCTACGCCCAACCCAAAAACTTGAAAGCATTATCTATTTATGTAAAATACATGTGCCACAGACATGCCATCTCACAACCAGGGCTGTGGAGTCGGTAGATAAATGCTCCGACTCCGACTCCTCAGTTTCTAAATCTTTAGGCTAGGTTCACAGTTCCCTGTAACAGTGGAACACGACACAATGGAAAGCGGTGCCGCACCTTACCTGTGCATTACATCCCATATAGTGACGCATACAGTCAATGAAAAGCATGCTTCATGGTTACTTGACATGTTCGTTTTGTGGTAACATTATGCACTGCATGCATTGGGCTTTATTCTTACAGCAGAGAAGTAGTTCATTATGACTGTTTTTGAATTGGGACATTTCAACTTACTTTTTTAATTCCCATTTAAATTTAGTAGGAGTCGGAGTCAGTTAACTTTTTGCCGATTTAGACTCCAGGTACCCAAAATTGTCTCCGACTCCGACTCCGACTCCACAGCCCTGCTCACAACACCATCTGTCGAAATGACAAATGCAGTGCATATGTCTCTGTTGTATGCCATTTGGTATGGGATTGGTAAAAGCAGTCTTCATATTTGTGATGCATCATCTGTTGGAATGACCAGAGATGTTGCAACTGGGCCGACACACAGACACTTCTCCTTTTATTAGGGAGGATGTATGTGTGTATTATACTGTGGGATGGCATTCAATGCCGGGGATCGGAAGGTAGACAGTGTTGAGGGAACAATGCTATGTGTGTTACCATCTGGGTCACTTCCAGGAGACTCTTGAGCCTGGAATTGCCATAACATGTCCAAGGATGAGCACACACACACAGTCAACAAGGGGTTGGTGCAAAGTGATGAGATATAATATATACAGGCAGTCCCCGGGTTACGTAAGAGATAGGGACTGTAGGTTTGTACTTAAGTTGAATTTGTATGTAAGTCGGAACAGGTCCATTATTTTAATAAATGTTATTGTTGACCGACTGTAACCAAGTGCTCTGCCAATGAATGGTGGAGTTTCACGTCTCTCTGACCTTTTTATTATTTCTACTTTATTTTCCATGGTGATGGTTTTTCTCTTCTATACTGTATCACCAGCACTGGCATCAGATTTGTGTTTCAGAGACATTGTTTAAGAGTGAAGACATAAGGCTAAGATGAACTCTTCTGCACAGCACTGTACACGCGATCACAGCAGGAAGGCTCCCCTTGTCGGGACGTCTGGTGTACTGACGAGAGACAACTTCCTGCTATGTACGTGACAGTACAATCAGGCTATTGAGAATGAATGGGGGTGGCTAGGGGTGGTTTACCACCCGCCCATCACACAGTCACCTCCACTTGCATACAGTATGCCGCCTGCAGCGTCTGCCCACCGAGAACAAACAGGATGTGGCCAAAGGCGGGTAGTAAATCACCCACCTCCGCCCCCATTCAACAGGCAGCCACCCAAGGCATACTACAATGCTGCCCCCCCCCCCCGCGCCCCA
>JANRMT010062810.1:2046349-2063301 GCA_026402145.1 Polypterus bichir lapradei
CCGAGAACGAACAGGGCAGCTGTTCGAGGGACACTGCAAGGCTGTGTCGTGGGCAGGCAGTGAAACGCCCCCCTCTGCCCCATCCAGCCCCAATCCGTCAGGAGCAGTAGCTGCGGTGGTGTGGTGGGCAGGCAGCGAACCACCCCCCTCCACCCCATGAAGCCTCCGTCCTGCACACGAGCGCTTGCCACGCACCCAGCCGCCCACTGAGAATGAATGGGGTGCGGCCCCCACCGCCCCATTCATCAACCGGAGCCACCCGAGGAACACTACACTGCATGTGCCGCGAAACCGGCCCCGTCCAGCCACTGCTTGCAGATGAGAGAGTGGCAGTTACTGAGGAGCCTGCGTTGCATCCCCGAGACAGGTGAAGGAGCAGTTGCGGCCCTGTTCGTAAGTCGGATGTTGGATGTCCGTAACGTGGAGACTACCTGTATATATTCTCCCAAACATTTTGTTTGAGACCCCCAGTGGCTTGCTTATACCAAGAAGCGGCCCTCCTCCCATCCATTATGTTACCCCTTGTGAATGAGCTGAATATGCCAATGAAGATGCCAAGTCTGCTTTTACATGGTGGTTTAGAACCCCTTTTTGTGATAGGACTGGCATGTAAAAATTACACAAGTGAATTTATTGGGAGTTATTGCAGTGCTAAAGATTCTGTAATATTCTTGCAAACAACAAATGAAGATGTTGGATTCATGCAGCTTCAGGCGCTACTCCCTTCTGATCGTAAGTAGGCCATCTACTTTTCATGTATGCCTGGTATTTGATGTGCTCGCAAGCAGCAGGTTGAAATGCGGCTCTGGTTACACAACACATTCGGATTCCTTTGGAGGAATCTTTGTTACTATGAAACCAGAAATATTTGACATCTTCATGTTTAAAATTTTGAATTGGTTAATTTTGCACTCTTTAAATGACGTACGCTAAGGGTCAGATGTTTTGGAACACCTCAGTTTTTTAGATAGATAGATAGATAGATAGATACTTTATTAATCCCAAGGGGAAATTCACATAATCCAGCAGCAGTATACTGATACAAAGAAACAATATTAAATTAAATAGTAATAAAAATGAAAAAAGTTAGCATTTACTCCCCCGGGTGGAATTGAAGAGTCGCATAGTGTGGGGGAGGAACGATCTCCTCAGTCTGTCAGTGGAGCAGGACAGTGACAAAAGTCTGTCACTGAAGCTACTCCTCTGCCTGGAGATGACACTGTTCAGTGGATGCAGTGGATTATTCATCATTGACAGGAGTTTGCTTAATGCCCGTCGCTCTGCTACAGATGTTAAACTGTCCAACTTTACTCCTACAATAGAGCCTGCCTTCTTAACAAGTTTGTCCAGGCGTGAGGCGTCTTTCATCTTTATGCTGCCACCCCAGCACACCACCGCGTAGAAGAGGGCACTCGCCACAACCGTCTGGTAGAACATCTGCAGCATCTTACTGCAGATGTTGAACGATGCCAACCTTCTCAGAAAGTATAGTCTGCTCTGACCTTTCTTACATAGAGCATCAGTATTGGCAGTCCAGTCCAATTTGTCATCCAGCTGCACTCCCAGGTATTTATAGGTCTGCACCCTCTGCACAGTCACCTCTGATGATCACAGGGTCCATGAGGGGATATGCATGCAGTTTAATGACTTAACGTTTCATGAAATCAAGGCATAGAACAAATAAACAGCAGCAAACAGAAATAAGTTAAGGAATCAGTAAGTGTACAAAATTTTATTCAATTTTTTTTTAACATTTCAAGTTCAAGCACTTTATTGTCATTGTGTAACACAACGGAATTACTTTTTGTGACAGCCCCAAGCTGCATTTAAAGAAAATAATTCCAAATATGTCGTATACAGTGTTAAATGATTAAGTAACTGGAGCAAATTATTATTGCTCAAAGTACAGCAGCATAAATTGTTATTGCACCTGTTAATGAATAGTACATTACATATTCTATATTGTATTACACTAGTATATTGCACATTACCAATATAACTTACTAGCCATGTGCGCCCAACTACGTTGCACGTGTTAAAGTTGTCTGTGAAGGGCTCCCTGTTTAAACGCGGCTGCCAATCGTGAACTGGACCCTTCGTCGCACAGCATTATGATTTTTTATAAGGGAAACAAAATTACAAAAAAAAACCCTTGGATATTGATTCGATAGGAACGACCTACTCAGAATCACTGTCTGAATCGTAATTATGTGGTGGTGTAGGAGCATTTCTGCTTCTGTCCGTTCGTAGTCCGTCTCGTTTTCACGACACTGTCGTTTCCTCTCACGATGTCTTCTCAACCTTTCTCCAATCTCGCAGGTTGCTTTGTAGCAATCCAAAGCGTAAGGCAATATACACGGAGCAATGGTTATAAAAGGGGGACACATAGGTATCCAGGCTGTTTAAAGCATAAATAGGGATCACTTCACTGACATGTGAGCAAGCCACAGTACAACTGTGAGACGCGCAGCACTCGCCGGCTACAACGTAACAATAATAATTTCCGGAACGTGCTGTTACGTTATCATTCATTTTACCCACTGTCTTCAGTTCATATGTTACGTAGGCATGTACCTTTTATCTTCGGCAATCTCATTCTCTAACCAGCGTAACACTGTTCACCCCCCCTTTTGTTATTCCGGCACATTGTTGACATCCATGAGTAACAACAACGTACTAAACTGGAAGGTGGTCTACGCATGTGTGGAATTCGCGGACAAAGAAAGATCAAGATCTAAATGAAGATCTCTTTAGTTAATTTAAAGCACAACAATTTGTTTAGTTTGAATGTCTGTGTTTTGAGGTGTGACTGGCGCACTACAGTCTTCAGTAGTATAAGCCTGGAGGAGATTCTTAATGCAATGCCTATGTTTTAGCTGTCTCTCTACTGCCATCTAGTGCTTCTTCTTCTAATTCGTCCGTGGATAAACAAAGATCAAGATCCAAATGAAGATTATATACAGAGATTGCACCTGTTCAATTAAAAATATTCTCAGACTGAGGAAATTCAGAGTTCAGAAAGTTTATGGCAGATGGGAAAAAGCTCTTTTTTAGCCTGTTTGCGCGTCCATGGATTGACCTAAAGCGTCTGACTAACGGGAGGAGCTCAAACAAAGAATTTCAAGGATGTGTTTTGTCCTTGAGAATGTTTTTGGCCCTTCTCACACAGCAAGTCTTATACAAAAGTTCAAGTGATGGCAGTTCAGTCCCAATAATGGCCTCTGCTGTTTTTATGACCCACTGCAGGGCTTCCTTAGCAGACTTGGTGCAGCTGTTGTACCTTCAGGCCATCATGCAGTTAGTTAAGATGCTCTCTATAGTGCATCTGTAGAAATGAACCGGCAGCTTCTGGGGGAGGTCATCTCTCCTTAGCTTCCGGAGAAAATAGAGGTGTTGTTGTGCTTTGCCTATTATAGTCCAGGGCAGGTCCTCTGAGATGGTGACACCTAGAAACTTAAAGCTGGAAACTCTGTCTACAGCATCTGCATTGATTGTTATCAGACTGTGATTGGTCTTTTTAGTGGTCCTAAAGTCCAGAATAACTATTTTGGTATTTAAGACCAGGTTGTTGGTGTTGCACCGTGCTGTCAGATTCTGAACCTCTTCCCTATATGCAGCTTCACTGTTGTCTGTTACAAGCCCAATGACAGTCATATCATCCGCAAATTTAACAATAATGTTTGATTGGTGGATGGGTTGGCAGTCATGGGTGAAGAGTGCATAGAGAAGGGGACTTAGTACACATCCTTGGGGCACACCAGTGCTCAGGGTAAGGGTGGAGGATGTGTGTTTGCCCATCCTGACAGACTGGGTCCAGTTGGTGAGATAGTCCAGTAACCAGTTGCATATGGACGGAGCAAGTCCTGGTGCATAGAGTTTTTTGATCAGCTGGTTAGGTATGATGGTATTAAATGCAGAGCTGTAGTCAATGAAGAGCATCCTAACATAGGTGTTGGGCTTTTCCAGGTGCGAGAGCCACACAGCTGGCAACCTCAGTTGATCTGTTTGACCGATAGGCAAACTGGTGTTGGTCTAGATCAGCTGGGATGGAGGCTTTGATGTGGGTGATTACCAGTCATTCAGAGCACTTTGCGATGACAGGAGTGAGAGCGAATGGTCGATAGTCATTAAGACAGGTTATCCTCGGTTTTTTGAGAACAGGTACAATGGTTGTGGATTTCAGGCACAAGGGGACTACACCTGAGGAGAGAGAGAGGTTGAATATGCGTATAAATACCTCCGCTAATTGGTCAGCGTGGGCCTGGAGCACACGTCGTTGCACATTATCAGGACCTGCTGCCTTCCTTCTGTTAATGTTTTCGAGTGCCCGCCGCACATCATGTATGTGTACGACCAAAGACTGTGAGTCTCTGGTCAGCTCAAAGCTGACTGGAGGCTGGTTATTGTCCTTGTCAAACCGTGCAAAGAAACTGTTATGTTCCTCTGCTAGGTTGGCATTGTTATTGGTCAGTGTGTCTTGTACGTCATTTTTCTTTTTGTAATCCGTGATTAATCACATGCCTTGCCACATCCAATGTGAGTTTGAGTTACTGTCAAAGTCCTCCTCAATCTGCTGTTTGTACATCAGTTTAGCAGACTTGATGCCCTTCTTGAGGTTAGCTCTGGCAGCTCTATAGGCTGAGGTGTCTCCTAATTTAAAGGCTGTTTGACTTCACTATTTATCCATGGTTTCTCATTTGGGTAGACCTTAATCCTTTTGTTGACAGTGACATTGTCCACACAGATGAAGTATATGTCTCTTAAGTCTGTCTGATGAAAAAATATATTCCAGTCTGTTTGTTCAAAGCAGTCCTGGAGTTGGCATATGGCAGCTTTCTGCCAAACTTTAACAGTCTTGCTAATTGAATTAGTACTGCAGATAAGGGCTTTGTGCGCTGGAACAAGAAACAAAGAGAGATGATCAGACTGGCCGAGGTGGGGGCGTGGAATGACCTTTATAGGCGTCTTTTATGTTTGTGTAAACGTATTTATTGAATTTATTAAAAGCATATAACATTCCATACAGTCAAGTCAAACTTAACAACACTAAATTCAATTCAAATCCCACCCATGAGAAAGAGAGGAAGGCCA
Organism: Polypterus bichir lapradei; assembly: GCA_026402145.1. NCBI lineage: Eukaryota > Metazoa > Chordata > Cladistia > Polypteriformes > Polypteridae > Polypterus > Polypterus bichir. The sequence goes on from JANRMT010062810.1 coordinate 2,051,441, forward strand.
ACAGCCCGAGTAAAACTTTTGGGAGCAGTTAGGAGAGAAAGGAGTCTTCTCCCCAGTATAAGTGCTTATTCTAAAATATTATCGATTAGATCCTGTCAGGTTCTTATAAAGTTTTGAACAGATCCTCTAAATGAGAATTTTATTTTTTCCAATTTCAAATAGTATATAACATCAATTACCCCCAGACTTAACAGAGGTGGGCTAGGATTCTTCCAGTTGAGCAAAGTAAGTCTACGAGCTAATAGTGAAGTAAAGGCAATTACAGTTTGATTGTCCTCCACTTCAAGTCCAAATTTTTGATTCATCAAACTAGCCACGTTTTGCTGATATAATAACCAAACACACACTTGGCATTCTTTATATAAGGGAAATCAAATATAAGCACCGTTCCCTAAGTTCCCCCAAATGTGTTGCACTTGTTGGTTGCTTTCTTTTCACCCCGAAACTGTGGGGTTTAAGTCTGGAGACTGTGCCGGCCAGTCCATGTTTGGAAGTGTACCTTCTTGTTCTTTTCTTTTAACGTAGTTCTGGCATAGCCTGGTGGTATGTTTGGGGTCTTGCTGTAGGATCATCCCCTGACCTACTATACCCTGACCAGAAGGTATTGTGTGGTGCTGCAAAATGCTGTGGTAACCCTTTTGATTCAGAATGCCGGTCACTCTGTGCAAGTCACCTAACTCTGACCCCAGACCATCACACATCCTCCTCCATGTTTGGCAGTGGGTGTCACACACCGAGAAGCCGCTCTTTCACCAACCCGACGGTGTACAAACACCAAAGTGTTCAAATTTGGATGTATCGGTCCATAAGACTTTCCTCCAGTCTGCAGTAGTCCACAGCTGGTATTTCAAGGGCCTCTTTTGTCCTTTAAGGAATGGCTTTCTTCCTGCCACTCTCCCTGTCAAACCTGCAGCACAAATTCTCCTCTTCACAGTATAGACGCACACTTGCTTTTATGGACCTGCACTACTAAGCTGTGCTTGAAGCTGCCGTGCTGTTGAGGCACCTTTGATCATTTTAAGCTGGTGACCCTCAGAAACTTGTCTTCTGATTGGTTTGTGACTTTTGCTCTGTTAGATCTCTTCCTATCAGAGTTTCTTCCAGTGTCCAATTGCCAATTGGATTATATAGGACACCACTGTCCTCACTGACACTTTGATTTTTTTTTTTTTTAATTTCTGTAAATGAAAGGCCAACACTTCTAAGGGTGGTGATGTTTGATCTCATTTCATTTGCTAATTGTCATTTTCCTTGGCATTATCGCTGGAATTTACAACTTTGTATGACGTAATATTGTCCAGGTAGTACTTCAGAGGGTGTAGTCTGTTTCAACTCTGCTTTAAGACAAGATAGAGGGATTTTAAGTAATCAACAGAAGTTGGGACACCTGTGCAAATTGTCTGCTTCAACTTGCAAGGCTTCATTTACTTTAATTGCTGCAGAATACAACAGGAAGTGCCGCAATGGGTTTTAACAGGCCCTGTTTTTAATTATATTGATTTTATTGTAATCACACAACATTCCATACAAACAGATCAATTTTTACAAAAATTAGGATTGAAAACAAGTCAACCCGCACCCCTGAGAAAGAGAGCACGGCCAGCAGAGTAAAACAGGCCCTGTTGTTGACAGCCCCTCAGCCTTGACTCTCCTAAGAAGATAAGGAAAAACTCCCAGAAAAAGCCCTTGTAAGGAAAAAAAATGGAAGAAACCTCAGGACAGGCAGTTCAAAGAGAGACCCCTTTCCAGGTAAGCTGGGCATGCAGTGGGTGTCAAGAAAGGTGGTCAATACAACACAATACACACAACAGAACACAAGTCATCCTCAATACAATATAATAGTACAGGTTGACATTCAAAAATCCGGCCATGGATAATCCAGTTCCTTCAGATTTCCGGCATGGATTTTGGAGCACATTTTCAAATTTACCACGTTGACGCCACTGTTTTCTGGAGGCGCTGTTTATGTTTTGATGGCGCTGTAGTCGATAATCAGTTGTTGGGTCTTGCTTGCACTTGCTAACAGGCATTCCTGCTTATTCTCATTTTATCATTTATTTGCTGCTGTATAGCCCCATTATGGATTCAGCAAAGAACAGAGGTGGCGTAAAACATAAACATTGTGTGTTGTCAATCGCAGAGAAAGTGGAAGTGCTAAAAAATACTTGATAGCGACGTGTCTGTGCAAACCATTTGCTTTTCATTTAGTGTTTCATTTTCTTTCTTTAAAGGACTGCACAGGTAGTCATTTTCTGTTAAATATATACAGCATATATAACCATCCAAAATCCGGCATTTTCGAAAATCCGGTGCTCCTCAGGTCTGGAGGTTGCCAGTTTTTTGAATGTCAACCTGTACAATAGAAATATTACAAGTACAGAGCAGTACTGACATCACATAATAGGATTTGGATTAGTTCAGAGTCCTGGAGACCCCCTATTGGCTATTCCACAGCTGAGTCAGTGCTGGGACAGCCAATCTGATCAAAGGACCCCTCTACCCAACAATTCCTGCAATCCTCTATCAGGGATGACTTTACCTTAGGCAGGCAAAACAACTTGGCAGGTGGGCAGTGGCACCAAGTGGCACATTTGAGTACTGAGAAGAGAAACAGAGCAGGTGAGGGTGAGTAACAAATTATAACTGTAGGTTAGTTGTATCCATTTGTAATATTCTATTTCCTTTTTTCAGTTTTTGCTAACCCAAACTTTAAATTTAAACCTCCAGCAGTTTTCACCATTTTGGGTCATTCATTGTGTTTCTTCTGTAAAGAAAAGCTGGAAAAACTGATGTGTTCTAAAACGTTTGACTGCTTGTGTATTTGAAATGAATATTGCCCTAACCTCCACATATTCCATTTAAGGTGGTACGCAGGCTATATTCGATTCTACGTAAATGATTATTATGGGGTGTTAGATACTTTTCCACACGTGGTTTGGGAATGCCCTATCATAGCTACTTTTTGGTCCCAGGTTTCCTCTTTTCTGTTCTCCCCTCTTGCCTCCTCATTTGTTTCTGCTGGATCTTTCTTCCCTCCCTCTTCTTCAGCAGTTTATTTTGCTTTGCCTCTCTTTCTGCTAAATCCATTTTAATAACCTGTTGGAAATCCACAGACTCCCTATCAGTTTCGCCCTGGAAAGCCTCTTTTCTTAATTTAACCTTATTGGAGTTATCAGCAACAAGGATTAATGGGGGCATTTGGGACTAACATTAGCAAGTGGCAGCACTGAGTCAGCATCTTTCAGAACGGGGATTCAGGTGGCACTCACTGCCAGTTAAGAAAGGCCAACTGTGTTATCATTATAGTTTATAATGTATTTTATTTTATTACTTTTGGGTGATTAATATGTTTTTTATTTCACTTATTTTAATGTTTTTTTGCAAGTGTAAGCACATAAATTTTTTTTTTTTTGCGCTTTGTGTTCATTTTAACGAGGTTTATACTTTTTAATGTTCTATTATTTTGTGTTTATGCAGTTCCACCTAGATGACTCGTCTGCATGTTTTGTATAAATTTGATGCTCTTGAATCATGAAGTTATCCATTGGTGCCACGGTGCGGTAGCACTGTTTATAACTTTAAGATAATATTGTGTTGGTACAGCAAACCAATTGGTGTTCAACTCAGAGCTTCACCACCGTCTGTTGTGAAAAGGGAACTCGGTGTCAGTGTGTCTTCTGGCAAAGCCCCAATGTAGACTGATCAAAGAAAAGCAAGCAATGTAATACAAAAACAGACCACTGAACAGTCAGTCGTTAGAACAAATATTGTAACACTAGCCAACCCGAGGCGTATCATACGCCGCATAATCAGGCCGGTTTTTTAATGATTTTTAAGCACAGGGAGAAAATTAACATTTGAAAAATCGGTAATGTAATAAATCAGCAAGAAAAGCAACATTGTAACAATGCACGGAACAAACCAACACACAATCGTCCGTGACTGAAAACTGGCGGACCACCATCGCGCTTTCTTCTGCCAGACGGAGGGATGGGGGTGCACGGCGCTCAGACGCGGAGGGTGGAACTGGAGGAGAGGAGAAGGACGTCCATTCCGCTCCCTCCGTCATGCTAGTCTGCTGATTTCTCGTTCAGTATACACTGCCTGCTCATGTGCCCACCTCCAACTCGTCACTTGAGTCGTTGTTGTCTTTGCACAGTCCAGATGCACCTGTGACTCACGTAGACTTTACATTGCTCTGTGTGGTTTTGGCTGCTTTTCTATATATAATCCTCCAAGACACCTGACCACGGTGGTAGCGAGGTGGGAGGGGGCTGTGCACAAAGGGTAGGGACGTAACCAGTGGGAGCGTATGAGTCGCACTTAGTGGGAATTCCACGGTTTGCAGCCCGAATGGGGTTCAACGGCTTACCCACGCCTCTCTGCGCCGGGTAGACACACGCTCAATCTCATGCATAATTATTTATTGAATGCTAAACACTTCTGGAAAGACACGGTTGTCTAAAACGGGTTGGTGTGAGAATACAACAGTAAGTGAATGAAAAGATGGAACTCTGGAGAGAGCAAAATACAACACAATAGTGAACCCGCGGCATAACAAACGCCGCATAATTATTTATTGATGGTTGAACACTTCTGGAAAGACACAGTTGTCTAAAAAGGGAGGGTTTGAGGATACAACAGAAAGTGAATGAAAAGATGGAACTCTGCAGAGAGCAACATATAATTGTCCGTGAGTGAAGACGACGCATGTTTGTCGTAGATGCGAATTGCTGTATGTAGCATGTAAAACAGTTTGCTATGGTGCACGCGGTCGTGCGTCATAATCGAAAACTTGGTTTTTTAAAGACTGCTTACTTCATTGTGTTTTAACCTCAGCTGTAAAGGACTGTTTTAAGGATCCCATGGGATACCCCTCGCAAACTGTTTTACACGCTGCATATGGTGATTCACCTCCGCGAGAAACATGCCTCTATGAACAGTCAACGTGGCTCGGAGGTGCATGTGGCCTCTACGATAGACGAATATAAATGACGCCGTTTTTTCTGTGTCGTTGCGTCCGAGTTGTTGGGCATAGCTCTGCGAGTTGTCATCGTATCCAATGGTCTTGGAGTTGGTGGGCGTGGCTCCTCCCCGAGTGCGCCATGGGCATCTTACTTGTCGGCGGCTTAGTGAATCCACGCCCCTTCCGGCGTGCTTTCCATGGGTGTCTTGCCTTAGTGAATTATATATATATATAGATAATCAAGGATTCAAGAAGTCTTTGAACCTTTAACACATTAGTGTGTGTGTGTACAGTACATAATGTATACAGTACTGGTGAAATGTTTTCAGGAAAACCTATTTTTTTCAGTTTTTACTGACATTTCATCAGCTCAAGTCCAGGGAATAACCCACAAGGGTGTAAAGGTAAGTGGCAAACTGACAGAGTCTCAAAAAAAGATTAAGGTTGCCAAACGCTGAAACAAATGCCATTTTTAGAGTTGTACAAAAAAGACTTTTCATAAGTAATGGGTCAACAACTTGCAGCAATGGAAGCTAATGAAGGCTTGGAAGCTGATGCAAACAATTCCTGCAGGTGTCCCAACCTGTGTCGATAACTTACAAACCTTCTGTCTGAATAAAAGCAGTGGTGGAACAAACTGTGTTGCTATACTCTCTAAAACACCATTTGGACACTGCTGCACTGAATATTGTTGTCATAATGGTGAGATAAAGGGCACTTAATGGTTAAGAACAACCATTATAACTTTAAGGCCGGGTTTATACTTCACGCAAAGCGTTGTAGTGTTTATACTTGCGCGCGTACTTTACATAAATCTGGAGGAATCCACCATGTGGCAGTGCGAGATATTATCACGGTGAGAACAGGTTCGGCTTCACTGTGTTGTGAATTGCCTAGAACACCAATTAAATTCCGATGACACCTTACCACAATATCTCTGAAAATGATGTTTATTGATTAAATCCATCAATAAAGGGATGTGTCAATTCCAGCAAGCATTGGGCACGAGTAAGAAACAATCCCTGGACGAGACCTCAGTTCATCGCTAGGTGAATACAAGCACTCGCATACACTAGCGTCATTTTAGTGGCACCAAATCCCCAAATCTGAATATCTTTGTAAGGAACCTGGAGCACAGTGTGGAATCCAAGCAGGAAATACCAGCGACATGACTCCCTGCGAGACAGCAGTGCTACCGCTCCACCACCGTGTCAACCCCATGTGTGTAATTATTAACAGTATTCATTATTTAAACGAAATTAACGATTTATCTGTAAAATGTAACACACACTTTAATGCATTTCATCATGAAAGTGATATCAAGTATTAATCTAAAGATTCTAAATGTGCAGAGAGTTAGAATATCAGACATTTAATGTGTTATGTGTGGTGATCTGTTGCTGCTTGCCTTAGCAATTAAAAAAAGGATGACGTTTATGATGGTCTACTTTAATGATAAAGTAAACTACGAGGTTAAAGTGGACATTTCGAGATTAAAGTCGAAATTTCCACCTTAATCACAAAATTCACATTTTCACCATGTCCTTAATTTTTTTTCTCAGTGGCTCAAATACAGTGCTGTGCATTATGTTGCTGTTTAGAAGTTTAGAAGCAAAAAAAAAAAAAAGACAGCACAAAACATGGTATGTGAGGCTTTTAAAATGTATCGTGTCATTACGATCGGGAATATGTGACGCTTGAATATAACAGCACCACTAATGCATCTGTATGTTGGCAATTTGCTTCACCACATCAAGCCATTCATCAAACAGTGAAGCGCCACACCGATCTTGTAAGATCCGCAAAGCGACTTTCTGTCACATGTAGATACAAACAGAGACTCTGATGTCACATTCCAACTTTTAGCACACTACGCCCCCCGACTTTTTGCTGCTACTGCAACTCGCGCACGCGTCACGTTAATTTCTGAGGACCTGCTCAGAGGACGCATCAAATGAACGCTGAGAACGCATGGCAGCCATGATGCGGGCGCGTACGCGTTCTGAGCATGAAGTATAAACGAGCCCTTAAAGTGGAGGTCTTTCCTACACCATCAAAACAAGTTAGACGATGTTGGCAGGGCCACTAAGTTAACTGATTTGAAAGTTGAAGGGTTTCACATTTTTTGCTCACTTCATCCATGAGTCAGTTAATCCATATTTGATTATTAAATAGACATATAAACAAAATAAACAAATAGTCATATTCAAAAGTAATATCAATAATAGAATGCAATTCCGTGTGTTAGCAGACGACATTAAATACATGCTTTTTAATAGCATTTTACAATGGAGTTACTAAACAGCTTGCGGTGGCTCATTGGCTTTCATGCACAGCAGACTGCAGTTCAAGTGATGTGACAATGGCATTGATTGATGTGTGTTAGTGGTGGAGGGGCCTGTGACCAATTATTGTTCAATTTTCTTAAACATTACATTTTTGAGAGCATACCTAATACGTAGAGTCGTACCCAATAATTAGCCAATATTATTAATATTAATACCAAATGACCAACAGTAGCATAAAATCAGCAAGAAAGGGAACTGAAATAAGGTCCCCAATCTAGCTATTAATATTAGTTAAATCACAGCAGTTCATTAAAATAATATAAATAAGTAAGAATGTGGAAGGAACTGATTTACTGTATAACAGGAATGGGAATAAGATCAGGGGCTTGCCGCAATTGTTTGCGTATATCTGGGACTGAAAGATCAGGACTGGGCACCAGAGATCAGGGGCTTAAGCCACTGCAGTCCCCCACATCCTGACACCACTCTCCATTTTTAAACCCATCATGTGTTTATATTGGTCAGTGCAGCTGCACCTTTTCTGTGTTATTAATGAGTTCAAACCCCATTTGGCTGCAGGTTGATAATGTCTGTTCTTTACAGTGATAATCTGCAGAAAATATGGTACAGTCAGTTCAATCTTATTTTTGCTTGCACAGTTTCTTTCCTCTTTTGTTTATTTCCAGTGAAGTGACTTTTTCTTTTTTTTTTTTTTTGTCCTCTATTCGTTACGTTGCCTAATGCAGCAGGAGATGGCACCGTTCTGTGTCAGCTGTTTACCCTTGTACACTCTGCCCAGCGTTTGACTCACTGGCATTCAAACGTATAAATAAATGAATGTATATTGTGCAGGTATTTCAAAATTAACTTAACAAGTACATTGGGAGAAAGCATTGATTTACCTGATAGAAGCATGCAGAAAAGACCCAAAGAGGTGCTCTTTAGCCCACCATGGTGGAATGAGCCTGTGGCTAAAGGAACTCCCAAGAGAGCACCTCCTGGAGGGAATGGAGGGGAGTTTTCATGATGACATCCAACTCTGCCATCATCCTCTTTTCCACAACAGCTTCCAGTGTGTCCAGGGTTCGTCCTATGATGAAGCAGGCTTTCCTGATAAGTTTGTTCTAGCATTGCTTATCTTTTGAGATCAGTTTACTTCCCCAGGAGACCACTGTGTAGTCCAACCCATTGGCTGTCATGGACTTGGTAGAACATTTCCAGCAGCTTTCTGCACACATCAATTAACCCGAGTCTCCTGAGGAAGTCCTGTCTGCTCTGACCTTTTTTGCCCAGCGCCACTGCATTGTCAGACCAGCCCAGTTTGCAGGTACATGTAGCTCTTCACCACTTCCACGTCCTCCCCCTGAATGGTGACTGGTCTCAGAGGTCCTTGGCATGCTGGAGGTCCAGCACCAGCTCTTCTGTCTTGCTGATATTGAACTGCTGGTAGTTGTCTGTGCACCACAAGACAAAGTCACCATTACCCACGAACACCAGCTAGTTGGTCTTGTTCAATGGCGAGGTTGGGCTAAATGGCTTGTTCTTGTCTAGATTATTCTAATGTAACCTTCAGGGTTGATACGCTGCAGTGCTGCCTACAGGTTCAGGTCGTATGTCCAGGGATTAATCCACCTCGTCCACTCTCCTCCATTTACTGTGGGACATGTGCAGAGCAGCCAATTATTTGTAATCCTCAAGCATCTCTCCATCTGTCCACCCAAGGCGCCCCAGCCCTAGGCGATGGCATTATTCATAGTTGATGTTTTGAAAGCAAGATGTGAACTTTTAAGATCTCACACAGCCCTACTACTGTTCAGGCCTACTAAGTTTCTGTTTGAGCCTGTGTGCCAACTTTTCTTCATTTTTCACCTCAGGTCATTTATTTTTCATAAGTACATATCCAGTAGAATAAAAAAGAATGTAGAATTGCAATGCAGGATTTACAATAATAAGTGGGGTTATCTGTAGGTGGTCCTCTATATCTTTGACTTTGACATAGTGGCCTTCGGTCCAAAACACTTTGAGAACCACTGTTCTTGGATTCTTTGAAACTTAATTTAAAATTCTGGCAAGAAAGTACGAAATAAACAAGTACAGTATGTCAAGTTAAACCAAATAAGTTTACTATTGCCATTATTCTGACAGCTTGATTAAAAACTAGCAAACTAAGAAAGCTGCAGTTGGTTTGATTGATTGTGCCAGTATGGCCAAGCAGTTCCCAGCATGTGTTGAGAATGAGTGTTGTGGCATCTGAAGGTTATACGTCTTCATCTTCCCTTTAATCTTAAGAACACATCAGACTTCTTATTTCTGAAATTTCTGTCACAATAAAGCATGCATTAAGCGTGTTTGCTATTTACTTTAACACCCTTGGTGTTTTGAGGAAACAACACCTTTTCCTCAACTGCTGTACCTTGTGAATATACCTAGGAAAGGAGCTACTGGCATAAGATAACATTGTCAGGTCAGTATAAGCGGCATCAGGGCAAGGCAGGAGCCAATCTAAAAAAAAAAAAAACAACACCAGTCCATTGCAGGGCATAGTTAACTCATACACAGGGCCAGGGCAATATGTGCAATTAACATCACATGAATGCCTTTAGGGTTTGAGAAGAAAACCAGAGGATCTGGAAGAACATCATGTAGTTCCACAAATTGAGCAGGCAAACGATATCAAACCCAGGGTGCTCACCACTGTGCCAAGGTGCCACTCTGTTCGTTCATCTGATTATTTAAAATGTCCAGCAAATATTTCATGATGACAAAGGAATTCTTTTTCATTTGTTTGTCCAATGAATCACTCAAAATGGAGGAAAGCAAATGAATTAGAGTATTGTGATAATACAAAATACAATGTGAAAAATAAATAACAAAATATTCCAAACAGAGTGTCATCCATTGTAAATTGGACACTCGAATGTCCCAGCTCTTTATGGCACGTAGCTTGTAGAGGCATGAGCGACCAACTTGTCTTAAACATTAAGTGGGCTAAAAGTCATAATTTCCCCACAGGCATTAACACAAAGTATATCAAATCAAAAACCAAATAAGCTACGACGTAATTGATGATAATTTTGTTTTGCTGCATTTGGTAGCCCACCTTTGACATCGGTTTATTGTTTGAATTCTAAAGCAGATCACAGGGACTGAAAAGACTGAGCAGCAGTAAAGATTTTAGTTAAATTAAGCATTAAAAACTCCAACTGAAAAAACGTCATGGAGCGGTGGGCTTGAACACTCGCTGGACGCCATTGTAGGCTGCTTTGAAGCTTTTTGGTTTTTTTCCTATGCACGAGGTCCGACTGTTCTTGGATGTTCCGCTGTGAGCTTCGATGTTGCAGTACAGCCAGTGTTACCCTTGAAGTGACAGCAGTTTGTGGTCAGGGCAGTTGTACATTTGCGAAAAGCGACTGATAGGTGACAGTTTAGATTTTTGATTTGATATACTTTATTAATCCCATAGGGGACATTGTCTTTTCACATGGCCACAATCACTACACGTAATGGAATATCTGCTCTTTTTTTTTTTTTTTCTTTATCGTTTCAGGTGTCTTGTCACTCTACATTGTCCTTGACTTGTGTTTTATTACATAACCAAACAACAATGTTAGCCTCCAGTCAGGATATTTCATATACCTGGAGTACAGATAAAAACCAAGAGTCCTCTTACTCATCCTGTATCTTATCATGCTTGATGACATGAGGGGCTGGGTGGTCTCATGGCCTGGAACCCCTGCAGATTTTATTTTTTCTCTCCAGCCGTCTGGAGTGTTTTTTTGTTTTTTCTGTCCTCCCTGGCCATCGGACCTTACTCTCACTCTGTGTTAATTAGTGTTGTCTTCTAATTCTAATTCTTATTTTGTCTTTTATTTCTCTTTCCTTCATCATGTAAAGCACTGTGAGCTACATTATTTGTATGAAAATGTGCTATATAAATAAATGTTGTTGTTGTTGACTTGTGCAGCTTCCGCTTGGTGTTTCGTAAATCCTGTGCTGCTGTCCTTCCCAGTGTTTTGGGGACACTGATGATGGTATTCTTCCTTATGTTTATTTTTCTAGGGATATAACACCTTTTATTTAATGTTGCCTGCTTTTACAAGCATCAAAATTCAAATGTAAATATGCGCACACACACACCTTGCAAAATTCAGTGTAATACATCTTATTTTTAGTATCATGTTCTACAGTGCGGTCAGGCACAGAGAGATCTGTGAACAATTCTCTGTTAAAATTACAAATTACTAAATGCAGGACTGGTACACGTAGAAATGTAGATTTCTTGAAAAACACACAGAGAACAAGGTAGAAAATGTTTAAACATAAATGGAAACTAACAATATCTGTCAATGAATTAATTGATGAACCATGGCCAGTTGACAATGGAGAAGATTACAACTGTAAAAGAGAACATCAGAAATAAAGCAACAGTCCTGGAGACCTTGGCCAAATGGCCGCCCACCCCCTGCTGGTCATTGTATAGTGGAGTCTGTGTTTGCCATCCAACATGATGAGAACATTTTTCCCTCCGATGATTCCAACGCTCCTTTATTCAAGACTAGCAAAATACCCGCGCTTTGCAGCGGAGAAGTAGTGTGTTAAAGAAGGAA
>JANRMT010062810.1:2063701-2107563 GCA_026402145.1 Polypterus bichir lapradei
AAAGTTCCCCTTTGATTGTAATGCAAAGTGTGATTAAATGCATTATTTTTTAACGCGTTATGGAGCACATGCATCGAAGCTTCTCAGCTGTGCTTGTGCTAAGAAAATTAAACATTTTAAAAATAACGTAACACGATTGTCAATGTAACCTTTTGTAAGTAGTGCCTGGAGGATTCAGTGTGGAGAAAGTCTAGAGACAGAGTGTGTATTAACTTGTGGATTTCTCTGTATTTGGTGGCAGTGTGACGAAGTTGCTTCGGAAGACGGCGTTAGCCGCGGAGCTCAGCTCAGAGCGAAATGAGGTAAATGGGAGGGGAGATGATGACGTGACTCCCCCACCCGCCTTAACTGTCAATCCCCCACAAACACAGTCTCTCGGAATTTGCATAAGCACACCCCTTCACCTGCAATTTTAACTTAGTTACAAAGTGATCAAAACTCTCGTTTATATCCTGCGTCCTCTCATTAAACTTGTATCCCGCATTACCCGTGGGCATGAAAAACGCCAGCGGCAGCCTGTCTATTAAGTTAATTTAAACTTTAGGTTTATACCTTGCTTTGTTTCCGAAGTAGCTGTACTGATGAATATGGTAGTATATGTCACTCGCTCGCTTCTTATTGTTTCGCTGCCCCGCTAACTTAAAAGCCTTGTGCAGCGCCTGTCAGTTGAAAATTGATTGTTTGCTTGCTTTTATCGCTCTCTCTCTCTCTGCTCCTAGCGGAACTGTCATCTCTGACTTGTCATGGAGCACGTTTAAGCTCATGTGTTTGCAGTGTTTGAATAAAAATCCTTCTTGTTTCTACGACCTCCTGTGTCTCTGTGCAAATCTGTGACCCAAGTGTGACAATATATTCCGACGCTGACTTTATATATTCCAGCGCTGAGTTTATATATTCCGACGCTGACTTTATATATTTAAGTTTTGACTTTAGGTGGCAGTGTGACGAAGTTGCTTCGTAAGACGGCGTTAGCCGTGGAGCTCAGCTCAGAGCGAAATGAGGTAAATGGGAGGGGAGATGATGACGTGACTCTCCCACCTGCCTTAACTGTCAATCCCCCCACAAAGACAGTCTCTCGGAATTTGCATAAGCACAGCCCTTCACCAGTAATTTGAACTTACTTACAAAGTAATCAAAACTCTCGTTTATATCCTGTGTCCTCTCATTAAACTTGTATCCCGCATTAGCCGTGGGCATGACAAACGCCAGCGGCAGCCTGTCTATGAACTTAATTTAAACTTTAGGTTACACCGTGCTTTGTTTCCGAAGTAGCTGCACTCATGAATATGGTTCTATGTGTGACTCGCTCGCTTCTTATTGTTTCGCTGCCTTCTCAATTGTATAATGCATGTTTTCTTCAGTGCTTTTTGGAGCTCTTCCTTGTTTTCTAGGTACTGCGTGGACAGTCAGTTCACGTGATTACGTGGGAGGCGTGATGATGTCACACGAAACTCCGCCCCCCACGGCCATCGAACTCAACTCCATTACATTATATGGAGAAAAATAGGTTCCAGTTATGACCATTACGCGTAGAATTTCGAAATGAAACCTGCCCAACTTTTGTAAGTAAGCTGTAAGGAATGAGCCTGCCAAATTTCAGTCTTCCACCCACACGGGAAGTTGGAGAATTTGTGAGTCAGTCAGTCAGTGAGTCAGTCAGTCAGTGAGTGAGTGAGTCAGTGAGGGCTTTGCCTTTTATTAGTATAGATAATATTTCCATATGCGGGAGAGCAGCCTGGCAGTAGGGAGACACACCCAGAGACCGAGAAGAGAAACAGAATAGAGGATGGTTAGTAACAGTTTAAAAAACACAGGCACTCCTCACTTGATGACCTACCTGTTTAACGAATGCACATATTGGTATTGGTATTGTATACTGTACTGTGCGAGAACTTTGGTTGTGGAAATGGCAGTGTGGCATCTCGGCGTCAAGCATCATAAACTCCAAGGCAGATACTGGTTAACCTCTTTCGCGGTCCTGTCACAAACTGTTTTTGTTATCATTTTGACACTAACAGTCATAAATGACTATGAAGCTGGTAAGAAAGTTGAAGCGATAGCATGTGACTTGGAGATGACACATTGGACCATTTCAGTGATCTTGAAGGGTAAAGATAGGGTGAAAGAGGCAGTATCGATAACGGGTGGCTCCTGACTTATCCACCAATTCGCTTAAAAACCTAGTTGTAGGAAGGGAACTTGGTCGTTAAGTGAGGAGCGTCTGTATTGCATTACTTATATTTCCATACAAGTCACTAACAAACAGAAATGCAGTACGCATAGCTAATCAGCAGCTCTAGTCAGGGTATGTCAGACTAAAGTCGTGAGTCTTCAGCCTGGAGCATCTCTTATATGAGCAAGCATATCATTCAACAGCTTGGAGGCCCTGTCACAAAAAGCTCAACTTCCAATTGTTATTTAAGTAATCCTTTTAGATAGATAGATAGATATTTTATTAATCCCAAGGGGAAATCAATAAGTAATTGATAATAATTAATCATAAGTAGGCCGGCATCTTGAGATCTCAATATGCGCTCAGGTTTGTACGAAATGATGAGTTCAGTTAAGTAAGCCAGATCTTGACCATTTAAGGCTTTATATGTTAAAAGGAAAATTTTGAAATCTGCCCTAAAGTTAACTGGGAGCCAATGTAAGATTGAGAGAACTGGAGTTATGTGTTTGTACTTTCTGGTTCTTGTCCTAATTCCTACAGCAGCAGTCTGAATGAACTGAAAGCTATATAAAGAATGATTAGAACAGCCATTGACATGACAGCATTACAGTCGATCCACCAGAAATAAATTCAGGAATATCTCAGTATCCTGCATATTTAGAAAATGTCTTAATCTTCTAACATTTTTATAATATAATGAACACAACTCTGTAATGAGGAGTTGAATTTAAAGAGTGGTGGGAGCCCTGATTTAAACTGACTTTGACAAAGCAACCAGAATCCCATGAGAGTGTTTGTGTTTGTGTGTGTTTATGGGATTAATTTATAAAGACTATAAAGGGGTCGCAGCACACGTCTTGTTGGCAACTCCTGTCTGTACCAGGAACTGAGAAGGACGACTGCAAGGGCTCTGAGGACACAATAAGGACAACAACAACAACATTTATTTATATAGCACATTTTTCATACAAAAAATGTAGCTCAAAGTGCTTTACGTAATGAAGAATAGAAAAATAAAAGACACAGTAAGAAAATAAAAAGAAAAAGAAGGAGGCATTTATTAGAGGAATCTGTGAGCAGGTGACACACCATCTATGGTCTAGTGACCCACGTCCTGTTACAGAGGAGTTGAAGAACTACGCACATCCGAACCTTTTCCTCAGAGAGTCGCAATCAGTGAGGGTGGTGGAACGGTCCTTACGGATGATGCTACAATTGTGACCCACTGTTTAAAGCTGATCCTCCGGCTAGGACGTTGGACATCTTTGGGTCCGCGGTTCTTGACGCGGATCCTCCGATTAGCTGTGAACCCCCAAGTCTCACTGAGATTGCACAGGTGGTGAACCAGCTGAGTGTAGGGAAGGTTGTAGGGATCTGTGGTATCTGGGGTGAACTTCTCCAGGCTGGTGGTAAGGCTGTCCTCATGGAATTGCAAACAATCTTTGCTTCCGTTTGGGAGACGGGCATCATCCCAACTGACTGGAAATCGGGACTTGTCTCTACCTGGAAAGGAAAGGGGGATCGCCTGGATTGCAGCAACTACAGGGAAATAACACTGCTCTCGGTGCCAGGTCATCCTCAAAAGGATCTGTGATCACATGCTCGCCTCCCAGCGACTGGAGCAATCTGGTTTTATGCCTAAGAAGTCTAATGTTGACTGCATCCTAGGACTGAGGGTTCTCATGGAGCGCAAACGTGAATATCGGCAGAGTTGCTTTGCAGCCTTTCTCGATTTTCGTAAAGCATTCGACTTAATTGATTGTGCTGCCCTGTGGGACATACTAAGATTTTGCAGGATTACCCCAAAGTTGCTGGATAACATAGCTGGCCTGTACACTGTTACTGTGAGTGCTGTCCAGAGTGGAGTCAGAACCTAATTGTTGAGGACCTCCCAGAGTCTGCCAGGGAGACCCCCACATAACACTGGGCTGCAGCGGTCATTTTGAGGGAGGGTGGGGACTGGACCGCGTGTCTGCCTCTGGAGGTTGCCAACTGAGATACCAAGCTGTTTTGTTGTATGCTGGGTGTGGCAATGCACCGTACCAGTGCATGCTCCCCAATGTGACTTAAAGAAATGGAAGGGAACATCGGAGAGCAGCCAACCTGTCGCAGGCCTACAGATTGTGTGTTCTTGTCAAATCTACGTTGGCCCCTGTTTTTAAGTTGACCCACTTTGTTTCTTTTACTCGTTTATTTACAGGCCAAGTTTGCAGTTTCCTCGAATCACACTTAGGTAGTTTGGGATAGTTTTGCATGTAATGCTTTGAACTGGTTTCTTATTTTTCCTTAACCTGAGTAGATTTGTTTTAACTTGAATGTTTGCCTAAACTGCAGCCTTGAAGCCATTTATGAATTTTTGTAGATAAATCCTGAAAATGACTTGCTTATTTTAACCAGCATTGCTCACCTAGATGGAATTTTTCTATAAATAATGCACAGTCCAAAGTTTTTTTTTAGCCAAGTATGATTCATTTTTTATTCCCCCATTAGCACTTAAAAAAAGCTCTTGCGAAGTTATAAAAAATTGTCATAATTTCTTAGTGGCTCTGCATACATTTAAACATTTTGAGCAGCAAACATTTAAAAAGCTTTCCCTAACTGATTGCTGAGAGTTTCCTTTAAACTTGCTTGGCTCAAATGGATGTGTGCTACAAATAAACGTGCCATATACTTTTTCTACATCCTTTTTGTTAGGTTATGTTTATTGTGGTTACTCTTAATTTTTAATTTTACGGCAGTAAAATTTGTCAATTTGTATCAGGTGTCAGTTTGAGTTCTTTGTGCCTGTGTTGCCACCATTGTGTTTGCCATTCCCGTGGTTACCAGTGGTCACATGCCTGACATTGTGTTACATGGCATATGGACACTCACCAGCCATTTTATTACGTACACCTTGCTAGTAGCGAGTTGGACCCCCTTTTGCCTTCAGAACTGCGGTAATTCTTCATAGTGTAGATTCAACAAGGTGCTAGAAGCATTCCTCATGGATTTTGGTTCATATTGACATGATAGCATCACGCAGTTGCTACAGATGTGTAACCTGCACATCCATGATGTGAATCTCCCACTCCACCACATCTATTTGATGCTCTGTTTGATTGAGATCTGCTGACTGTGGAGGCCATTTGAGTCCAGTGAACTCATTGTCAAGTTCAAGAAAACAGTTTGAAGATAATTTGAGCTTTTTGATTTGGTGAGTTATCCTGTTGGAAGAAACCGTCAGATGATGGGTACACTGTGGTAATTAAAGGATGGACATGGTCAGCAACAATACTCAGGTAGGCTGTGGCATTTAAATGATGTTCAATTAGTACTAAGTGGCCCAAAGTGTGCCAAGAAAATATCACAAACACCATCACACCACCACCACCACCAGCCTGAACTGTTTATACAAGGCAGGATGGATCCCTGCTTTCATATTGTTGACCCGACCATCTGAATATCGCAGCAGAAATTGAGATTCATCAGACCAGACAATGCGTTTCCAATCGTCTATTGTCCAATTTTGCTGAGGCCTCAGTGGCCTGTTGTTAGCTGACAGGACTGTCACCCGGTGTTGTAGCCCACCTGCTTCAAGGTTTGACGTGTTGTGCATTCAGAGATGCTCTTCTGCACCCCTCGGTTGTAACAAGTGCTTATTTTAGTTCCTGTTGCCTTTCTATCAGCTCAAACCAGTTTGGCCATTCTCCTCTGACCTCTGGCATCAACAAGCCGTTTTTGCCCAGAGAACTGCTGCTCACTGGATGTTTTTCCTTTTTTGGACTTTTCTCTGTAAACCTTAGAGATGGTTAGGTGTGTTGAAATCAACAGTTTCTAACATTTTCAGATTAGCCCGTCTGGCACCAGCAACCCGTTCAAAGTCACTTCAGTCACCTTTCTCCCCAATTCTGATGCTCAGTTTAAACTTCAGCAGGTTGTTTTGACAATGTCTACAGGCCGAAATGCATTGAGTCGCTGCCATGTGATTGGATGATGATCAAGCCGTTGGACAGGTGTACCTAATAAAGTGGCCAGTGAGTGTATATTGGTCCATGTGGGTGAGTGATTAAGCCCCACTATGAACTGCTTTCCTATCCAGGACACATTCCCCCTTTTGTCCATTGATGCCAGATTAATCTCCGACTCTCTGTAACCGTAAATGGTGTGGGCAGGTGGAGAGTGCGTGGAGGGAATTACTCAACGGTGAACGCATTTTAGTGATTCAGTGATTAATGGCACATTTCCAGTATTAAAATCATAAAACAGGTTTGTGCACCTGTCATACAAATGAATCCACTTATACAGTGCTGAGAACATGCAAATACTACACAGACCTTAATCACTCTGGGAATCAAACCTGAGCCCCTGGCGCCGTAAGGCTGAGCCACCACCCCACCTCTGTTAAAACTAAATAACACGATTACAACTAAACGTTTGTGTTTAATGTTGGTCTGGTTTTTATTGTTTGATTGTACACTTTAAAGTCAGGGCTCCCGTATAGAGGAGACAGGTATTGGAAGGTGTGTCCAATAATTTGCCCACACAAAAGTAAATCTGGTCAACAAAGACAGTGGGTATGTGCATAATGCTGGATACATTATCCATCATCCAGGGTCACGGGGGTCTGCTGGAGCCAATCCCAGCCAACACAGGGCACAAGGCAGGAAACAAACCCCGGGCAGGGTGCCAGCCCACCACAGGTCACACACACACACACATTAGGGACAATTTAGGACCACCAATGCACTTAACCTAAATGTATTTGGACTGTGGGAGGAAACCCACGCAGACACTGGGAGAACATGCAAACTCCACGCAGGGAGGACCCGGGAAGTGAACCGAGGTCTCCTAACTGCGAGGCAGCAGCGCTACCCACTGTGCCACAGTGCCGCCTGAATACATTATTTTAATAATAATGTTCATTATTCTAAGTAACAGTTTAGTTAACTGAATTAGTCTTTTCACTCCGTATATTCAGATACTGACTGTTTTTTAGAGATAAATTTCTATTTTCTGATTCTGACTTTATGTCTTTAAATATAATACGCTACCGTGGCTGTCCATTTGTCTGTCCAGCGTTTTAAATCACCTGTCACTCGCAAACCGTTTGAACTATTGACCTAAAATTTGGTACACATATACTACATGGCCTCTACTGTTCGCTTTCAGGGTGATGATTGACCTCCAAAGTTATTCCTCTTTTTATTTTATTTTATTGTAGAATCAACTGTTGGCAGCGGCCAGCAGGGCGACCATGCAGCACATGCATACAGGCAGTGTTCTCATTCCCTACCACCTTCGCCTTCACTTCCCCTACCACTTCATATCTTGAATCATTCTTGAGGCAGATTGAAGACTTAAGTGCCAGCTTAAGTGAAAAATTAAGGAAAACGTAATAAGTAATTGCAACACAAACACTGACTTAATCAGTTTTAACAAGAAAAGATGAAGACAAAAGAAGAGAAGAAGCGGGCCGCTAGGGTGGAGAGAAGAAGAGCTGCTCAGGAAGCAGCAAGCGCATCAACCTCTGAGCAAACGAATGATAAAACGTACAGAGAAAGAGGATGAGAACTAGGAATGCTCAAGTCAAGTGTATTCACTGCACGTTATCGTTATAGCAGTACGCCGTTACTGGTATTGAATATATTTGGCACCTCATAGTCTTTCTCACTTTCTCTTGCACTCGTTCATTCTGTATACATACAAACATACAGTATGTATGCAGTCTATTGGCCCACATGGGCGAGTGATTGAGTCTCACTATGAATTGATTTCCTATCCAGGATGGATTCCGCCTTTTGTCCATTGATGCTGGAGTTATGTCTGACTCTCTGTAACCGGGGCAGGTGGAGAGTGCATGGATGGAATTGCTGTACGGCAAACCCATCTTAGTGATTCTGTAATTAATGGCAAATTTGCAGTATTTAAATTATAAAACAGGTTTGTGCATCAATCATACAAATTAATCCACCTATACAGTGGGGAGGAAAAAACATGCAAATACCATGCAGACTTGAGCCCCTGGCGCTGTACGGCCTGATTGGTCACTGTGAGCCACCACCCTGCCTGTGTTAAAACTAAAGAAGACAATTCAAACTAAATGTATATATTTAGGGTGGAGCAGTGGGTAGCGCTGCTGCCTTGCAGTTAGGAGACCCGTGTTTGCTTCCTGGGTCCTCCCTGCATGGAGTTTGCATGTTCTCCCCGTGTCTGTGTGGGTTTCCTCCCACAGTCCAAAGACATGCAGGTTAGGTGTATTGGTGATCCGAAATTGTCCCTAGTGTGTGCTCGGTGTGTGTGTGTGTGCCCTGCGGTGGGCTGGCACCCTGCCCAGGGTTTGTTTCCTGCCTTGCGCCCTGGGATTGGCTCCAGCAGACCCCAGTGACCCTGTAGTTAGAATATAGTGGGTTGGATAATGGGTGGATGGATGGGTTCTGAGTTATCAAGTTTTTCTTGTTTTTTGTGTTTTTTTTTTGTTTGCTTTTTTTTTATTTGATACACTTTAATAATTACTGGGGATATTGTCTTTTCTCATGACCTTTAGGGGAATGTGAGCAAAAAATGAATTTACATTATTTTATCAAAAGGTTGCAACATAACAAAATGTGTAAAAGGTGGGGGAGTCTGAATAGATTCTGAAGGTGCTGAAATGAACTTTGTGACGTTGTGTGTGGAGTTTGCTGTAATAACCCAACCATTGCCACCATTGTATTAGAGATTTCTAGTACTGGAGGATTTCTGGAGGGTGTAGATTTTAATTCCCACCAATTTCTTATGTAGATGCCAGTGTAGCTGCCGAAATAAGATATGGTCAAGCACGGGTAAACGCGTGCCGAAAGAAATCCCAAAGTCCAAAAGTTCGTTTTTAATATTATTAGTGAAATTAAAAAGCAAATAATCCACACAGGAATGAAAGAAAAAATAGTTACACACAGAATAAAAAGCAAAAAAAAGGAAAAAATGTGTCTTGTCTTAAACTTAGCTTTTCTTGAGAAACTTTAGTTTTTTCCATACTTAAAAGTTCTTTATTTCTTCTTCTCTACTTAAAGATTCTTAAATTCTTATATACTTAAAGATTCTTAGCTTTTTCTTCTGTATGCTTTAAGCATACGGCACAGCACGTGAATTAAGTGCTGTTTTCTTACATATTTACTTCACACACTCAAAAGGCCTGTAAGCCGATTGGCACATAGGCATGTGCCCAGGCACGGTTTAAAACCATATGCCTTCCATACCTTACTCAAGGCAAGGCTGTCACTAACTGAAGATTATTATTGTTTTAGTCAAAGCTGTTAGAAATGGCAGGAATATACCAATACAATTCTATTTACGGGGGTTTAGATTATGCATTGTCATTTAATAAATATTCATAAACTTTATAGAACTGTGCAAATGGCTCTTACTGCCAGTTCTTTTTGTTTGCCCTCCTTCTTCCTTGTCAAATCTTTCTTATATAACAAATTGAACTTTTTGAGTAAACTTTCCAAATGTTTTGTCAATTGGAGCAGGTCCACTCTTTCTTCTTTCTCATTACTTTACAAATATGTTATTAAAGTGGGCTTTTATTGTAAATTGGAGCAAATTACTTACTGCTTTTCTTCTTATCTGTGTCTCATTGGAAGTTAATGAAGAAAAAGGACAATTAAAAGTGTGAATACAGCAGTTTTAAGACTAAAAAACTAAATAAGTATGCCGCAGTAGCACCACCATTTGGTTTGTAATTGGGAAAGCCAATTCCAGTTCTAATTAGGAAATTGGCTGAATTTGAAGACCAAGATTGAGAACCCCAGCACAAGAATAATACTGTGAATTAGAAAGGCAGCAGCAGGTTCCATTTCTTTTTTGTGTATTACTGATTATTTTCTTTTCTTTTCATTTTTGTTGCTAACAGCAAGGAAAATTAGCCAAAGAGCTTGATTTTGTAAGTCATCACATAAGAACGAAATTGGATGAATTAAAAAGGCAGGAAGTAAGCAGATTACGGACCCTGATTAAAGCTAAACATGAAATGCAAAATGGAAATGGTAAGTTGTTTTTTTTTTTTTTTTTTTTTTTTTTGTAAGTTAGATGTCTTGGAGAAGGTTACATTTTAGCAATTAGCACCAAATATCCTAGGCATCTGCTCACAGACAGAAAGGTCAGAAAAGGCAAAGCAACTGAATTTCACATTGAATATCTGAATTTCCTGCTCTAAAATGTCCTCGACTGTCCAGGTTTGTTTGAAAACACTAGGAAGTCCGGGTTTGTGTGCCAGTGCTAAATGAAGGATCGTTTTTTTAAAGTTGCTTTCTGCAGCTCACAGAGTTTTGTTTGTGGTAGAAAACTAAGCCCCTTAAAATAATTGGATGAATTAGGTAATCATCTTAACGTCCAAGACAGACATGGCTGTTGTGCCCACGTCAGTTAGTTTCAGGTGTCGTCACCCAGTAACTGACTGACTTGTGCCACCTCCGTTTCTTACGTTGTGCTGTTTGTTGGGAGATGATGGGTTTATAACTACCTTAGTGACGGTCAATGCTTTGTCTACAGCACATCCGGGTGACAGTGGGCAACCCAACCATTATTTATCATCGTAAGAGATGGAAAATGAGGATGCCAAAGCACCCACTAGAGACTAACTTATCTGAACTATAACTTATATGGCATATTGAAGAGAAAATGACATGAAAGGCTCGTTCAGGGTCAGCAGTGCTGTGGAGCACAATGGGAGGTCCGGTGCCACAGCATTGCCATACAAAAACACCAACAGACATCAAGTCAGCTTTATTTCTGCAGACACGGCTGCTTTTCTTAGCTTTGTCCAGATATTATTTAAGAAGCCTCTTGTAAATATAAAGTGGACAAAATGAATTGTGTTTTGACTAAATATGACCGGTGATCTCAATTTATTAGATAGATAGATAGATAGATAGATACTTTATTAATCCCAAGGGGAAATTCACATTTCATATTATGAGATTTGACTGAGCTGTGCAGTCACAAGCATGTGAAGTGGCTAGCAGATCATATTAGATAGACGGACGGACGGACGGACGGATAGACTGATTAGTTTTATTTTTCCCCAGGGGGAAATTTGGCTTTTTACACAAGCTCTTTAAATAAACAAATAAACACACACCCACACTTTGGTCTAAACACACACCAGAATGACTATGAAAAAAGGGGTGGCATATCCTCTGAAAGTGATTGCACTTGAGACGCATTACCTTTGATACCGTGTGGTAAATGTTAATCAGAAACTCCAAAGTGCACATTTTTAACACACATTTACAAGCGTAATGGCAGTGGGCATGTGATCAACTGAAAGATAAATTAAACAGAGGTGACAGCCATATAGCAGGATGCTGGAGAGTGAATATGCAACGGCATGCAGTGAACTCACATGCACCTGACATGTTCGGGATGTGAATGTTAGAGAACTCTATCACTGCATGACCTCTCCAGAGCTGCTTGTCTTCCTCTGTGCAGTCACCCAGAAGAAAAGGTCCCTTTTAGAAATAATGCATCATTTTCATGTTATCTTCTAGTTATCAGATAACCACCATTCTGCTCACAGCTATATTTGGTAGTTTTCATTGCAAATGTGGTGGTGCACTACTGTAGCTCTTGCTGACTCTTCACGACGATTTTTCACAGAAATCCATCCTTTCTGCCCAGTGACAGAAGTGCCTGACACAAACACACACTTAGGGTATTTATTGTTACTTCTGTGTCCCTTGAAAATCTTCTGTGTGAAATGCAAACAAACTAACTGGAGATTGATGCAAAGCAACTAACCACCTCCTGATTCTGAATAAAACAAACAGGCTAGGAGTGTGGAGAGGCCTTTTGGTTTGTCTCCGGGTCCATTTTAGAAGTCATGCCCTGCTCAGTCCACTCGCAGTACATTTTGATGGCGTGTTAATGATTATGACGGCTACCCCAGATCACAATAAATAATTTTATAGACCATATGCCACCACCTGTTATAGCAAAGGGCTATGACAAAATAGTGAGGGAGAGCCCTGCTTAATTAAAACATTAAATGTACTGTAACAGGTGGGAATTAGTCTGAGTTCTTGCATAAAAGGTAAGTTAAGTGCAACTTACACCACAGCCTGTGTTGTTCTTTGTTGCTTGATTGTCAGTGTTTAATTTCTTAGAAATCATTTCAGCCCCAACTCACCACTGCCATCTTCTGGGCGCTATGGGCTAATGTTGTCCAATGTGATAAACTTGACTTACACTATGAAGTACCTGTGTACCAAATTTCATTTATGATTTGTAAACCTTTATTAATATTTTTTTCTTCTGAGCTAAATACATTTTTGTCAGACTTGCTTTTCACCTTCTCTGAGGTTTTGAATGGCAGAAAATCTTCTGGAATTATTTGCACGTTTTGTAAAGTCTGCAAAGGCATTTTATTTGTAATTGGTGCCACCATTTTGATGAGCAGTTGCTATCACGTGACGACCCATTACTAAAGGGTGTGGTCACGGAGGTTGCATGTAATGACATCATTAACATAACCATATAAAGATCAGTGTCATGGACAACATGTTGTCCAAGGTTGTGGATTTAATTTACAAAACCTATAGATCCTTTCTGTAACTAACTTCTTGATGTGATTTTTGACTTTTGATTAGCATTTTGGGTTTGATGAAAGATTAATTTTGAACACCTGCCTTTTTGACTTTAGCTTGACTTTTCACTACACCACTTTTATCTTTCGGTCCTTAAAACATTGATTAACTGACTTTGGGCCTGTTGCTTGATAACCAAAGCTGTACATAAAGAACAAACAAACATAAATTGTATGTTAAAAATGTAGAGATTAGCTGTCTTGTACCGTACTGTGTATTGTGTTGATTTTCATGCTCTTTAGCTCTGACTGTTGAAGGTGATTTTTGAATTTATCTTCTTACTTTTCAGATCTAGCTATGGACCATCAGGCTCTTCTGAAACAGTTTGAATATTTAAATCACATGAACCCACATACTTTCGAAACAGATGATTTGGATAAGTTGATTAAGACAGTAAGTAACTGGCTTATTTCTATTAATTAATTGTAAATTGTTACAATTAGGAGGTTTAGATTGATATGCTTTTTCTATAGTGGTTCCTTTAGCTTTTCGGTTATATAAAAGTTCTG
Organism: Polypterus bichir lapradei; assembly: GCA_026402145.1. NCBI lineage: Eukaryota > Metazoa > Chordata > Cladistia > Polypteriformes > Polypteridae > Polypterus > Polypterus bichir. The sequence goes on from JANRMT010062810.1 coordinate 2,076,985, forward strand.
TTTATATTATTGAGTAATGAATTCTGTTTGTGTAGGCAACTAAAGACCTTGAAAACTATGATAAGGAGCGTCATGAGGAGTTTAAAAGGTACGAGATGATGAAGGAGCACGAAAGGCGAGAATATTTAAAGACTTTGGATGAGGAAAAGAGACTGAAAGAAGAGGAGCATTATGAAGAAATGAAGAAAAAACACGCTGACCACCCAAAAGTGAACCATCCAGTAAGGAGTGACAGGCTCTTGTAGTGTTGTACGGGGAGTCGGTGACATGAGTACAATGTTGTTTGTAGTATCTTTTTGGGATAAATTACCTTTTTGGCTAATACTGTATCACAGTATTGTCATTACTTCATTTCTACAGGGAAGCCAAGATCAGCTCAAAGAAGTCTGGGAAGAGGCCGATGGGCTGGATCCAGTGGACTTTGATCCAAAGACATTCTTTAAATTACACGGTAAGCTTTCCAGTTTTAGGCTATTAGAATGTACACAACTTTTATTTATAAGGCTACTGTGGTAATGTGGAGAGAAATGAGCACAAGAACTGAGAGGATTTGCTGATGATTAACTGTATTTGGAGGGCTCTACCATTATAGAGTTAATATTTAAGTAGAGAACAAAAACTCACTACAATATGATGGAGGTTCTGCTCCTACAGTATGACAACTCTGAAAATATACATGGAATGAGTAAGGAGGTTTGGTTATTGTGGAGAGAAAGGGACAAAGGGAATGATTTGGTGAAGAGATGCACCGCACCAAAAGTGGAGGGGATGAGGCCCAGAGAGCCTCAGATGGCTGGAGGTGGTGTTAGGTGACATGAGAAAAGTGAGGAAAAAGGTTTGGAGGGACAACTGGCTAAGCTGAGTAAACCTGGAAAATGGCTGTTAAACTGCTAACTATTTAGAACGCATTTCATGTTATACTTAAATAAATTGCTTAATGTTCTGATTCAGTAATGTTAGTTTCCATGTGTTTAGAAAATGTGACTGTCTTACATTTCTGATGTTTAAATGTGTGAAGTCGATAACCTCGTAGAAGCAGTAGAGACTATCAAGGAGGCATTTGGAAATTGAAGAGAGAGAAGTGCTGCATAGATTAAACAGGCTGAAATGTAAGAAATCACCAGGGCCCTCATGCATGACGCCGTGCGTAGAATTCACACTATAACATGGCGTGCAGACAAAAGCAGAAATGTGCTTATGCACAAAAAAAATCCAAATGCATAAACGGCAACTTCCACCTTCTTCAACCTTACATGGGGCTTGTGCACAGTTTTGGTCTCCATGTTCTAAATAAGACACTGCAGCAACCAAGAAAGTTCAGAGAAGAATCACTAGACTGTTTAAAGGAGCTACAAATTAGGAGGAAAGACTGAAGGAGCTGAACCTTTTCATTGTAAGCTGACAACGATTAAGAGGTGACCTCATTCAAATTATGAAAAGAGTTGGTACAGTGGATCCAAGTTATTACTGTAGATTAAGAGGATCAACAACAGTGCAAGGGCATTGATGGAAACTTGTTAGCTGTAAATTTTGTACAGATGTTACGGAGGTTTTCTTCATACAGTGAACCATAGACTCATGTAAAGTGACCAAGTAATGTGGTAGACTTTAGGGGTCCTTCAAATCTTGACCTTGTGTTTATTTTGTAGAAATTAAATGAATAGAATCAGTGAGCTTGTTGGGATGATTGGCCTGTTCTAATTAAAATTATTCTAATGCTCTATTGTTATTAAGGTTTGTTTTTCTTATTTAAACTCCTTGGCTTGGAATTTTATGTAGTTACTTTTAAACGCAAGTCAGGCTCTGGGTGACGTGTAATGATGCACTTTATAGAGTTAACTCAGGACCGTATTCTGCTGCCACTTTATGATAACCCAAAGGTAACTCATCAATGTTTGTGAGTGGGGTGGAACCTTTACTGAAAAACACAATGGCAAATAAAATGCTGTAAAGGCAGCTTTAGAAACAACTAGTGATGATGATGGGAATTGGTCATCACACATTGATACTGAAAGTGAAACTGTTGCATGATATACGGCACTGTATAACTGAACCGCTGTGATATGTCTGGTGAATGAGGCTGCTTGAAGCTTCACTGTGGGGCATCAGTAGCCGAAAGACGATAGACCCCCATAAGCACTGTTCACAATTCAGCAGCTGTCAATGTTCATGCCAGAGGAAATGTGGAAGTCACTAAGCCTTGCGCTGTGGTAGCCTGCAGTAACGCAACAAGCACATCGATCTTGCAGGTCAGGCACTGACGGAGAAATATAAGAAAAGGAGACAGGAGAAATATAAGAAAAATGCATCAAGAAAGACGCTTCTAATATCTTGATTGCAACATCAGCCTGTGCGTTGGTTGCTGTTTCCACTCGACAGACCTTTTCTACTGGATTTATGTTAATGTTTTGCTATTTACATGTTCCTGTTAAACATATTTTTTCTTTTTGAAAAAAAATCATTTTTGCCTCGTTTTTCTGGGGATAAACTTAACGCTGGCGGCCCGGTGGTGCAGGGGTAGCGCTGCTGCCTCGCAGTTAGGAGACCCCGGGTTTGCTTTCCGGGTCCTCCCTGTGTGGAGTTTGCATGTTCTCCCCGTGTCTGCGTGGGTTTCCTCCCTCAGTCCAAAGACATGCAGGTTAGGTGGATTGGAGATTCTAAATTGGCCCTAGTGTGTGCTTGGTGTGTGGGTGTGTTTGTGTGTGTCCTGCAGTGGGTGGGCACCCTGCCCGGGATTGGTTCCTGCCTTGTGCCCTTTGTTGGCTGGGATTGGCTCCAGCAGACCCCCGTGACCCTGTGTTTGGATTCAGCGGGTTGGAAAATGGATGGATGGATAAACTTAACGCTAAGGAAGTTATAAAATGACTTCTCTTAATAGAAAAAAAAGTTCACGAAAAAGTTGTGGTGCCGCTGAAATTCACCTTTTTTCTCTACAGATTCCAATGGAGACGGCTATCTAGATGAACAGGAGTTAGAAGCGTTGTTTACAAAAGAGGTAACTTTTTTTTTTTTGATTCTACACAAAACCACACACATTTACTGTTTGATTGTTACTTGAAGAAATACCTTTAGGTTTGTATCTTTTTAATCAAATTTCTCATTATGTCAATTTTTGTTCTGTTTTAAGTGTTCTAATAACACATTTTGGTTGTAAAGATATAACAATGTAAATAAAGACAAGAAGAAGACGAGAAAGTCTTTGGATCTCAGGTGGGATAAAAGAGCATTTGTTGCAGAAGGAAGGACTGACGCTCGTGTAGGCTGGCGGTGACCATTACATGTACATCAGTGATATGAAATTGTCACAAGAGGGTCCTATTTAAATGCTTGCTTTTGGGGAGAGCCAGGCCCATGTCTTTGGCACTAAATGTAACCCTTTAATGCCTTTGTCTTTTTAATTTTGAACTCTGCAGATGAACCTGAATTGCCACATCTTTATATATAATACGCTACCAGGATTTTAAATCACCTGTAGCTCTCAAACCGTTTGACCTATTGACCTGAAATTTGGTACACATATACTACATGACGTCTACTATCTGCTTTCAGGGTGATGATTGACCTCCTAGGTTATTCCTCTTTTTATTTTTATTTTATTTTATTATAGAATCAACTCTCTGCAGCAGCCAGCAGGGCATGCGTATGGGCACCGTTCTCATCCCAACCACCTTCTCCGTCACTTCCCCTACCTCATAACTTAAGTCATTCTTGAGGCAGATTGAACACTTACGTGCCAGCTTAAGTGAAAAATTAAGGAAAACGTACTAAGTTATTGAGTGGAGAAAACGTACAGCTGACAAAGCAGCAAGTGCATCAACCACTGAGCAAGCGAATGGTAAACGTGCAGAGAGAGTATGAAAACTATGAATGCTCAAGTCAAGTGTATTCACTGCACATTATCGTGCAGTGCGCCGTTACTGGTTCTGTTATATTACATGTAGTATTTACTGAGGAAATACACTGTATGATTTAGTGTTTTTTGTTTTTTTAATTTCGGGTAATCATTTTAATAGTGTGCATAGTGCGCAGGAAATCTCAATGTGCACCTTAATAAAAAGAGACACATCTGTGACAGTGCCAGTCTGGCTCCGTGCTCCCTCTTGTCATGTGGGGAGCCTCTTGAACCTAACACCATCGATAACGTAACTGGATGAGCATGGCAAATGGGGACAAAACACTCCAGGCAACAGGATGGTGCAAAGTGTCCAAGTGCTTTTATTAAACAATAAAAAAAATCTAAATAGTTTTTGTCCATTAAAGTGCAGTGCTTCCAAAAAGGTTAAAAAAAATAATTCATAAAAACAGTAAAAAAAAAATAAAAAAAGACTAAAATTGGTGTCACAGCAGGTGGGTCTTTGTTCTTCTTTCAACTTGGGTGAGTCCAACACAACACCTGCTTCATCTCCCCAGCTCACACATAGCCCTCGTAGCTGGCGGTCTTCTCCTCCTGACCCCTGTCTTGGCTGCCTCCATCAGCGACTGCCAGACCACTCAGGGTTGGTTGTCCTCCTGTCTTCCTTTACGCACACCCAGTCATCCCTCCGATCCCTAGGGAGGACGCCACCTCGATCGTACCCGCTCTTCAAAGAGTAGTTAGTGGGCACGATCCACCCCTAGAGCACCAAACCCATGCCCTTATGCGGAGCAAATGACTGTGCTGCTTTTCTCCATACTGGCTGGCTTACCTGCCTCTCCACCCGCTGCTGTTCTCACGGCTCTTTTGCCCTGTTTCTTTCCTGTTCTGTTCCTTTTTTCCTGTGCTGGCCCGTACTTATACGGCTCCGTGGGTGCAACATCTCAGTCACGCACCGCAGGAAGCCGATGAAGCAACTGAGAAAGATCGCACCCTCATGTGCAGGTATGTCTCGCCCCAATTACTTCACCACCTCCTTGCAACTGCATGAATGCGCCCATGGAGCCAGACGACAGATTATTTAATAAAACAGCCATTCTTTCTGAGCCGTGGACCTGCTTTACCACAGTCTCAATCTGGTTGTTATATCTCTATCATTTCAACTGATGATGTATCTCAGACATTTCAAAATGTTATATCAGATTTAATATCCAATTTAATAACAGAGACACATGCATTGCCTGGTGCACTACAAACAATTACACTGAGGTCTACAATGATTAATTAGACTTCAACCCGTCTTAGCCGGGTAGCACAGCTAATACTGTATAATGTCCAGTGGCGTAGGAACGCGGGTATGGTGGGTGTGGCCCGCACCGGGTACCAGCTCTGAGGGGGTGACAAAAAATTGCCGCTTTTATATGAATGCGCTGTTTTGTTACATAAAATAACATGTCAAATAATTTACATGGGCTTTAACAATCCTTAATTGCAGCAAATTGCGGATGAACGATGTATATCCGATCGGTTTGCAGTCTTAGAGCCCAGCAATCTGATTGAAACCACAGAAACTGAACTTCCCAAGTTTGTACAAAGTTTGGTTGAAAATTACAATGAGCTTTCTGTAGATGGTATCCTTATAGAAATTCCACGCCTAAAAAGATTTCTAAAAGCTGCCAAAGTTCCAAAAGAAGAGTCTCTTGGTTGGACTTCCTTAAGATTCTTAGAGTTTGTGGTTGAATATGAACTTTTAGACTCTGTTCCCAATCTCACTTTAGCATTAAGATTTTTCTTAACTTCATGTGTTTCTGATGCATCATGTGAGAGGAGTTTTTCGAAATTCAAACTAATTAAGAATTATCTCAGATCCACTATGAACCAAGGACGACTCTCTAGCTTAGCCATTTTGTCAATTGAAAATAGTGTAGCTGAAGGTATCGATTCTGACGACACAATTTCAAAATTTGCAGAACAAAAAGTTAGAAAGAAGAGATTCTAATTATCATGTTAAAGTACAGTTTGTTGGATTAGAGCCTAGAGAATGAAACTTGTAAACAATTGAGTTTTCATTAAATTGTATTATAATAATAATAAAGTTATGCACTAGGTACTATCACTATGAAAAAAGATTTCTTAAATTGTACATTAAACTGGCTTATTAATAAAAAGGCATTTAACTTTTTTTTCATTCATAAAAAATTGTTTACAAAATAGTTAACATTATTCCCTCTTTACTTAACCAATTGAATAAAAAATTTCTTTCTCAATAAATTTCATTTTATATTTTGGTGGACATGGGGGTTGACAAGTTTAAACTCTGCACCGGGTGCCACCAGACCTTGCTACGCCACTAATAATGTCATACCTTGTTTGGTCTAGATGTGAGAAATGATTTGAAGATTTACAACAAGCACATTCCATGGCTGCAAAAATGGATTTGATTTTTACTCCCTTGTAAATGAAAGTTTTCATGAGGGGTAGTAGCGCCGGCTCGTATTCCAAAAACCTATTCTCTTTCTCTTAAACCTTCAACCTGATCTAACCACCTCAGGCTCCTTTTAACTTATCGTTAGCACATGTGCCTTGATTCCGCCCTACAGAGAAAACTGGCTGCACCAATCCCACCTGCATGTGCATGTGAATTGACCAGTTTCCCCATTAAAGACCCCGGGAACACTTGGCTACGCTACCGTGCGCACCCACTCCCACTGAGCCTGCGCACTGTTTTTATTTTAAAAGCCACACCACAAATGTCTATGCGCTTCATCAAACAGTTTCTGAGCTACAAGTTACAATAACTTTTCCCACCTCCTTAGCTATATTGTGTTATTTTGGCACTAGTTAGGTTTGTCGTTTTTGGGTTATGATTTGTCGCTCTGCACTTTGACTGTGATTCTGGGTACACATCCTGAGCTCTGTTTCTTTAATATTATTCTCCCTGGTTATGAACCCGTGCTAATCTTCGGACCTGTCTGTGCCATCCCTTGATTCCTTTCTCTCTCTAAACTGCTGTTGTCTTATACAAGCAGTACAAACTTGTAATAAGTTTTTACCATTCCAGCTTTTCACTTTCTCACTTGGACAATGGCAGGTAACTCGGTGAGTGCGGTTGGAAACTTGTTAAGGGCAGATATCATGCAAATGTTAGAAAGCTTTTCTTCATACAACAAATCACAGACACATGGAATAAGTAGCTTGATTGAAAGCAGGACTTTAGGGACCTTCAAATCTGAAGTTGATGTTATTGTAGACATTCTTGGTGAATAGGATGGACAAGCTTGAATGGTCTGTTCTTATCACAAGTTTAATCTTAAAGAGAGTGTAAGCCATTTAATCCAAGTGAGACAGATGGTGGGTTATTGTTAATCTTTCATTTATTTATTTATTTGCAACAGCTCGAGAAGATGTATGATCCCAATAATGAGGAAGACGACATGGTGGAGATGGAGGAAGAGCGGCTGAGGATGCGAGAGCACGTGATGAATGAGGTATAACATTCGTTAAATAAGAGTGGAATGCTCACAGATTCTGTGCTTCAATTTGAACTGTGGTTTTTGATTCAAATTTAGATTTTTAATTTTCCTCAGATGGAGAAAAAGGAGACAGTCTTCCTTTAAATGTCGGATAAGTCGCTGAAAACATTGAAATCAGATTGCAATCGTATTTTTATTAAATAAACATTTTTTTAGACTGGCCTAATGGATCATTTTTGCTCATATAAAATAGTCCACCAATATTCATAGAGATTTCAAAGTTAGTATCCAAGTAGAAGGTGAGCAGAACACAGTGGATGTGAACAACAAAAACCACAAAGTAACTACTCTTTATTATATAATGGTAAAGAATAATATTTTGTTCAGTGTGGCCTTTGCTCTAATCTTTGAAAGTACTTTCAGATTAAAATCTCTCAGTTTGTGGTCTCTGCGTTGCAGCCATTTTTTTATCAAGTTGAACTGCTATAGGTATGTTAGTTTTTAGATATGTAACTTACAAGCTTTCAATGAACTTTAGCTGATAGTAGGCTGAGACAGAAGAGGGAGTGAAGACAATGAACTAATCATATGGCAGATGCTTGCTGAAATCTGTTTGCTAAATTAGCACTCAAATATTGATTTCAAAACTGTGTGCCAGTCTTTTTGCAAATTCCCGAGCATTTAGTATCTCTGAGTATTTTCTACTTCAGGCATCTGTGCTTCTTTTTCCAGTTATTGCAATGTGTGAGGACCAGCCTGTTCACATTGTTCACACAGTTCTATGCTGTTACTATATAAGGGTGGAATTCCTGTTTCAGAGCATCCACTAGCAGCCATCTCACATCTGTGTAGCTGTACACACACACACACATAAAGGACTGCATAGAGAGAAGAGGGCAAATTGGATCTAACCAAGGTAGGAAAAAGAAGCAGAAATCCTAAATGCAAAACCGCCCTAGAAGAGGAGGGAGGAGGACATTAGAGTTGACAAACAGATGCCTTGCAGGTCCTGGCCTGGTTAGATTCAGTTTGCCTTGTACTCACAAAACAGCAGTGGACCTCTTTGTATGAAATTGTCCCTTTCTTGGAAATCTGTCACATGGAATAACCTCATTTCTCAAAATAACAACATATATCTTTGAAAAATCTTTTCTGTTTTGGCCATTTTTGAACTTCAGGAATGCCATTTACAGTATCTTGCAACCCAAGTAAAGACAATTGACTTGTTTTATTGAGATAAACAGCAGGCATCAGTGATTTCAAACACAGCAACAAAGGTTTGTCTAATAACAAATTAATATTTAAACATGATTAACTAAAGATGAGCTAAGATCGATTTCTGTTAAGACACTGACTGCAGAACATGGGGTTTTAGGTGAGTTGTAGGTGAGTAAGAAATCATAAATCAGTCGTTTCTAACAGTAGTAGCTGTTTGCATCATTAGTGATATCTTGGCTGTATGTTTAACTCAGTTTAATGTTTCCTTGATAAAAATAAAGCATCAAATTCTTTCCAAAAAGGTACATTTTTTGGGTGATGCCAAATTTGCAACACTAATATATAAATTCTAAAATATATATGTTTATTATTCCACCAAGGTGCTTCCAGAAAATGACCGTTTGTGTGATTAAGGAGTGTCTACACTGGTTGTGTGTACGCACACAGGCCCACTCCCTATTATCCCCATTGTGAATCACTTTGTATCTTTAACACAGAAATTATTATTTTTTTCTGTACACTACCGTTCAAAGGTTTGAGGTTACCCTGAAATTTTCATGTTTTTGACATGAGTTAGTACCCTTTGTTATCAAGATACCATTAAGTTGATTTAAAAATGCTTTAGAATCCTAATTACCCGCGCCTCTTTACTGAGGTGTTGCATTATCCTTGGTGAACCTGTAATGCATCACTTTTCTTATAGTTCATAAAGGTTTGCTGTGAATACTGTGTCGATCTTTACCTTTAAGCTCGACTGTACTTAGTGAGCATGCAAGTAAGGAGCTGGCGACTGTGGGAATGTGGGCATCACTCACTCACCCCTCGGCTATTGTCAGTGTGTCACCAGCTTTGACCGCGTACGCATGCACTACTAAGTGTTTTGTCCACTTAGGATTTTTGTGTTTTTACATTTCAAAGTGCTATGGTGAACTATCGGTGGGAACTTCAAACTCGCGTTCCCTAGCTCAGGGACGAGTGCTTTGCACCTTGGGTTAAATAAAGGCTTTCAACTGTCAGCTGTGCAGAGCACGTCTCTAACCACTGTGAGTGATAAGCTTTCCTGGTGACGTCCGCTGATCACTCTCTCTTTGTCTTCCCCACTTTGGCTGTGTAGCATCCACACTCCACACCACAAAGCATCTCAGTTCAAAGATTCACTCTGTGGTGAACTGCCGGTGGTAATCTGTAAAACCACATTCTCTGGCGTTGTAGCATGAATTAAATAGAGAGCTCCATGAGTCAGCTGTGCAGAGCTCATCTCTGACCACTTTGAGCGGTGTGATTCACCAGTGACATCAGCTGATCTCTCTCTCTTCCTGTCAGTCCCCACATTCCCTGTTCAGCATCACCACTACAGCGGCCATTTGTTTTATCCGAGTTTTCAGCTATCCAAGTTAGCATCAATCCACATTACCTCAGATAATCAGGGTGCTATTGTGTAGCCAAGGCATTACTAGTGTTTATAATGGCTATTACTGCTTGAAATGATTGATTTTTAATTTGCTATTCACATATGCCCCATTTTTATGGCAGTTTCTTCAGGATTCTAATGTTCAAACTCCCTTACCCTATCCTTAGTTAATTATTTCAAATGCTAATTGGTTATTAGAGAAACCTTTGTAATTGCGTTAGCACTGCTGACACCTGTTATTCTGTTCGCTTATGTTACAAGGTACTGGCATTCTTAAAGGTCAGTTCTGGGTTCAAAAATGGCCAAAATGAAATGGCTTTCTCAAGAAGCATGTCAGTCTACAGTATTGGGTTTCAGCAGGATGAAGGTTTTCCCATGTAAGAGATTACCAAGAAACTGAAGATTTCATACAGAGGTGTCTGTTACTGTCTTGAGAGAAGAGGGCAGGGTGGAGCTGACCAGGAAAGAAGAAGAAGGGAAAGGCTGAGATGCACAACTATATAAGAGGATAAGGGCATCAGAATCTAGTGGGAGAAACAAAATCCTTACAGGTCCTCAGTTGTCTCTTTCACTAAATACACACCCAACACCAGTGTCTTCTGACCTGATTAGGTTATGTTGCATGTGTCTGTGTGATTTGTGAATTCTTAGAAAAACAGCAGTTCAGATGAAGTCCCAGTTTGTCAGTCCTGCACAGTGTAGCTGGCTCCAGTCTTTATGGACATCTTTTGCTTCTCACTGACTCAAGCTGTTGGTCCTTTTTGTTTTAAGGAGGCCAATTGATGAAAAAGATTACGTGACCTTCAGTACCGATTATCAGGTTTACAAGGCTGGTGGTGGCCAGTTTGAACCAAATGCTGGCAGTTTAGACACGGTGCAACTTGCATTTCTTCATATGAGTTTCTCAGTCCCGTAGACAATAAATCTGCTAGTGTCAAATACATTAATTTTATATTGTATTATAACACAACATTTAATACTTGGACTCTCTCCAAGTTGACCATCCAGCTGAAATGCATTCCTACACCTTTTTCTGTAGCTGCATTTTAGATTTCCTGAGTGGCGAGATGCAGTTTGTAAAAATCAGCTTGCATTATCACCATCACACATACTCTAGATAAGGGGTGGGCAAAGTCATTCCTGGAGGGCCGCAGTGGCTGCAGGTTTTTGTTCCAACCCAATTGCTTAATAAGAAGCACTTATTGCTCTAGAAACACTTCTGCTTCATTTTAGTTATCTCCCTCATTAAGATTTTGAACCCTTATTGCTTATTTAAGTCTTAAACAGCTGCATTCTCAGTTTTTAATTGCTCCTTATTAACATTAAGATGCAAATGACAAAAGAAACCAGCAGTTATCCATTTTGTTTGTTACCCTTTACACCTGTGTGCATTTATCGTGCACTATTTGGTTTAATTAAATACTTGGAAGGAAAGAGAAGAGAAAAAAGTGAAGGATTGAGAATTACCCATCCATTTTACACTTCAAAGTATTTGAATGATATCCTTAGAATGGAAAAAAAATCTAGGATATGAGAATGACTTGACATAGAAGAGTTAAAGCACTAACAAGCCATGAAATGTAATTATTGGCAAGGATTGTTTTCTAATTAAGCTACTGGGTTGGAACAAAAACCCGTGGCCACTGCAGCCCTCCAGGAATGACTTTGCCCACCCCTGCTCTAGATATAAACATAAAAATGTAAAACAAAAGCAATATTTATTAAAATAGAGTAATAGTAGTAGAAGAAAATATAGCAAAGTCTGGAGAAATATATAGCATCATCCTTATAGTCACACCTTTAAGAAAAATAATTGGCAGTGTGAACAGTCTAGTGATTTGCTCTAAAAAGGGTAAGTAAAGATTCCTTAGCCTGGAGTGACACGGTAAGACCAATGGGACAGTCCAGGCACTAACATGGTTCAACCTTCTGACACAAATGTGTTAATTCTTGGAAAAACCAGCATCTTGTGAATGCAGTGTACCCTCTTGAATGTCAGCCTGCTTATAGGGAACCAAACACCTGTGGCAGGCGGCTGGGAGCTGTGCCCAGCCGGGATGCCTAGAAGGATCGGGAGAGGGACTTACGCCTCCCCTGGACCACGAGAGGCCACCCGTTCTGGTTTGTATGGAGGCCACGGCAACTGAGCATGGAAGCTCAACCCTATAGGGGCCTGTGGTCACCGCCAGGGGGTGCCCAAAATACTTTGAAGCCCTGGACATGTCACACCCGCAGGTGCTGGCTGAAGTATTTCCAGGGACTCCCGGAGTGCTTCCGGGTGCTCATGCAGTACTTCCGCCACACCAGGAAGTGCCACAGGAAGCTAATCAGGAGGCACCTGGAGCACGTCCGGGTGGACATAAAAGGGGCTGCCTCCCTCCAGTCGTCAGCTGGAGTCGGGTGGAAGAGGTCGAAGCTCGGAGGAGAGGAGTGGAGGTGGTGAAGGCTGGATATTGGAGAAGCCCGGACTTGAGGGTGTGTGGTGCAGGGGCACTGGGTTGTGTGCGGGACTTGGACAATTGTAAATAGTATCGTAAATAAATGTGTTGTGAGTTTGAACCGTTGGTGTCTACCTGTCTGTGCCAGGCCTGGTCTTTCCACACACCATTTAAACTTTGTAACTTGGAAAGGAGAATTTTGAAATTGGCCCTAAACATAACTGGAAGCTGGTATAGATATGTAAGAGCAGGAGTTACATGGCCAGAGTTAATATGTTAGTTATCATCCATGTATTTTGGAAATTGAACAATACAAACAGACTTTGAATAAAGCATTGCAGTAGTCAGTTGTACCTGAGTGAAGTTTCACTTGCTTTTGTATCTCGACCATCTTGTTTCTGTGCCAACAGGTTGATACAAATCGAGATCGGCTGGTTTCATTAGATGAGTTTATGATTTCAACTGGAAAGAAGGAATTTTTGGAACCTGACAGCTGGGAGGTTGGTCGATCATTTATTCCTTTTATTTATTTGTGTTTGCTTATGAGCATTTATCTTTTGAAATATTGTTTTTGGTTTGTTTTTTTTAATCTGTTATATTTTTGTCTGTGGCTGTGCCTACATTTGCTCTCCTGCTTTATGTTTTATTTATTCCAGCTTATATTTTTGTCTATGATGATTTTAGTTTTCTTTATTATTGGTAAAGGTTTTAGTATATCTTTGGTTCTCTATAATTAGACACTGGAGCAACAGCCGGCCTTTACAGAGGAAGAGTTGAAAGAATTTGAAAAGCATATTTCTAATCAAGAGCAAGAGCTGAGCAAGAAGTCTGAGGAACTCCTTAAGCAAAAAGAAGAACTTGAACGACAACAGCAGCAGCTCAATGCCCAGAAACTGGAGCTTCAGCAGGTGTGGTTCAAGGAATATTGATCGACATGCAGCCATATAAATGTCACTGATGTCACACTCTTACAGGGTTGGGGTTTAGCAAGCGGGGGCCAGCATCAATATAGTGCTCGGCCCCCAAGCATTTTTCTCTTTAGAAGTCATTTTATTCTTAAATGTGTTTGTGTTTCTGTTCTCTTTTTTCACTCATAAGGCTGTTGAACACATGGAAAGACTAAGAAGTCAACAGGCTCAGCAGCCTCCTGTGCTGGAGGGCGAACCGAACATTCAGAATGGTATGTAATCGAATCCTGGCGGTGCTGCCTTTGATTATCAAGATGGAAAAACTGCTAAAATTGATCATTTAAATTGTTGCCATCACTGTCTTCATAGATCTTTCATGGCTTTTTTTGTGGTTGCAGGGAGTTTTCTTTGAGCTCGCCATTGATCATTCCACATCCCAAAAGTGTGCGTGTTAGGTTAACTGACAGCTCTACACTGACCTGCTACTAAGAAATCATGCATCAGAAATAGTAAAGGGGAATTAAAAGATACAGATAATAAAATAGCAGATGCCCTAAACATACATTTTTCTGAGGTGTTTACAAGTGATAAGAGTGGATAACCTGCCAGAGGTAAACGTGATTACTAAGGAGGTACTGAGGGATTTGGAAATTGTAGAGAGAGAAGAGCTGCTAAGATTAAATAAGCTGAAATCAAACAAATCACCAGGACCAGATCATATTTACCCGTGAGTGCAGATAGAAACCCTTGACACATATTTTTAGGAAGTCACTGCGCACTGGAGAGATTCCAAAGGACTGGAAAATGGCAAATATCATCCCATTATATAAAAAGGGTGACAGGGCAGATCCAAGCAACTACAGGCCAGTAAGCTTAACATGCATCACAGGAAAATTAATGGAAGGAATTATTAAGGATAAGATTGAGCAACACCTGGCAAGGACAGGACAGTCAGTGTGGGGTCAGAAGAGGGAGGTTGTGTTTTACTAACAGGCTGGAATTCTATGAGGAGGCAACAAAAGGATCTGATCAAAGTGGAGCAGATGAGATTATTATTTTGACTTTCAGAAAGCATCTGATAAGGTGCCACATGAGAGGGTGGGCATCACATTAAAAGAAGTGTCAGTTCAGGGTGATGTTTGTAGATGGGTGCAGAATTGGCTCAGACACAGGAAGCAGAGGGTGATGGTGCGAGGAACCTCATCAGAACTGGTCGATGTTAAGAGTGGTGACCAGCAGGGGACAGTGCTAGGGCCGCTGCTACTTGTAATATCTGTAAATGATTTAGGTAGGAATATAAGTAACAAGCTGGTTAAGTTTGCAGATGATACCAAGATAGGTGGATTAGCAGATAATTTGGAATCCGTTATACAGTAATCCCTCCTCGATCGCGGGGGTTGCGTTCCAGAACCCCCCGCGATAGGTGAAAATCCGCGAAGTAGAAACCATATGTTTGTATGGTTATTTTTATATATTTTAAGCCCTTAGAAACTCTCCCACACTGTTTATAAATATTCTCCGCACAGTTATACAGTAAACCCTCGTTTATCGCAGTTAATCCACTCCAGACAGATAAATGAATTTCCACGAAGTAGGATTCTTTATAAATCTAATATTTTCGCAGTTAGAGCATTGAAAACCTGTTTACGACCTTCTAAATACGTTTTTAACATTATTAGAGCCCTCTAGACATTAAATAACACCCTTTAGTCAAAAGTTTAAACTGTGCTCCATGACAAGACAGAGATGACAGTTCTTTCTCACAATTAAAAGAATGCAAACATATCTTCCTCTTCAAAGGAGTGCCGTCAGGAGCAGAGAACGTCAGAGAGAGAGAGAAAAGTAAACAATCAAAAATCAATAGGGCTGTTGGGCTTTTAAGTAAACGAAGCACCTCGATAAAGCAGCCGCAACGAAGGGATCAATGTGAAGGTAGTCTTTCAGCATTTTTTAGAGGAGCGTCCGTATCTTCTAAGCAAACAGCCACTGTGCAAACAGTCTCTGTGCTCACACTCCCTCGTCAGGAGCAGAGAATGTCAGAGAGAGTGAGAGAGACAGAGAAAAGCTAACAATCAAAAATCAATACGGGCTGTTAGAGCTGTGAAGTGTGCGAAGCACCGCGCAGGAAGCATATCGTATATCATTGAGGAGTTTTATTTAATACGTAATACGTGCTCTAATTAGGTAGCTTCTCAGCCATCCGCCAATAGCGTCCCTTGTATGAAATCAACTGGGCAAACAAACTGAGGCAGCATGTACCATAAATTAAAAGACACATTGTCCGCAGAAATCCGTGAACCAGCGAAAAATCTGTGATATATATTTAGATATGCTTACATTTAAAATCCGCGATGGAGTGAAGCCGCGAAAGTCGAAGCGCGATATAGCGAGGGATCACTGTATCATCACAGAAGGACTTGGATAGCATACAGGCTTGGGCAGATTTGTGGCAGATGAAATTTAATGTCAGTAAATGTAAAGAATTACACATAGGAAGTAAAAATGTGAGATTTGAATACACAATGGGGGGGTCTGAAAATCGAGAGTACACCTTATGAGGAGGATTGAGGAGTCGTAGTGGACTCTAAGCTATCAACTTCCTGACAATGTTCAGAGGCCATTAAGAAGGCTAACAGAATGTCAGGTTATATAGCGCCTTGATGTGTGGAGTACAAGTCACAGGAGGTTCTGCTCAAGCTTTATAACACTCTGGTGAGGCCTCATCTGGAGTCCTGTGTGCAGTTTTGGTCTCCAGGCTACAAAAAGGACATAACAGCACAAGAAAAGGTCTAGAGAAGAGCGACTAGGCTGATTCAGGGCTACAGGGGTTGAATTATGAGCTGAGCCTTTACAGTTTAAACAAAGACCTGACTGAAGTGTTCAAAATTATGAAGTGCAGTGGATCAAGACTGTTATTTTAAAATGAGTTCATCAAGAACACGGGGACACAGTTGGAAACTTATTAAGGGTAAATTTCACACAAACATTAGGAAGTTTTTCTTTACACAAAGAATGATAGACACTTGGAATAAGCGACCAAGTAGTGAGGTAGACAGTAAGACTTTAGGAACTTTCAAAACTCGTCTTGATGTTTT
Organism: Polypterus bichir lapradei; assembly: GCA_026402145.1. Classification (NCBI taxonomy): domain Eukaryota; kingdom Metazoa; phylum Chordata; class Cladistia; order Polypteriformes; family Polypteridae; genus Polypterus; species Polypterus bichir. Next base: position 2,093,381 of record JANRMT010062810.1, read on the forward strand.
TTTGGAAAAAATAAGTGGAGAGGACTGGCGAGATTTGTTGGGCTGAATGGCCTGTTCTCATCCAGTGTGTTCTAATGTTCTAAGGGGTTTGCGTATCTGCCTTAGCTTGTCTGGTGATTAGGACTGTAAATGTGTTGGACAATTATCTAATTGCAACATTTTAAAGCAATAATTCAATTATTTTCTGTTTCTAACTTGTTCCTATGTGTTGTGACAGAAAGGGGGTGCTGTCGTCCCCTTGAATCCTCAGATCAGACGCTAGACACCAGATAAAACTTCAATAATTAAATTTATTTAGACAATAATGTGCACCAAGTGCCCTCCACTCCACTATACTCATAAATAATCACAATCACAGTACAATAATCCAATCCTCCACTCCCAAACGCGTTGTCACCCTGCCTCCCAACTCAACGCTCTGGTGTTTCCCACAGCCCTTTATAGTCCTTGACTCGGAAGTGCTTCTGATCCCTCAGTCCATGTGATTACCCAGCACTTCCGGATCAGGTGAAAACTCTTCTTCTTGTTCAGCCCGGAAGTACTTTATTTCTTCAGTCCTCGTGACAGGGAAGTACTTCCGGGCTATACGGACAATACACGTCCTTGAGCCTCCCTGCAGCGTCCTCTGGTGGCCTCCATGGTATTCAGCAGGGCTGTGAAGGAAAACTCCAAGGTCCGTGATGCCCTGCTGGAATTCGGGGCATCTCCATGCTGCAGGAAGGGCTCCACCCGGCAGCTTGGGGGTATTGGCCGGGATAAGCTGCCGGCCATAGTCCACAGTGTAAAGAATCAGATGAAAGGATGTAGTTGCTATATCGATTCACATCCCCAAGTCCAAAAAAGCTGGGACAGGGTGGAAAATGCTAATAAAAACAAAATTTGTAAAGTCTGTTCACCTTACACTTTACTGTAAATACTACAACAACAAACAATTTGATGTTTCACCTCGTGTACTGATTTTTTTTTTTGGAGAGTATACACTTGGTCGAATCTGATGAGACACTCCAGTCGAGCGTTTGCCAGTGTCTCATAGTTCCATTTCTTCTAACAGCATTTATTAATCCTCTGGGCACTGAAAAGACAATTTTGTTAAGTTTAGCAGGCTGAATTTTCACACCCATTCATCTGTTATGCAGGACTTCCAATTGTCTGGGGCACTTTGTGGCCGTATTTTGCACGTCGTAATGCGCAACTCCACGTCTCATCCCCACACTCTCTTCTTACGCAGACATGCACCAGTAATCCGGGCTGAAGTGGGCTCAGCGGTGTCCTGCTGGAAAGTGCAGCATCTGGATGACAGCATATGCTGCTCCAAAATGTGTGCCAATCTTTCTGCATCAATGGTTCTCTCACAGCTGTGCATATTACTGACAGAGTTGCATATCACGACAGACGTTGAAGTTTGGACTTGACACTTACAACAGCTTGGATGATCCTCTTTGTCTTATGCCCAGAGAGCACAATGGCTGTTTTTTTCCAAGAGATATTTGAAATGTTGACTCTTTGCACCACAAAGCACAATTCCACTGTGCTGTTCCATCTCAGATGAGAACAAACCTAGAGATGTCAGCTTCGCTTTTGGATAGTGTTGAATTTTTGGCCTCTCTTTGTCTTTTATAGATCCCTGTGTAACAAAGGCGCTATATTGGCACCAACCCAACACAAACTGACACGGAGGCATGTATAAAATAACACAAAACCTTTATTTTTCTTCACCTGTGGGGCACATCTTCCCCGTGAACCCCACAGGCAATACACAGTCCCACAAGCACTTAACTACACACAACACAATCCTTCCTCTGGCGGCACCACCACTCCTCATGGTTAACCTCGTCCTCTTCCTCCCACTTCTGGCCAATGAGTGGTGGTGGCCGTCCCCTTATATAGCCCACCCGGAAGTGCTCCAGGTCCTTGATCACCTCTTGCTAATTGCACTTCCTTCCGGGGCTGTAGAGGTGTCCAGGTTGGCTCCGGGATCCATGCAGCACCCCCTGGCGGCCACCCCAGATCCCCACAGGGTTGTGGAGAACTCCATCTCCCATGGAACCCTGTGGGAAACTGAGGCAACATCGTCAGCCAGGGAGGCTGCCACCAAGCGTCCCAGGGGAGGTACTGACATTGGACCCGGCCGGCCGCCCGCCACACCTGGCTTGTATTCAAATTATTATTTTTTGTCTCTTTTGTTTATTCTTAATTCTTTTGTTTATGTTGACTGTGTACATCATTCTTTATTTTTGATTGTGTCTACAGTATTTATGTAAGCTGCCTTTGTTATATTCTGCGTATTTTGTGTGTTGTCCCCCAAGAGGAGCGGCCAACTTCCAATCACCGCCAGCATTGTGGCTCATATCGAATGTGCTTAGGACTGGTGTGTTCTTCTGCTTTTGTGTATTTAATGTGTTCAGTGATTTTCTAGATATGTTACATTCTAAGGGCCGATTTATACTTCACGTTCAGAACGCGTACGCGCCCGCATCATGGCTGCCACACGTTCCCAGCGTTCATTTCACGCGTCCTCTGAGCAGGTCCTCAGAAATTAACACGACGCGTGCGCAAGTTGCAGTACCAGCAAAAAGTCGGGGGCGCAGTGTGCTAAAAGTCGGAACGTGACGTCAGAGTCTCTGTTTACTATCTACATGTGACAGCAAGCCTCTATGGAGATCCTTCAGGGATCGATGTTCACGCTTTGCTGTTTGATGAATGGTTCAAAGTGGTGAAGCAAAATGCCGACATACAGATGCATTCGTGGTGCTTTTATATTCAAGCGTCACATATTCCCGATCGTAATGACACGATACATTTTAAAAGTCTCACATACTATATTTTGTGCCGTCTTTTTTTTTTTTTTTGCAACTTCACAACAGCAACATAATGTATAGCGCTGTATTTGAGCCACTGAGAAAAAAATAAAGGACACGGTGAAAACATGTATTTTGTGATTAAAGTGGAAATTTTGACTTTAATCTCAAAATGTCCACTTTAACCTCGTAGTTTACTTTATCATTAAAGCAGACCATCGTAAATGTCATCCCAATTTTTAATCGCTATGAGCTTCTTGGACCTGACAGCAGTGGCAAGCAGCAATAGATCACCACACAGAGCAAATTAAATGTCTGATATTCCAACTCTCTGCACATTTAGAATCTTTAGATTTATACTTGATATCACTTTCATGATGAAATGCATTAAAGTGTGTATGTTACATTTTACATATAATTACGTTTAAATAATGAATACTGTTAATAATTACACACATGGGGGGAATAGTTACACACATGTGGTGACACGGTGGCGGGGCGGTAGCACTGCTGTCTCGCAGGGAGTTATTTTGCTGGTATTTCCTGCTTGTATTCCACACTGTGCTCCGGTTTCCTTCCAAAGATATTCAGATTTGGGGATTCGGTGCCGCTAAAATGACGCCAGTGTATGTGAGTGCTTGCATTCACCATGCAATGAGCTGAGGCCTCGTCCAGGGATTGTTTCTCACTCGTGCCCAATGTTTGCTGGAATGGACACATCCCTGGATTGATGGATTTAATCAATAAACATCCTTTGTCAGAGCTATTGCGGTAAGGTGTCATCGTAATTTAATGGGTGTTCTAGGCAATTCACAACACAGAGAAGCCGAACATGTTCTCACCGTGATATCTCGCACTGCCACCTGGTGGATTCCTCCAGATTTACGTAAAGTACGCGCGCAAGTATAAACACTACAACGCTTGCGTAGCAGGAGCATCCTCTGCAGCATGCGTCGCGTCGCGTGAAGTATAACTCCGGCCTTAGGATTTCATATTGGGAGTTTTTTGTTGTATAGGATTGCCTTAATTGTTTTGGACAAATCCTATTGCCTTTGTGCTCCACAAAGCTTTATTGTTATTAAAACACATTTTTTGTGAAGAATAAATCTTTTATTTTATAAAGATTCTATGAGGCCCTTTTTGTGTCTAGCTGGGTTTTTTGACAGGATTTCCCCTCAATTTGGCATATTTAGAAGTGCTTCTGGTACTCCTAGTTCATGAATTTTGCATAGTTAAACCTTAACTTGCATCTGTGGAAAGGTTAAATTATGTGGGTTCAGGATATGGATGGATGGTTTAAAATATTAGAACAATCTAGATGAGAAAAGTCTACATAGCACATGCACTTCAGAACAGGTCATCCACTTGAAGCTAAATGTGGTCAGGCCTGGCCAGTACTTGGATGGGAGACCATCTAGGAAAAGCTGGGTTGTTGCTAGAAGAGGTGTTGGTGAGGCCAGCAGGGGGTGCTTACCCTGTGCTCTGAATGTGGATCACAGTGCCCCAGTGCAGGGATGGGGACAAAAATGTGCTGAAAAACTGGTGCTGTCCTTCAGGTGAGACGTAAAACTGCATTACCTGACTGTCAGTGGTCTTAAAAGATCCCTGGACTTCCTTTGTAAAGAGTAGGGTTTATCTTGATGTCCTGGCTACATTGCCAACCACGGCCTACTCATTCTGGTCCCCTAATCATCCCCTGTCTCTAATAGGCCATGTCTCTCACCCTATCACCACCTAATAGGAGGAAAATGATTGAATATTACATATTTGTGAGTGGCTTAAGTATGTGAACCTTTGCTTTCAGTATCTGGTGTGACCCCCCAATAACTGCAACTAAACGTTTCCGGTAACTTTTGCTCATTCCTGCACACTGGCTTGGAGGAATTTGAGTCCATTCCTCCGTACAGAACAGCTTCATCTCTGGGATGTTGGTGGGTTTCCTCACATGAACTGCTCACTTCAGGTCCTTCCACAACATTTCGATTGGATTAAGGTCAGGACTTTGACTTGGCCATTCCAAAACATTCACTTTATTCTTCTTTAACCATTCTTTGGTAGAACGACTTGTGTGCTTAGGGTCGTTGTCTTGCTGCATGACCCACCTTCTCTTGAGATTCAGTTCATGGACAGATGTCCTGACATTTTCCTTTAGAATTTTCTGATATAATTCAGAATTCATTGTTCCATCAATGATGGCAAGCCGCCCTGGCCCAGATGCAGTAGAACAGGCCCAAACCATGATACTAGCACCACCATGTTTCACAGATGGGATAAGGTTCTTATGCTGGAATGCAGTGTTTTCCTTTCTCCAAACATAACACTTTTGATTGAAACCAAAAAGTTCTATTTTGATCTCATCCGTCCACAAAACATTCTTCCAATAGCCTTCTGGTTTGTCCACGTGATCTTTAGCAAACTGCAGACGAGCAGCAATGTTTTTTTCTCCTTGCAACCCTGCCATGCACACCATTGTTGTTCAGTGTTCTCCTGATGGTGGACTCATGAACATGAACATTAGCCAATGTGAGAGAGGCCTTCAGTTGCTTAGAAGTTACCCTGGGGTCCTTTGTGACCTCCCCGACTATTACACGTGTGCCTTGCTCTTGGAGTGATCTTTGTTGGTCAACCACTCCTGGGGAGGGTAACAATGGTCTTGAATTTCCTCCACTTGTACACAATCTGTCTGACTGTGGATTGGTGGAGTCCAAACTCTTCAGAGATGGTTTTGTAACCTTTTCCAGCCTGATGAGCATCAACAACTCTTTTTGTGAGGTCCTCAGAAATCTCCTTTGTTCGTGCCATGATACACTTCCACAAACGTGTTGTGAAGAGCAGACTTTGATAGATCCCTGTTCTTTAAATAACACAGGGTGCCCACTCACACCTGATTGGCATCCCATTGATTGAAAACACCCGACTCGAATTTCACCTTCAAACTAACTGATCATCCGTGAGATTCACATACTTTTGCCACTCACAAATATGTAATATTTGATCATTTTCCTCAATAAATAAATGACCAAGTATAATATTTTTGTCTCATTTGTTTAACTGGTTTCTCTTTTTCTACTTGTAGGACTTGAGTGAAAATCTGATGATATTTTAGGTCATATTTATGCAGAAATCTAGAACATTCTAAAGGATTCACAAACTTTCAAGCACAACTGTAAATGTAAAAGAATTTAAAAAAAAACAACAAAACTTGCCAGTCCTATCCACTTAATTCTTACAAAATAACATCAAGTTGAGTGTCGGAGGTCCCTAAAGTCCTTCTGCCTACCATACTACTTAGTTTCTTATTCCATGTGTCAGTTGTTCTGTGTGTAAAGAAAATTTTGTAATGTGTGTGCAAAATCTTCCCTCGACAAGTTTCCAGCTGTGTCTCCATGTTCTTGATGAACTCATTATAAAGCCACAGTGTCCATCCACTGGACTAATTCCCTTCATACTTTTAAATACTTCCGTCATTTCTCCTCCTAATTTCTGTAAAGGCTCAGCTCTTTTAATCTTTCCTCATAACTCATCTCCTGTAGCCCTGAATCAGCCTCATTGCTCTCCTCTGGACCTTCTCTAGTGCTGTTATGTCTTTGTGAAGACCCAAACTGCACACAGGACTCCAGATGAGGCCTCACCAGTGTGTTATAAAGCTTGAGCAGAACCTCCTGTGACTTGTACTCCACACATCAAGGCGCTATATGATAGATAGATAGATAGATATGAAAGGCGCTATATAACCTGACATTCTGTTAGCCTTCTTAATGGCTTCTGAACACTGTGTGGAAGTTGATAGCGTTGAGTCCGCTACGACTCCTAAGTGCGTCCCATGAGGTGTACTTTTTATGTTCAGTGCTCTGTTTATAATGGAAGTTCAAACAATCTGTATTGTAGTTAGAGTACATTTATAGAAGCATAAAGTGAATGGATTGCTGTTGTCTGGGTAATCTGTCATATTTATTTATTTTTTTATTTTTTGCTTGACTAATACTAATTTACAGCAAGCTATTCATTAAATGCTTAGTTGTGCTATGTATCTACTTTTTACATTCAGCAATGGTGTTCTAACTAAATGGTGGCACATAAACCGGAGGACTAAATGGATTAGCTGGGACACTTAACATTCAAGGTGACCTGCAGAGCGTTCGGCTGTAAAGCATCGACTACATTTATAACGGAGTTCTACTGCCGGATAAATGGAAAATGCTATTGTGATTGGACTTGTATTTAGAGAGCAGGCAGTTATTGATCAGATGTGGCCTGGCAAAAAATAAAATGAAAAGAGGATAACACAGAAAAAGCAGATGTATTTGAAAGGAATGCCTTTGCCAACTCTGTAATAGCACAAATGTTAATGATGTCGTATCTGCGTCAATTTACATGATGTCTTCAGCTACTGCCATTTGTTTCGTAGGCTGAGTTTACTAATCTGTGCTCCAGTCTTTAAGAAGGTTATCTGTGCCTCTCTAAAAATAGTTGAGTGAAAACTCCCTGGCATCTCAGTGCTCTGATTACAGTGAGGGCTTACACGTGATTGGCTGATTGTGCCACCACGTTCAAGAAGCACATAAATAAAATGTTACCAGTGTTAATCTTCTCTATTTCGCCCTTTGTCCATTTTCAAACCCGTACTTTCCTGTTTAGGATTAGAATAAAGACCTTTGGAATGGTATGGCAGAGGTTAGCATTGCTGCCACCCAGCTCCCATGACTTGGATTCGATTTCTGCTCAGGTCACCTGGCTTTCCAGGAGTACTGTGGATTTCCTCCCACATCGTAAAAGGTTGTGACCGCATATTTTACCAGTATAATTGCATGCCTGTTATTCATGGTTGGTTTATACCTTTTGCTGGGATACATTGAGACACCATCAGCTGTGTACTGGAGCAATGCAGGGAGTGTTAGCTGCACGAATGGGCCAGGTTCAATGGTGGGAAATGCACTGTGTGAAGGTGTTTCTGCCATAAAGTGTCGCTACAAAGCCACAATAACAAATCTTCTTATATCATACGCTACCGTGGCTGTCCGTTGGTCTGTCCAGGATTTAAAATCACCTGTTGCTCGCAAACCATTTGACCTATTGACCTGAAATTTGGTACACATATACTACGTGACGTCCACTGTCCACTTTTGTGGTGATGATAGACATCCAAGATTATTCCTCTTTTTATTTTTATTTTATTTTATTGCAGAATCAACTCTCGGCATTGGGCCACAGGGCGGCCGTGTGGCGCATGCATACGGGCGCCTTTCTCATCCCTACCACCTTCATTGTCACTTCCTCAACCTCTTCATATCTTGAATCATTCTTGAGGCAGAGTGAACACTTAAGGGCCAGCTTAAGTGAAAAATTAAGAAAAACGTACTAAGTAATTGCAACACAAAAACTGACTTAATCAGTTTTAACGCGAAAAGATGCTGACGGACAAAGAGAAGAAGCGGGCTGCTACAGTGGAGAAAACAAGCTTCTCACGAAGCATAAAGCGCATCCGCCTCTGAGCAAACGAATGCTAATTGTACAGAGAAAGAGCTTGAAAACTACAAGTCAAGTGTATTCATTACAGTCCACCGTTACTGGTAATTTTATGTTTAGCTTGTATTAAATCGTCTTTCAGTCTTACAGTCCACGGCTTGGAAATTCAGCAGAATGAACACCACTGTAGCAGTCAGGACCCTCACTGTCCATGTCTCTCTCTGTTCTCAATCCTTTCCCTTCTATGGGTACTGTCGTAGCATGGAGTGGTGTGGAAGGTGGAAGGCTATGGAGGGCTGCTGGGTTGAGCAGAGTAGTGGGAGATTTGTGGTACTCCAGCATGTCCAGGGTGCTCTCACACTTTTTATGCTTTTTTTTTTTTTTTTTTGTTCCTTTTTATTAATTTTATTACAATCCGTACAAATCAATCAAGTTTTTACAAAAAGAAAAATTAAGTTAAGAACAAATCGATCCCCACCCCTGAGAGAGAGAGCAAGCCAAACGGCGTGAAATTTAAGACCTGTAAACATACCTAAATTAATAGATTCTGTGTGCTTTATGAGATTATTTTAAAATATTACTGATTAGATCCTGCCATGTTTTGAAAAAAGTCTGTACGGATCCTCTGAGTATTTGATTTTTTTCCAATTTCAAATAATATAACACATCGGTTTCCCACTGACTTAAAAGAGGAGAGTTTGGGTTCTTCCAGTTTATCAGAATAAGTCTGCGTGCCAAAAGTGTAGTGAATGCAATCACAATTTGTTTGTCTTTCTCCACCTTAAACCCATCTGAAAGAACCCCAAACACAGCTGTTAATGGGTTAGGAGGGATTGTGAGACCAAGGCTGTATGAAAGGTAATTAAAAATTTTCGTCCAGAATAATGTTAATTTGGTGCAGGACCAGAACATGTGACCTAGTGAGGCTGGGACTTGGTTGCAATGTTCGCAGGTTGGATCATGCCCTGGAAAGATTTTGGAGAGTTTTAGTCGAGACAGATGTGCTCGATATATAATTTTGAGTTGTATAATTGTATGCTTTGCGCATATGGAGCTCGAGTGAATTCTCTGCATTGCTACTTTCCACTCCTTTTCTGATATATTAATTGAGAGATCCTTTTCCCAGTTTCCTCTTGGATCTTTGAAAGGGAGGGACTGTAAAATGATTTTATATATTGCAGAGATGGTGTCTGACTCCTTGAGATTGAGCAATATTTTTCCAGCATGGATGAGGGTGCAAGATGAGGAAAATCTGGAAGGTTCTGTTTAACAAAGTTCCTGATTTGAAGATAGTGAAAGAAATGTGTAGCTGGAATGTTAAATTTGGAATGTAATTGTTCATAGGATGCAAAGACATTGTCTATATAAAGATCTCTAAGCAAGTTAATTCCAAATTTGTTCCAGATATTAAAAACTGCATATGTTTGCAAAGGTTGAAAGAGGTGGTTCTCTTGCAGAGGTGCCACAGATAGAAGCTTCTCCGTCTTAAAATGCTTTCTACATTGGTTCCATATTCTAAGTGAGTGAAGCACAATTGGGTTATTAGTATATTGCCGATAACTTGTGTTTATTGGAGCACAGAGCAAGGAATACAAAGAAGTACTGCAGGATTTTACTTCTATTGCGGTCCAAGCCTGTGTATGTTCTTCTATTTGTGTCCAGGTTCTTATCGCCTGTATATTTGCTGCCCAGTAATAAAACTGGAAGTTAGGCAGAGCCATGCCGCCTTCTGCCTTTTGTCTTTGTAAGGTCGCTCTTTGAATGCGTGGATGTTTTGAATTCCAAATAAATGAGGTTATTGTTGAATCTAATTGCTTAAAAAATTATTTATTAATGTATATTGAAATGTTTTGAAATAAAAAAAGGAGCTTAGGAAGAATATTCATCTTAACAGTGTTAATTCTTCCAGCTAGTGTGAGACTTTTTATGCTCTTAAGATGATATCGTTTTGGTACAACTCAGTCCGTGTTTCACCAGGAGCTTCATCCCTTTTGCTAGAAATCGTTAGGAACAAAGAACTTTCTCAGCATTTCTCCTGGCAGAGCCCTAGAAATATGAACTGTTACAGTGCAACAGTGAGAACAAAATCAAAAATGAATAATAAAAAGAAAAAGCATGTAATGTAACATAATTATAATAGTAATAAACGTAAATGAAGCATATGTTATATGTGAAAGAACAGTTTCATGAAGGGGCTATGTATCTGAGGTCAAAAGTATTAAGTACACACACACACCAGTAATCTGCACGATCACCCTCTTTACATAACGGGATACTATTTGCCATTTCCCAGTCCTTCAGAACTTCCCCAGTGCACAGTGACTTCCTAAAAATGTGCGTCAAGGGTCTCTGGCTGCACTTGCTAACCTCCTTAAGCACTCTGTGATGAATATCTGGTCCTGGTGATTTGTTTGATTTGAGCGTATTTAATCAATGCAGCTCTTCTCCCTCTTATCTCATTACTTAATGATTCAACATTCATGCTCATGATTTTACCTTAAGTCTTGAACAGAGGTCTGAGCTGTCTGTCGAGTACTTCTTTAAAGAATGTTATGTTTAAGAAAATGTCTTGGATTTCAGCCTATTTAATCTGAGCAGCACTTCTCCCTCTACAATTTCCTAATCACTCAGTACCTCCTTAGTAGTCCCTGTTACCGCTGGGAGGTTATCCACTTCCTCTAATGTGAAGTCTTTAGAAAAATGCAACTTTAGAGCAGTGTCTGTATTTTGTTAATTCTCCTTTCCTATTCCGGATGCACGTCACCTCCTCCTTGATTGTTCTTTTTCTGCTAAAACACATTACATCTCGCCTGAAGAAGGGGCCTGAGTTGCTGTGAAAGCTTGCATGTTGTAATCTTTTTAGTTAGCCAATAAAAGGAGTCATTTTGCTTGACTTTTCACTACTAAAACACTGAAAGGATCTCTTAGGGTCGTCTTTCGCCTTATCTGCTATATTCCTCTCTAACTGCCCTTTAGCTTCCCTAATATCGATTTTTAATGTTTGCCCTCATAATCGTCTATGCCCTCCGATTTACATTGGAGTTGTCTTGCATGCCTTTATCATCTGTTTTTTCCTTTGCAGCTTCTTTTTCAACTCTTCATTAACCCACTGCAGAGTTATTTTAATTTCCTACGAATTCCAAATTTTGAGATGCACCTGTCCCACAGTACATGTAAATTGTTTTTTAAACCTGCTGCGCTGCTCCTCAACTGTCTCCACACTTAAAAGTTTATCCCAGTCAAATTGATATTTCATCAGCTCCAAAAGGGGGCACCAGAATTCAATTAAGTCATTACAGGGAAGTCAATAAATAAAAGACTTCTAGTAAATTCCAAAGGAAAGGTTTTAGCCACAATACTTGGATAGGGAATGGCAACCAGAGGTGACCTTTTAACTAAATTGTGTAATTGATGCCTAGCATTGACACCCTCGCCACCATGCCCCATACAAGCAGGATCCACCTGTTGACAACAGGATCACAAAATAATGGTGCTGACTGAAAGTAAGGATGGCATTGTGCCAAGAGTCGATTTATTTTAAATGCAAAAACTAACTTCAGACTCCTAAACCTTTCAATGTGTAGAGTGTTGATGCAGGGAGAGGTACAAAAAAAAAGAAACGTGAAAAGTCTACACCTCCATCTTGTTCAGGTGAACTTGTTTTGTGTCTTTCAGGTGCTGTGCAGCCTCCTTCGGAAACGGGAAACCATCAGCCGCCAGCTGCAGGTGATGCCAAGCCACAGGAGTCGCATCAGTAGTCTCGAGTGCCTCACTTTCTGAGTGTGTGTGTGTGTGTGTGTGTGCGCACGTGTGTTTGTACTATTGCTTCACACACACACACACACACTTACAACCACAGGATCCAGTTTACAGCTCTAATGATAATTTCAGATATGGAATTCAAATGTTTCTGTTCTCCAAGTGAGTCAGCTGTCCAGTTTGAAAGAAAATGGCAAAGCAACACAGAATCGTTTGGAGTAAACTGCAGATGTTACTGCCTGGAAAGACTTTGTAAATTAATTTTCTTTCAATTTTGTAATCCCAGGTGCACATTCCTATTAGCTGTCATCCTGCACATCTCAGTAAATCATGCTGCTGCCGCTGCTTCCCACTTAAAAGGAGGCCATACCGTGGGGGTCAAGCTTCATTTTGCTAGGTTTTGTTAAATGGACTTCATTTTATCCCAACCTTTATGCTGCCATATGTTAAAGTGAGTCCATTTAACTTGACGTCTCCTTGTAGTGACGGGCTTGGCGTTGGTTACACCTACAGATCTGGAGTGATTTGAGAACGAGGGAGAGGAATTTGAGTGCTTGTGTGCGTGTGTCTTTGTCTATGTGCGTGTCTGTGTCTGTGTGTATATGTGTGTGTGTTCACGTCCCCGCTTCAGAGACACTCCAGAGCTTTAGTCGCCATACCAAGTCAGTTTTATGAATCGATCCTCCTGTGCGACCCCCTCCTTCTCAATACCTGTAATTGAAAGCTGCCATGTTTAGAGTGTACCACATATCCAGCCCCTCTTTAATTTATTATGCTTATGTTCAAATCGTTTCGCTTTACTGAGGAGTGCATCATGTTGGTGAAAGTGTGAGATTTTCTGGGGGCTCATTTCCGCATTTGGCATTTCCACATTGGCACCCAGTGCTTCTCAGACCGATTGTGCTGCTCTCTCCTGGTTGGGGTCGCTGACTGGACTGTACAGGACAGGACATGACGAGTACCTTTGACGTCCCAATTCCTCTCTCTTATGTTGTTGCCACATATCAGAATGCATTTTATAAAAACAAATGTTGAGATGAATGTATAAGTGAAAGATCTGAAAGTCTGAATGTTGTTAATATATGAAACGTGTGCACTCTTGAGCAGGGCTGCAGATGCATAACCTCGGGCCTTAAGAACTAGAACGGGCCTAAGCCCCGATGCCCCCTGACACTGATGGAGGGAAGCCCTTCAAGACCTTTGTTAGACTGTTGTAGACTGTGAGTAAAATCACAACAGCTTGAACATGGCTCCATCTTTAAGATTACACAACCGAGGAGGCGATGGTGGGCATTGGGCCCCCTTCACCATGTTGAGACCCAAAGACTCTCTTGGACTGTGGAAGAAATCAAATTTCACAGCCTGGCATCACACCAGTCTAGGCAGTCACGAGGGGTGCAGGCTTTGATGGGCACTACTGTGGATGGCAGAGAGTCCCCCTTGACATGTTATGGCCAGAAGTCTGCTAAAAATGGCCTACGGGGACAGGGAAAGCCGAGTTGTGGCCCTGCGTTTCAGGAATACTGCTGTCCTTTCTCCTTTTTATTTTTTTCTTTTCCTACTATATGATGTTTATTTTAGTGGCAATGAATTCGGAAAAAGATTTGTATCCCCCAGATGTTTCTCAGAAACACTTTTTTAATTAGTGGATTTTGTTCTTTGGTTGGTGCAATGTAGTAAACATTCAGAAACGGATTAAATCTGATGATTTAAACTTGGACTGTTAACGTTTCCTTTACGTCACCTGTACACTCAAGGGAAAAAGAAAGTACCCCCTTCCTTCAGTTCTGCGAGTTTACTAATCGGGGTCTCAATCACAATTGTGTTATCATCAACTAACATTTTACCAGCAGGGTAATCTTACTTCGGGTGGCAAATAAAACACAACAGATTTCAGTCGAAAACATTTGGAGGACTTGGCTGAGATGCCAGCTTTTTGTGCCCAGCTGGTATGTTTTACCAGTTCTCGTCAGGCATTTGTGTGTGGCCGGGGTGCTTCATACAGTAAAGGATGCATTGAGCTCCAGTAGTGCATAGCCATGGAAGGAAGAACAACAAAACTACAGTGGAACCTTGGGTCACGACTATAATTTGTTCCAAAACTCTGGTCGCAACCCGATTTGGTTGTGACCCGAAGTAATTTCCCCCATAGGATTGTAT
>JANRMT010062810.1:2107963-2119314 GCA_026402145.1 Polypterus bichir lapradei
CTCTCTCTCTCTCACGCTCGCTCGCTCTCTCTCTCTCTCTCACGCTCGCTCGCTCTCTCTCTCTCTCTCACGCTCGCTCGCTCTCTCTCTCTCTCTCTCACGCTCGCTCGCTCTCTCTCTCTCTCTCACGCTCTCTATCTCGCTCACTCACTTTCTCTCTCTCTCTCGCTTGCTCGCTCGCTTGCGCTCTCTCTCTCTCTCGCGCTCACTCTCTTGCTCTCTCTCTCTCTCTTGCTCTCTCTCTCTCTTTCTCGTTCGCTCATTCGCTGCACAGGGAGAGACTGAACATGTGCAGAAATCATCGGCGCGTACGAACCGGAAGAGAAACTGGCTTGTTCGTCACCCGAGTGTGTGGTCGTGAACAGATGCAAAAGTTTGGCAAACTTTTTGGTTGTAACCCGATTTGTACGTGTTCCGACACATTCGTGACCCGAGGTTCCGCTGTACGGGAAATGAGCTGCCATGACTCCCAAGAGGATAAGTGGAGTGATGATGACAATGACACTTGTAATTATTCTCTTTTTCACCACATGGAGTCTCACACACGGTGGAACGGATGTGAGGTCCACAAAAGGCTCCACGCCAGGACTTCTTTGCCTCACCCCAGTGGGCCTAATTCCATCTGCATGGACCAGTCTCGCAGTCAACAGGGGTTTAAATATCAAATATCACTTGGGCTGAAGGCCCACTGGACTCTCCTTAGTGCCAGACTTCATCAACGCCAGCTGGAAGGCACAAGACCGCGTAAGAGGTATGGCAGAGGAAGGACTCACACACACAGCTGTTTAGTGGACCTTGAAAGGACCCTGGTTATCTCCTGTTGTTCTTCAAGGGGGAGGATTGCTGTCCTATGAGCCTTCATGCCACACCGGCGGTCTTCTTACCTTCTGCTGGGTCTGATCTGCTGCACTGTTCATCACATCTGACCCTGCTCTCAGACCCCCAAAGGTGAAAAGACAATTTCAAAGTATAGTGAATCAAAATCAAAAATCTCCTTTTAATCCCCCTCAGCAGTCACTGAAACCCACCTGCCCAGCAGCAGGGTCTGAGCTGCCCCGTGGAGTCTCGCCTGCCTGTTCTCTCACAGGTCAAGTCACTACACTAATAATCATGGTCAAGAATCGGCCAATAGTTCACTTGACCAGGGCCAAGATGTAAGACAGAAGTCGCAGTTCCACCCAGAAAGAACTCGTAAGCATGGAACGTTTAAACAGGCAGTGATTTCATTGGGGTTTTTGGATTGAATCCTCGGCCTTGGACAAACCAGGAAGTCCAGAGGATTCAGCAGAGGATCAGCGGATTATTTTCCCCCCACTGTATGGTAAGAACACGAGGATCTCAGACTCAAACGGTGCAGGACTGTTTATTAGAAACCACACCCCCTTAATGTCCTCTACAAGGAGCTCCAAGGAGGACCAGAGAACCCGACACCCACATGGAAGTCTGTCAAAGTCCTCTCGCTCCTCCATCTCCTTCCACGTTCCTGCTTCTCTAGGAGTTACCATGATGGCTCCTGTCTGTTGGTTTTACCCGCAGGTCCTCACCAGGATGTAAATATTTTTAAGATCACACTTAACAAAGATGTATTTCGATTAGTGCTGGGCAGCGATTAAAATTTTTAATCATGATTAATCGCAGGCATTCACAGCAATCACATTATGTGAAAAATTCAATAATGAACTCCAAAGCAGTGTATTGCGAGTATTTGGTTTGCAAACACGTTAAACAAATAAGGGGCTTTAACAGCCGTATTCGCTTCACATAGCAGCAGTTAAAATATTTCTTGTGAGTCTCAACTTAAACATGAATGTAATCAAATCAAATATAAAACCAAAGCTGTTTGCCACTGCCAGGGCATTAACGTTTTATCGAGTTTGTAACCCTCAGAGTCCTGAGCCGCGATCACAACATTATAACAGGCACCAAACGAGAAACAGCAAGTTCACATTTCTAAATCTGCTTTCTTTTTTATCTGAACAAATACCAGCAGAAACATTTTCTTTTATCAGGGAGCAGCATAAACAGTCGTATGTTCAGTAGCAACTCTTTGAGGGCTAATATTTTTTCCAAAAAACTCAGTTTTCTGAAAAGCGTACCCATAAATCAACATAAAATGTCTGTTACTGCCTGTTGTGCAGCGGCGGCGGTGGCTCGATGGCCAACAGGAATGCACGGTGGGCTGGCTGCCTGGCCGTCTCTGTGAGACAGGTGTGCGCGGGTGGCAGTGAGATGCAGTATGGTTTGTACCTCCTGTCTGTCCTCCCAGGCGAATGTTGTCATCGGTGTATCAGCTACACGAACGTGTTCACGATCAGCCACGATCAGCCAGGGACTGATAAGCTGATCTCCAGATCACTTGCATCAAAATCGGAGTCCGACAAATCGGAGTCCGATTCAGCGATAATACGAAACAAGTTTTGCTTTAAGCATTCACTTTGGTGTCTCCACGTGCCATTTCAGAAGCTGTTTGCTCTTCGCTACTCACCCACGCGCAATGAATCAGGGTCAAATCAACCAAAGCTAACTTTCCTTCTAGCAAAAGCGTATCAAAGCGCTGTAACACGAAGATCACTCATCTCTATTGATTGTTAGCGAGACTGAGGCTTTCAAAATAATAACAAAAAATTTGTTAACGCCCGATAAAATAATTGACAGTGTAATTAATGAATGCGTTAACGCGATAATAACGACTTAACTTGCTCAGCCCTAATTTCGATATACGAGGGGGCTCCACCCCCTGCTCACTTTGCTCGCCAGCCCCCAGGGGTGGGCACTGAGTGCCTGCTATCTCACGGCTGAGCTGTTTGATGGGCGTTGTAGTGCCCCCCCCCCCAATTACAGAAAGTGATTTATATGTAAAGAGATGGCATATAGAAGAGCATGCGGGCCGCGGGAGATGATAGAAAATCAGTTATTTGAATATTTCACTACAACTGTCTATTTTAAATAATAAATGGTAGTAAAAAGTAAAAGTAGAAGTAAAAAAAGTAAAACACAATAAAAGTAAATACAAAAATTGTTATATTGATGCCTCGTCAGAAACAATGTTATGAATGACTTTATCCTCTAACTTACATTCTGTAACCGTTGCTTTTTTGCATTTCTGTTTGCAGATTGTTTGAGATATTTTTCTCTTTTTTGTTTATTGGACGATTCTCTCTTCATTTGTATTATGTGCAGATCTTTTTAGTTCATTGTCTTTTCTTTTTTCGATGTTCTTTATCAGCTCTTGACGTTGTTTTTCTATCGCAATCTAAAATTTAACTGTCTTGAGCAGATCATTTGCTTTTCCGCTTTGCCATTATAACCGACCGCGCTGAAGGGCAGAGGGTGTGTGCGGCAGGAGTCATGATTGGACGAGCCGTGTGGAGGGGCGGGGCCAAGGCTGAATAACACGGACACGACGGGAAACGTTTTTAATGTAATAGGGAGACCAAAAAAAATTGACATCGTGAGAGGAGCTGTCAGTGCAACTCCAATCCCAGAATGATGCCAAGAATGCCCAAGTATCACTTTTTTTTTTGTTTTTATTTTTAAAGAACTGATAGTAAGAAGGGAGCGGCGTGATGGCGCAGTGGTAGAGCTGCTGCCTCACCATATGGAGACCACCGTCAGCGTCTCGGGTCCTCCCTGCATGGTGTTGTCCTGTGTGTGCTCCCACTGTCCAAAGACGCGAAATTGGCCCGTGTGTGGTGTGTGTGTTTGCCCTGTGATGGACTGGCACCTCGTCCAGGGTTTGTCCCTGCCCTGCGCCCTTTGCTAGCTGTGATAGGCCTTAAACCCCCCCCGTGACCCTGATCTGGATTAAGTGGGTTAGAAAATGACGACTTGATATGACATGACAGCTAGAAAGCCGTTCAGTTGCAACTGGGCGACAGACAACTTGGTGAAAACACAACTCGGCGACATCCTTTACCAGTTAGGTAATAGTTAGGTTCAAAGAGATTTTTTAATGATATTTAAATGACAACGTAGGGCGCCGGGAAATCCACAAAATCACCTGCTTTATGAGAGTCCCAATACGTTGAGAGTAAAGATATTCCTTAAGCCGCACTCGCAGGTCACCTTTTGTATTCTAAATAACGTTATCATATGATTACAATCAATACAATTTATATAAAGGATTAGCAATTTTGGTTGCAGAAGATAATGTAAGATAGAGTTTGTTCCATCTGTAGAATAAAGTTCGTTCGTCAATTATATAAATTTATTTTCAACATTTTAAAATCACGTTTTCATTTAAATATACTTATAAAATCTCTTTGAACCTAACTGGTAAAGGATGTCGCCGAGTTGCCACTGAACCCTAGAAAGCATTCTGGACGGTCCCAAATGAAGAGTTGCCATCAACACTCCTGAGTAATGCAGCCCCCCCAAGTATGCGGGTCGTGTGCCCGTCTCGTATTGACATGAAACTAAGGGTGGCAGCTTGGAGTGTAGACTTTCAGCATGAAATCGAAGGCGTCTACGTGAAACAAATGGCGGAATGGAGCCGAAGAAGGGACCCGTTGGGCCGTTTTGCATCAGCACACATTCACTCCCATTCACTAAGCATTTGCCCTTTTAATGCCCAATTCCGGCGCTGGTAGGGGTTGTTGCAGATAAACCGACTCCACACCACATCAGCCCTAATGAGGCAGCGCGTAGACTCCATGTAATCGCCGCTGACAAACATGCGGGCCGCCACAACAGATAAACAACATTTGGTCCTTCGTCTCTTTTGATGGCTTGGATCCGTTTTTCTTCCCCGTGTTTCATCACTGGGTTAGCTGTGAGAACTCCGCTAAGGATATTTTCGTTTAGAATTTGAAAACCAGAGGGCCATTACAGAAGATCTCGTCTCACCGTTCTACCGTTGGCTTGAAGAGAGAGATCACCCATCACAAAAGTGTGAACAAGAGAACTCAGGATGGCTGTCACCCAACACCAGACCCCCTCGTTCAGAGCCCTGACTGCCGCGCAAGTCGTGGATTCATAAGCTGAGAGCTCCCTCTGGTGGCCCCAAGATCTCCTGCACTTACAGGAACGAAGACGAACACACAGAAAAGGCGCTGATCTGATTGACACCCGGAGGACTCGACTGCCCCTGCGTCCACCCAGACTGTGACAACAATGACCCCCCAACAATGGCACAGGAGCTCTGAGTCAAAACAACAATTTACTTCTGCACAAGAACAAGGCACTTGGTGAGATGTCCTGTTATAACAGTCAGACATTAGTGCAGCTGACAAGGTGACTGGCAGTTCAGGGTTGGTTACAAATCAGTCGCTTATTAAACAAGAGTCCTGGGCAATAAAGACAAACAAAAAAATCTGATGTGTCAGCATAAGCTAAAGTGGGAGCTGATTTGCTTCTTCCTCCTCCTCCTCTTCCTCCTCCTCCCGTGGCAAACCTTGCATCAGACCAAAAAGTTCATTTTCTGTCCCTTCCAGACAATTAGTCATTAAACTTTGGACTGACCTTTGATTAGCGGTCACATACTGGATGGGCACTCGTATGTACGCAATAGGCATCTGATTGGCACTCATATTTGATTGACAGCTTCTTGATTGTCACTTGCATACTTCATTGACACTCGCATACTTGACTGACAGCCTCTTGATTGGTACTCACATACTTGATTGGCACTCATATACTTGATTGACAACCTCTTGATTGGCACTCTTATACTTGATTGACAACCTCTTGATTGGCACTCACATACTTGATTGGCACTCTTATACTTGATTGACAACCTCTTGATTGGCACTCACATACTTGATTGCGACTCACATACTTGAATGACAGTCTCTGGTTTGGCACTCGATACTTGATTGACAGCCTCTTGATTGGCATTCGCATACTTGATTGGCACTCACATACTTGATTGAAAGCCTCTTGATTGGCACTCGCATACTTGAATGGCACTCATATTCTTGATTGACAGCCTCTTGATTGGCACTCACATACTTGATTGGCACTCGCATACTTGATTGACAGCCTCTTGATTGGCACTCGCATACTTGATTGGCACTACTGCACATGGCTGACAGGCAGGCGCTCAGTTGAATTATTTGTAGGAGGCGGCGAAGCGATCCTCGAGATACTGCAGGGCGTTCACTGGCGGGTATTTGTTGGAGCCGTCCAAACAGGACACCATCACGTCGTTATCCGGCTGAACGAAGAAAGCGATGGACTGCCTGGTGCCCCTCATCGTCTCCACTGTTGGCAGTGGGACTCTGTGCTTCTGCCAAAGGTAAAAGAAAGCAAACCTGAGTGATAAGATTTGAGGTCCACCAGCTGTCCGTGTGACGCTCTGTCGTCACTTCACTCACCGAGGACACAAACAGGTCCGACGTCCACATCTGCAGCAAGTCACCAAGGTTTAAGAGCACGTGGCCCGGGATGGAGGGCACTGGCACGTAGTCCCCAGCTCTGGTCATGACCTGTGGTAAGAGATGACAATCGAGGGTAACGGTAATCTGCTCGTCCCCTCACTGCCTCCCTCCCGCCTGAGCTCCTTACCTCCAAGCCAGCGGTGACCCCGTCCTGGAAGAGCAGCGTGATGGTGCCGTAGTCGGAGTGCTCGCCACAGCGCAACTGATTCAGCTTCACATGAGACGGGTCCACAGGTGGGTAATACAGAGACCTCAGGGTGCTGGAGTTATTGTTGGCTGAAAGAAAAGCAGCTTTCATAGTGAGACCAGAGAGGAAGGGGCTTCAGGGGTCCATATGCAGGTAGCCTGGACATGTCTTAAGAAATACAAACCCCAAACAGAAGAGAATCCCACCGGAGAGAAGAGTGTGAGGCAGCCTGAAAGGAGCTCAAAAGGACCAGATGCACACTTCAGACCTCAAACCCCAATGCCTACGAGCTGCCAGCAGACCCTGCATTGCTAGGCTGAAGGTGGGTGGGCTCCCTCTACACCACCTCTCTAACGCTCATCTGAGCCCTGCAGCAACTTTAGGAGAACCAGGAGATGGACAGATAGACAGCCACAGGCCCTGGGTCTCTGTGACTCTGTGACACTCACCGGACCACCAGTCCAGCCACCCTCTACCTACCCCCAAAACACTGATGCTTGGTGCTGAAGAAGTCGCTGGGCAGCCCCAGGCTCAGCGCCATCACGTTCATCACTCTGAGGGACAGGTCCACACACTTCTGGAAGAAGGACTCCAGCACCTCGTGAAATCCCACCACAGCCTCGTCTGAAGGCCACTTCTGTGCAGCAAACAGGGGGACAGTTTATCATGAATTAAAAAAAAAAAGAAATGTGGCTATTTCTAATTTTTAAATGCTGAAATGTTATAACTCATACCAAATCTGGGTGCAGGATGGAGACGTTGAACGCCTCTTTGAGGTCTCCTGGACGCTTTGGGTTCAAACTGGAAAATAAAAGAAGAAACAACAATCAGCGAGGTGGGGGTCCATCACTCCAGCAGGAAGTCGAATGAACGATCGACAAAAGGACCGAAGAAGTGAGTGGCGACCTGTGAGGTTACGTGTACAGACCACAACTCCATCCTAACTACAGGGTCACGGGGGTCTGCTGGAGCCAATCCCAGCCAACACAGGGCACAAGGCAGGGCGCCAACCCACCACAGGGCACACACACACACACAGACACACACACCAAGAACAATTTAGAATCGCCGATGCACCTGACCTGCATGTCTTTGGACTGTGGGAGGAAACCCACGCAGACACGGGGAGAACATGCAGACTCCATGCAGGAAGCGAACCCAAGTCTCCTTACTGTGAGGCAGCAGCGCTACCCACTGCGCCACCGTGCCGCCCAAGACCACAACCCGGTCTGCTTTATTCAAAGTGTCACCTGCCAACAGGACTATCCGTCTGTTTATATAGAGTCTGCCACTAGGTGGCAGCACAGCCCCTCAAACACTGTGCACCGCACATCTTCGAGGAGAAACACTAAGCGGTAAACACGCCGGCGCTTTTTAGAAATCATTTGGATTAAATTCTTAAACATGGTCGTGATGGGTCACCGCAGGCTTGTGTAGTAAAATGAGTCAAGTTAGTCCAAGCGCCAGTCCCAGCCTCTGCTATTCATTGACGCAGCACGTTGTAGCGCAGCTAAGATTCACACGGCCTGATGACGGCGATTTATTTATTTATTTATTTAGTTTATCTGTCTATTTATTAATTTATTTTTGTGGGGACCCAGGAACGCACCAGCCTCGGCCCGACTCACGCACACAACCTCACGGAGACAAAAAGCTAACGGTAATAGAACAGAAACTGAACACTGTATTAAACAATAATTAACGAAATATAATTACGCAACTGCGGTGGGTTGGCATCCTGCCCAGGATTGGTTCCTGCCTTGTGTCCTGTGTTGGCAGGGATTGGCTCCAGCAGACCCCCGTGACCCTGTGTTCGGATTCAGCGGGTTGGAAAATTGATGGATGGATAATTACGCAAACTACAACGATCCCACCCCACTTCCCTTCCGGCGATTATAACACAAACCCAACAATAACAAACAAATACCAAAAACTTCAGACAATGAAGTCCGTAAAAAGCGACAGCTGATATAATGAAATGATGGAGACGTATAGTCCAGAGATACAATACAATACAATACAATTTATTATTGTAGAGCCCAAAATCACACAAGAAGTGCCGCAATGGGTTTTCACAGACCCTGCCTCTTGACAGCCCCCCAGCCTCGACTCTCTAAGAAGACAAACCCCCACCAAAAAAAAACCCTTGTGTGGAAAAACAATAGAAGAAACCTTTGGAAAGGCAGTTCAAAGAGAGACCCCTTTCTAGGTAGGTTGGGCGTGCAGTGGGTGTTAAAAAGAAGAACACAATACACAGAACAGAAGAGAACACAAGTCATCCTCAATACAATAGAATAGTACAATAGAAATATTACAAGTACAGAACAGAATTCAGCAGTAGAAGATATCCCATAATATGATTTGGATTTGTTTAGAGTCCTGGAGATCTCAGCCATCAAGCTGCCTCCCCCTATTGGCCATTCCACAGCTGAGTCAGCCAATCCGATGACAGGACCCCTCTACCCCATGATTCCTGCGATCCTCAGTCAGAGATGACTTTACCAACTTGGCAGGTGGGCAGTGGCACCAAGTGGCACATTTGAGTACCAAGAAGAGAAACAGAACAGGTGAGGGTCAGTAACAAATTCTAATTGTCATGTGACTTCTGTTTTAGTGCTAATGACTGACAACAGAGATGCAGTCTGTACAGTAAATCAGCAGCTCTAGTCAGGGTGTCGTAAACTGAACTCGCGAGTCTTCAGCCAGGATTTGAAAGCTGAGATCGAAGGGGCATCTCTTATAGTAGCAGGCAGACCACTCCACAGTTTAGGGGTCCCCCGTAACTAAAAGCTTGACCTCCTCCTGTTATTTTATTAATTGGCTCGCTGTACGTGAATGTAAAGATCAGTCCTACCGGTATTTCCTGATGATGACGTATAATGGGATCAGGAGCGCTCCTTTCTTCGCAGGTTTGACAACCAATCCTAATCCAGTACTCATGCAGCAGGAAAACACCAGACAGTCCATTCACTGAACAGAAGATGACGGAAGACAAAAACAAAAATCCAAAGGCAAACAGACAAAAAAAACTCCCCTTCTCTGTAGAACTGGCATCCTTTTAAATCTCATGCTGGCCTCCTTGTCACCATCAGCCCCTGCACCCTCAGCAGTCGACCAATCAGAGCCACTGCAGGGACTGCTGGGAGTTGAAGTTTTCACTCCACAGTAGCACCGGTAAAATGTGAAACAACATCATCAACCGACACATCTCGTGGAGCTTTCATTGCTGTGGTATGGAGACATCCTGAATAATCTCAATATGATGTGACCACCCCTCTCACACCCTCGACTGAGGAAACAGACAAGAAAAACGGCATAAGAGAACGGATGAGCATGTGAGGGGACCGTCTTCACGTATGGGCACAATGGGCACTGGCCGGGGACCTCAGGAGCAGAGGGGCCCATGATGTTTCTGATGCCTGCGTATGTTTTTTGTTTTGCTATAAAAACATGGAGGGGCACCAGCGCACTACTTTGCCAGGGGGCCTATGATGCTGTCAATACCACCCTGTCTGGTGGGGTGCAGGAACGGCTGGCATTCACAGCAGCGTGTCGATTAAAACACTTGGAGAGAAGAATCCAGTCCAACACTTTAATATGAAGATATAAATATGTGTGGTCTACAATAAAAATTTAAAGTAGTATTAATATTCACACTGCATACAAAGGAAAAAGGGCGACATGTTGGCAAAGTCTTAAACTTGATTAGTTGCAGGTTGTAATACTGAAATTGGACACTAGATGCCACTATCGTTACCAAAGGCACTACTGAGTGCCGCTTTACGGAGAAGAGAAGACGGAAAACAGAACAGCGACTTTAAAAAATGACATACAGTCGATTAGTTACTGTTTACAATACAAAACTATATTAACAAAATTAAATAATTCGTATAATATTGTAACGAAAAGCGTAATAAGCAAATGCAACTCAGAGGCACTGGAGTTTTCTACGTTTTACTGGGAGTCTTCATTCCGTAACAAACGGTGTCCTGTCTTAAACGCCGTGATCAGGGTTACGGAGGACATCGCCAGAACAATCAAAGAAAGCTTTCCGTGCCAATCAGTTGATCTCCCGCCACTCACGTTGTCTTTTTCGGTATCGTGGACCGGATCTCCTGCTTATGGCCGCCCGACTCCGCACCTTCCTTTTCCTCCTCACTTCCCCTGTCACTCGTGTCCGCCCCACACAGAGCAGAAACCCTTCACCGAGTCCCGTCACTTACACCCTTTCTGCTCCTCAACAGCGCATCACAAGCTGCCTGCACGTCACAATATATCAGAATTTAAAAAGAAAATGACACTAGAAGAGGACATTGACATTCATACATTAACTTTACCGTCAGTGGTTTCCATTTTCAACACGTTTTTCAATTTTGTCCGCATCACACTTTGTATCGTTCACTGTTGTTCGTCCTACTCTGTAAATTGAAGCGACGCTTTAATAATTTCAATTTTTGTGACAATTCCAAAACCACGTGCTTACATTTATTATCCTTTACAATGCATAGCAGATTAGATAGATAGATAGAAGTGTAAGGCACTATATAATAGATAGATAGATAGATAGATAGATAGATGTTAGAGGCACTATATAATAGATAGATAGAGATAGATAGATAGATAGATAGATAGATGTTAGAGGCACTATATAATAGATAGATAGATAGATAGATAAGGCACTATATGATAGATAGATAGATGGATGTTAGAGGCACTATATAATAGATAGATAGATAGATGGATAGATAGATAGATAGATAGATGAAAGGCACTATATAATTAGATAG
>JANRMT010062810.1:2119324-2141139 GCA_026402145.1 Polypterus bichir lapradei
TAGATAGATAGATGAAAGGCACTATATAATTAGATAGATAGATAGATGAAAGGCACTATATAATTAGATAGATAGATAGATAGAAGTGTAAGGCACTATATAATAGATAGATAGATAGATAGATACTTTATTAATCCCAAGGAGAAATTCCCATACTCCAGCAGCAGCATACTGTTAAGAACAATATTAAATTAAAGAGTGATAACAATGTAGGTATAACAGACAATAACTTTGTATAATGTTAACGTTTACCCCCCCGGGTGGAATTGAAGAGTCGCATAGTGTGGGGTCTCCTCAGTCTGTCAGTGGAGCAGGACGGTGACAGCAGTCTGTCGCTGAAGCTGCTCCTCTGTCTGGAGATGATCCTGTTCAGTGGATTCTCCATAATTGACAGGAGTCTGCTCAGCGCCCGTCGCTCTGCCACGGATGTCAAACTGTCCAGCTCCGTGCCTACAATAGAGCCTGCCTTCCTCACCAGTTTGTCCCTCTTCTTTATGCTGCCTCCCCAGCACACCACCGCGTAGAAGAGGTCGCTCGCCACAGCCGTCTGATAGAACATCCGCAGCGTCTTATTGCAGATGTTGAAGGACGCCAGCCTTTTAATGAAGTATAGTCAGCTCTGTCCTCTCTTGCACAGATCATCAGCATTGGCAGTCCAGTCCAATTTATCATCCAGCTGCACTCCCAGGTATTTATAGGTCTGCACCCTCTGCACAGTCACCTCTGATGATCACGGAGTCCATGAGGGGCCTGATCCTCCTAAAATCCACCACCAGCTCCTTGGTCTTGCTGGTGTTCAGGTGTAGGTGGTTTGAGTTGCACCATTTAACAAAGTCTTTGATTAGGTTCCTAGTTACGAGAATGTTATATAAAGTTATATTTAGTTATAACAAAAGAAAAGATCTATGAAATGTTAATAAAACTGAAGGTACGTAACTGACACTGTGGTGCTCGGGAAGAACACAACACAGTGCCATGAGGGAAGGTTGTTCCCATGTGCAAAGCTCCGCACGGCAGTAGTAATACAGTAATAGGTGGGCACTGGCGTGGTCCTGACGGTTACTGGAGACCGACAGATCGTCGAGATTTTACTGTATTATAAACAGTCAGTCAGTCAGTCAGTCAGTCATTATCCAACCTGCTATATCCTAACACAGGGTCACAGGAGTCTGCTGGAGCCAATCCCAGCCAGCACAGGGCGCAAGGCAGGAAACAAACCCCGGGCAGGGCGCCAGCCCACCGCAGGGCACACACACCAGGGACAATTTTAGGATCGCCAATACACCTAACCTGCATGTCTTTGGACTGTGGGAGGAAACCCACGCAGACACGGGGAGAACATGCAAACTCCACGCAAACATTAATAATAAATTAAAAATTCTCAGTTCATAGTACCTTTTAAGAACTGTAGAGACAATTATAGTTCTCAAAAATATAACAACTTTACTTTTCCTTTCTCTACTTATGTAACTTTAACGAGGAGACGTATCAAGGGCGGCTCTAGGCTCGTGGCGGCCCTGGGCAGAGAAAGAATCGGTGGCCCCTTCGCCCGCCAGTGTCAATGTGGCATCTTGGCCACGTCCATCGCGGACACTGCATAGCCGCCTCGTGCTCATGACACAAGCGTTTAACTTATGATAAAGTCCAGGACTGCTCCTTCCTGTGACGCAATGAAAGCCTCCTTTCTCTTTCGTTTCGAATAACCAGATTCGTGTACTCGAAATCTCTTCATTTTGCTTAGAATGGGTATGCGGATGTCTTGTGTCCGCTACCCGACCAGATATTCACTATGACTATTGCGCTAACTCTAATACTTTATTAAAACATTCACTTGTAAGACGACTCGCCCACTTGCACTAGCTTCGCTTCAGCTGTCCGCTGTGCCGTTATTTTCTCTTTCTGTTTTATATTCATTATACTGTATATTGGTGTGGCGGCCCCTGGGATTTGGTGGCCCTGTGCAGGTGCACAGTTTGCACACGACATGCCTAAGGCCGCTCCTGGACGTATAAATGCAAACAATTTACAGCAGACAAGAATAGACGAACAGAACTTTGATTGCCTCGTTGGACGCACACGCCACCCTGAAGGAACTTTCTAACAATATAAACTGCAAACTAATACTTTAAAACAGACACGAGAACGAGTGCACTTTGGTCTTCTCTTACCTGCTACCCACAATGCTTTGCTCCGCGGAAGGCAGCATCTACTGTTAAAGTGAACTTCAACTTTATTGTACAATGAAATTCGTATTCTGCGAGTCCTCCAGCAACAGACAATAATACTCAACAATAAACTGAAAAAGCAATGCAAAAACAAACCGAAGTGCGACTGCACGTGCAAATAAACACGTGATTCAGTGCAGGGCCTGATCTGCATTCGACACTCGCCGTACATGCGCAGTCAGACCGACTGAGGAGCCTTAATTGCTTGTGACGCAACCAGCCAGCCATTATTGGACATGAATAATAATAACGACGTAGTATCGTAACCACTCGAGATTAACATCAAACTGTGTAATGTCAACATTCAATAGCAATTGTCTGAAAAGTGCACTTAATGCAGAAATGGCTAAACCAGATCAACTTAACCTATTGTCACCCTAACTACTGCGCTAGTGCTGCTTACTTACAGTACACTCACCTAAAGGATTATTAGGACCACCATACTAATACGGTGTTTGACCCCCTTTCGCCTTCAGAACTGCCTTAATTCTACGTGGCATTGATTCAACAAGGTGCTGAAAGCATTCTTTAGAAATGTTGGCCCATATTGATAGGATAGCATCTTGCAGTTGATGGAGATTTGTGGGATGCACATCAAGGGCACGAAGCTCCCATTCCACCACATCCCAAAGATGCTCTATTGGGTTGAGATCTGGTGACTGTGGGGGCCATTTTAGTACAGTGAACTCATTGTCATGTTCAAGAAACCAATCTGAAATGATTCGAGCTTTGTGACATGGTGCATTATCCTGCTGGAAGCAGCCATCAGAGGATGGGTACATGGTGGTCATGAAGGGATGGACATGGTCAGAAACAATGCTCAGGTAGCCCGTGGCATTTAAACGATGCCCAATTGGCACTAAGGGGCCTAAAGTGTGCCCAGAAAACATCCCCCACACCATTACACCACCACCACCAGCCTGCACAGTGGTAACAATGTTCTCATTCTGTTTACGCCAAATTCTGACTCTACCATTTGAATGTCTCAACAGAAATCGAAACTCATCAGACCAGGCAACATTTTTCCAGTCTTCAACTGTCCAATTTTGGTGAGCTCGTGCAAATTGATAGATAGATAGATAGATAGATAGATAGATAGATAGATAGATAGATACTTTATTAATCCCAAGGGGAAATTCACATAATCCAGCAGCAGTATACTGATACAAAGAAACAATATTAAATTAAATAGTAATAAAAATGAAAAAAGTTAGCATTTACTCCCCCGGGTGGAATTGAAGAGTCGCATAGTGTGGGGGAGGAACGATCTCCTCAGTCTGTCAGTGGAGCAGGACAGTGACAAAAGTCTGTCACTGAAGCTACTCCTCTGCCTGGAGATGACACTGTTCAGTGGATGCAGTGGATTATTCATGATTGACAGGAGTTTGCTTAGTGCCCGTTGCTCTGCCACAGATGTTAAACTGTCCAACTTTACTCCTACAATAGAGCCTGCCTTCCTCACCAGTTTGTCCAGGCGTGAGGCGTCTTTCATCTTTATGCTGCCACCCCAGCACACCACCGCGTAGAAGAGGGCACTCGCCACAACCGTCTGGTAGAACATCTGCAGCATCTTACTGCAGATGTTGAAGGATGCCAACCTTCTCAGAAAGTATAGTCTGCTCTGACCTTTCTTACATAGAGCATCAGTATGGGCAGTCCAGTCCAATTTGTCATCCAGCTGCACTCCCAGATATTTATAGGTCTGCACCCTCTGCACACAGTCACCTCTGATGATCACAGGGTCCATGAGGGGCCTGGGCCTCCTAAAATCCACCACCAGTTCCTTGGTTTTGCTGGTGTTAAGATGTAAGTGGTTTGAGTCGCACCATTTAACAAAGTCTTTGATTAGCTTCCTGTACTCCTCCTCCTGCCCACTCCTGATGCAGCCCACAATAGCAGTGTCATCAGCGAACTTTTGCACGTGACAGGACTCTGAGTCATATTGGAAGTCTGATGTATATAGATTGAACAGGACCGGAGAAAGTACAGTCCCCTGCGGTGCCCCTGTATTGCTGAACACAATGTCAGACCTGCAGTTCCCAAGACGCACATATTGAGGTCTGTCTGTAAGATAGTCCACAATCCATGTAGCCTCTTTTTCCTATTTGTAGTGGAGATGAGTGGTACCCGGTGGGGTCTTCTGCTGTTGTAGCCCATCCGCCTCAAGGTTGTGCGTGTTGTGGCTTCACAAATGCTTTGCTGCATACCTCGGTTGTAACGAGTGGTTATTTCTATCAGCTTGAATCAGTCGGCCCATTCTCCTCTGACCTCTGGCATCAACAAGGCATTTTCGCCCACAGGACTGCCGCATACTGGATGTTTTTCCCTTTTCACACCATTCTTTGTAAACCCTAGAAATGGTTGTGCGTGAAAATCCCAGTAACTGAGCAGATTGTGAAATACTCAGACCGGCCCGTCTGGCACCAACAACCATGCCACGCTCAAAATTGCTTAAATCACCTTTCTTTCCCATTCTGACATTCGGTTTGGAGTTCAGGAGATTGTCTTGACCAGGACCACACCCCTAAATGCATTGAAGCAACTACCATGTGATTGGTTGATTAGATAATTGAATTAATGAGAAATTGAACAGGTGTTCCTAATAATCCTTTAGGTGGGTGTATAGCGCTGTTTTCCGAGCCTTAGCAACTGCGAATTCTTCGATCGTGTCAGTGAAGTCAAGGCTGCGCAGCAGTTCATGCTCAATGCTCATAAGCGCCGGCATGCTTAGCCTTTCCTGCCCCATTGAGCTCTCCTTTCACTATTCCCAGCTTTGAGAAGCTCCGCTCACCGGAGGCACTGGACACCATCATGCACAGATAGATGCGCAACCCAACCTCGACGTTTGGAAATGTCTGAGAAAGATTCAACGATGACAAAAGCCTGCACATGGTAAGCTCTGCTGATTCGTTCACAGTCAACGGTTTCTGAGTGCACATAAATGCAGCAAACTGTATCAGCTCAGCCACCAGTGTGTCTTCCAAGTCATCTGGAAACGAGGAAACGAGATTCTTAGCCTGCGGTGGGTTGGCACCCTGCCCAGGATTGGTTCCTGCCTTGTGCCCTGTGTTGGCTGGGATTGGCTCCAGCAGACCCCTGTGACCCTGTGTTTGGATTCAGCGGGTTGGAAAATGGATGGGTGGGAAACCTTAACAGGCGAGACCACTAAAATGAAGCATCAAAATGTCAGTTAAGCAACAAGGGATTCATCAGCAATAATTGATGTCTCATTAAGAAACTGGGCTGGAACAAAAACCTGCAGCCCTCCAGGACCGACATTGCCCACCTCTGCTCTAATGTACTCATTTTTTACTCCTCATCCCACCCAATGCCAATCTTAGAATCTTTAACTCTGCCACCTCCAGCTCTGTCTCCTGTGCCACCGTCACCAGCCCATATGACATTGCTGGTCTCACTACCATCCTGTAGACCTTCACTGTCACCCTTGAGATGAGTCCGAGGTGATCCTTACAACACGGTTAGTGACACGAGACGTCTACAGGTCTGCCACAGATGGAAGAGCACATTTAGTTTCACCTTTACAGATAACCATTTAAACAGCCATCGATTTTTACTGTACAGCTAACTTTCAAGGCGAAAAATCGACTACGTGGCACTTACTGAACAATAATAAAGTGGCAAGAATCCCCAAGATATTGCAAACAACGCAGCTAAATTACTAAGTAAACTGTTTAACGTAAAATTGATAGCATTAACTTGAAATCTTCAGTTAACAATAAACACAACGACGTTATAGTTACGTCACAGCGCAAACAACAATAGTAACTTTATAATAAGTAACGCTGTGTCTAGGCGTCCGAAAGTTGGGCTCCAAATTTCATTCTAAGAATTATTTTGAGGTTAATAAAGCAAAGGAAAACCGTTCAGCTTCCGGAAAATTCTCGTCTGTGTTCATCTGGGCCTATTTCAGGAATGGGCCTAACGCTGCAGCATCGATAGCAAACCGTAATCCGGCCCTGATTCAGTGTAAGCGCTGCAGGTTCAGTATGTGGTGTCAAGATGGCCTGCCATCCTCCCGCCTGGAGGCCTGGATGTCGGCCTTGACGTTCTCGCTGCTCTGCTCTTGTAGCGTCTCCCTGATGGTCGCACTATGAACACTTCACGCCGTGGGTGGGTGTAGCGTAGCCCAAGAACGTGAATGTCAACCCATTTATTACTTTATGGAATCAGGATTGTTTTTTTTTTTTTTCACTCGTTCAAAAGCCATTTATTCAAACACAGGAAGGATGGGTCTGCTCTCCATTCCTATTACTACTCTGTACATCTGGGACCTGAGACCATCGACCGCTCCATTATCAAGTACGCTGACAGGACGGATATCTGCACGACTTAAATCAAGTGGTAAAACTAAGAACTATCTCACTCTGAATGGCCAAAAAGATCAAAGACTTGAAGAGATAGAAATCTGCATGATTGCCCAGCATTGTCCTGAGGACGGAGGTAGAAAGGGTGACAGAATATTAAAATATTTAGGAGTACCTGGGCTAATGATCTTAATCGGATTATAAATGCTAAAAAACATCAACTCTCAATGAAATCAGCTCTAATTTCTCCACCATAAGCTCGGAATTTTTATGAAGTGGACAAGGACCTCATGCGGCGGTCTGATCCAGTCAGTCACCACTTTCAGCTTCATTGCCCGGCGGGGTGCGTGAGGAGTGCAGAGAGACCCTGGAAATCGAGGTTCGAGCGACTCAAAGCAGTTCTGGCAAACCATCAGGCCACTCAGTAAGGGAAGGCAGGGATTCACCAGGCTGTTCTCACCAAGGATGGAGAAGTGCTGACCAAGACTGAGGATGGTGTCTGGCGGTGGAAGGAACACTTTGAGGAGCTCCTGAACCCAACGGACATGCCCTCAGGAGAGGAGGTCGAGCCTGAAGCTGATGTGGGATTAATAACCGTTAACATGAGGTGGTTAACTAAGTCCACAATGGCAAAGCCCTGGGGGTTGGAGGAGATCCCCCCAGAAATGCTGAAGGCTGTCGGACTGTCATGGCTGACGCACCCTTTTCAGTGTTGCATGGTCATCAGGACTTGTGCCTCTGGTGTGGCAGACTGGGGTGGTGGTCCTCATTTTTAAAAAAGGGGGACAGGAGGATGTGCTTTAACTATTGGGGGACCACACTCTTTAGCATTCCCGTTAAAGCTCTTTACCCTCATGAGGATTCTGGAGGGGACATGGGAGTCGGCCCAGTTGGTCTTAGAGAAGGCGTATGACCTCGAGGGATACTGTGGGGGGTGCTGGCCCCTAATTGGGGCTATTCGGTCCCAGTGAGAGATCTCACATACAATGGAAAAACCTCGTCACTGCCATCCTCCTGCCTGGAGGCCTGGATGTCGGCCATTTTTTTCAAAATTGTGTTTTTTTTTAGTTTTTGGAGTTCCTCGGTCTTTCCTGATGTTTTAAGGTAGTGGTGATGGCCAAATATATGTTCATTCTGGTCATAGCACGATGGAAGAAGCTCGTATGTATATCGTATTTTACATACTGCAAGACAAAAACCTAGCAGCTCCACCGACCAATGAGGAACAACCACCTACCAATGAAAACGTCGGATTACGATCACGAGATTTAAATGCTGCGACTGCATGATTTAAATGGCAGGTGTTGTTGATTCGTGAAAAAAACAATATTGTGTACGTGAAGCTCAGGGGTAATGAAATCTCGAGATCGTTAATTATAGGAGGGACGTAATTTTCTCAATTTGCCGAAAACAGGAAAGATGTGACACATTAGGTTTTTCCATAGTTGGTGAGAGCAGCGTCCGCATACTCGGACAAGCATCAACGCTGACTCCTCCAGGGCTGTGCTTTGTCTCCTGTCCTTTTGTGATTTTCATGGACAGGACATCAAGGTGCATCTGGGGGTCCAGTTCAGTTGCTTTTCTCAGATGACCTGGTCCTGTTGGCTTCATCGGGCTGCAGACTCCAGCACGTGTTGGGATGGTCTGTGACCGAGTGTGAAATGGTAGGAATGAGGATCAGCACCTCCAAATCTGAGGTCATGGTCCACAGCAGGAAAAAGGTGGACTGTCCTCTCCGAGTGGGAGGTGAGTTACTGCCTCAAGTGAAGGACTTTAAATATCTTGGGGTCTTGTTCATGAGTGCGGTGAGATCGACAGACAGATAGGGGCGGTGAGCACAGTTATGTAGTCACGATATGGATCTGTAGTGGTGAAGAAGGAGCCGAGTCAGAAGGTGAGGCTCTCAATTTACCAGTCGATCGACGTCCCTACCCGCACTTATGGTCCTGAGCTTTGGGTAATGACTGAAAGAATGAGACAGCGGGTACAAGCATCCAAAATGAGCTTCCTCCACAGGATGGCAGGGCTCTCCCTCAAGAGATCGGGTGAGAAGTGCCAACATCCGGGAGAGGCTCATAGTAGAGCCGCTGACCCTCCACATCGAGAGGAGCCAATTGAGGTGGTGCAGGCATCTAAACCCCCTGTGGACGTTTTACGGGTGCGACCAGCTGGGAGGAGACCCCAGTGAAGACCCTGGGATTGCTGGAAGGATTATATCTCCCAGAAGGCCAGAGAAGTATGAGTTGGCAAGTGTGGCTGGGGAAAAGGATGTTTGGGCCCCACCACTAAGACTGTTGCCCCCAAGAACCGGCTTCGGATAAGCGGCGGAAAATGGATGGATGAATGAATGCGCACTTTAGTGGTCTGACAAACCAAACATGCAGCTGAAGTGATTGGGGCCGACATTTAGGGTTTGGAGAGCGCGTGTCAGAGGGCCAAGGTGAAGAAACTCGGCCAATGACAGACCTGCCATTACACGCAGAACTCAACTTCAGCACATCAGGGAGGAGAGGCGCTATAAAGACCCCCGACAAATCACTCCAGAGACTTCTTTCTCCCATGGCCACATGCGTTTTTATTAAGGAATTTCAGACAAAATTCCAGACGTGTACAGCGTATCTTAAGTATCATGTATTCATTTGTAGGTTACTCATATTATCAAACTGCTAGAAGTTGCTTTAACACAAAAATAATAATCTGTTTTTCAAATAATGCATACATTTTTAGACTGTGCGTGTAAGTTTGAAGCCGTCTTGTCTCCGTCTGTTTGTCGTACTTTCTTTCTGCCCCTTATGTGACGATGCAGGTTCTGCTCCATTCTCTCTCTCTTGAACCCGACACCATCGGTAACGTAACTGGATGAGCTGGACAATGAGGACTCCAAACGAAGCAAGGGGAAGGTGCAAAAGTGCTTTTATTGAAAACAGCCAAAACCAATACAGTGTCCGAATAAAGTGCAGTGCTCAAAGTCAATAAATGATCCATGAAAAACAGAGTGAAAATGTGGAGGTTAAAATCCATCCATTATCCAACCCGCATGTCTTTGGACTGTGGGAGGAAACCCACGCAGACACGGGGAGAACATGCAAACTCCACACAGGGAGGGAGGACCCAGGAAGTGAACCCAGACGGGTCTCCTAACTGTGAGGCAGCAGCGCTGCCCACTGTGCCACCGTGCCACCCCAGGTTAAAATCCCAATAAATAAATCCTTTAAAACCGAGGTTAAAGACACGGCTGCTGGCTCAGCTGGCGGTTCCCAACACGGGCCGTGCCACAGGGGAGTCGTCCTACCTGCAGGTCCAGCTGACCTTCTCCTACTGCCCCATTCCTGGCTTCATTTAGCTCCTCAAGACCGAGACTCGGGCTCCCCAGTGACCAGGGTGCTTAAGCTAAGTCTTCAGCCTCCCAAGCCTCCGACTCCCACTGCCTTCCGCGGCCTTATGCGGCAAGCCATCCACGATCCTGGTCACCCCTGCTCCCCTGAGGAGTGACCCAATCCATCCGCCCCCAAGTGCCAACCAAACACCCCACTAGGGCTCACTTCCCAGCTGCCTGCTCTCCCTGCTCTCTCGCTCACTCAGTCACTCCCACACCGGCTCTCAGCCTCCAGCTTCCTCTTCTTCCTCCTCTAACCTCCGTTCTCTCTTTTCCGATCTTTCTCCTCCTCTCCTCCTCCGCACTCGCACTCCTACTATATATAATGGGGATGATTAGCAGCTCCCGGCACCAATTACGGATACGGACGATTCCCTTACCTGTGCATTTAAATGAGGAAACGCCCGTGACACATCGCGTCTGAAAACCGCTCCGGCCACACTACCATGCCCCCTCTTTAAGCCACGAGTGCGACGATTATTTATTTTAAAGTTGGCCATTCTTTCTGAGCCGCGGACCTGCCTTATCACACCTTACTGGAAGCAGGTTTCATGTTTTCTTATGTAAATGCTGAACCTTGAGCCCTCAGTGGACCCCCCCCCATCCCAGCCCTATCAGTTTGCAGACGTCTCCCGGCAGCCCCACTAGACCCGCCCAATGCTCCCCATGCCCTTTGCCCCTTAAGGCCCAGTAAACATCTACAGCACTTCAGACCACTCGTCCCTCTCGTCCCGCCAGTCAGTGTTTACAAAGAGGCCCGTCAGACGGCTAATGGCTGCCATTCAGGTGACACCAGTTCAACTGGCCTCCCGCTCAGCCATTCAGGTGACACCAGTTCAACCGGCCTCCCACTCAGTGGTCCTGACAGACGAGTTCAATCTGTCCTGAACTTGGATGCTCCAAACATTCGGCCCCCTCACGGCTGTTCACTCTTATCAGAGGGAGAGCTGGTGCCACGCTTTCCGACTGCTCTCTCTTTGTGTCCCGTGTGGGATGCTTTTACGGGTCAGCGGCTCACTTTCGACATGATGTTAGGGCCTGGCCTGGGCTCAAAGTGAACTTGTGAGTTCGAGTATCGAAGCGGCCATTCTGATGACGTCCAACTGAGGTCACTTAAATGACTGCCAGTCCCACTCCCCAGATTCAGGTCCAAAAGTGAACCTAAACCGGGACTGCTGTACCCTGGACCTCGAGCTGAAGCCAGATGTCACCTGCAGGCCTCACACGAGGTCACCCCGTCCTCTGTCAGCCCAGATGGAGCTCTGCAATGACGTCCGTCATTAACTACAAGTCAGTCAATTAATAACCGAGGACTGGCTGGTGTGGTGGCACTGCAGATTGCTGTGATGCCCTGCAGCTTGTGGGTCACAGTCCAGTTTTCAGGTGGGAGAGGTCATTATCTCCCTGTGTTCCCATTGCTCTCCTGCTTGTAATGCAGGCTGCCATTACTACGATGGTCCTTGTGACAGACAATAAATGAATTAATGGTAATAGGTGACATCCCTCACTGAAGTCACACCGTGTGTCATGAGTGGCCGCGGGCCTTCATTGTTTTATATAGCACCTTTCCAATCCGAGCAGCTTTACTTACACAGCATTACCTATGAGGTGAGCCCTGACAGGAGGCCGGGGTGCAGACTGAACTGGTACCCTCGGGGGTCTGCAGTCCTTTACCTCGACCAGCAGGCCACCCTACCTACCTGACTTCTTCATCCTCCCCTTCATCTTCTTAACCAGCTGTCCAGGTGAGGGGCACGGCCAGCAAGTGAATTCTTCTTTCAGCAAATGCACCGGAGAGGGGAGCCACTGTGGTTTGGGAGGTATGGGACGTGCAGAATCAGGACACTTGCCATGTGTGGAGTGCTGGCCTCTCCCAGAATCCTTTGCAAATCAGACATTGACACTGACAGAGGAGAATCAGGCCAACACAAAAGACAGAAGGTCCCACGGGAGCGGGCACAGAAGCAGACGGTGTCATACCTTTCGCCCTCAGAGGAAATCCAGCCGTGATTATGCCGCTCTGGGAAGCTCCCTCTGGCAAACAGCATCTTGAATTCAGTGGGCTGCAGGAAGAACTTCCTAGAGACCTCCAAGGCTTGGTTCACCTGTCAAAGGGGCAGCGAGAGCCATGAGAGTTTGAAGTTGTCTGCGGCCGTTGGCCACGTTCTTCTAAACAGACACAAACAAAGCAGCACGGAGGACCACCTAGCTGTTCTTGCCAGCCGGGTCCTTCATGCACGTCAGGAAATTGTGCAAATACAGAAACCATCCGGGGGGGCACCATGCATATCCTAACGTGTCTTTTGGGAATGCCTGGTGGCACGGGCACCTGCTGGACACCCTAGAACAGTGATGGCGAACCTTTTAGAGACCGAGTGCCCAAACTGCAACCCAAACCCACTTATTTATCACAAAGTGCCAACACGGCAATTTAACCTGAAACTGAGGTTTTAATTTAGAAAAAACAACTCATACATTAACATCTTTTGTCTTAAAAGAAAAACACAATAACAGAGCGTTCAATGATACAAACAACGTTATATTGAAAGGTAAGAGTTTGCATTCGGCGTCCTTTTGAACAATGAATGTGATTTTTGCTGTTGTACTCGTATGCATGCTGATCACTTGTCTAACCTTGGCTCATACTTTATAAGTTTGAGAGCAACACGTGCAGCACTCGGGTCACCTGCTAGTCTGTTTCTGGTGTCAGATTTGATAGAATTCAAAGCGGAAAACCGCTGCTCACAAGCATAAGATGATCCAAACAAAGCAAGGAAAGCAGTCCCAAGTGCTTACATTGATTCAAATTATTTGGCAGAGAATTCCACACTTTAAGGATTTCATTTTCAGAACTGACTGTGCTCTCCTTTGTCATCCCTTCTGTCTTCTCAAGTGTTTCACGCAGGTCTTCCTCATTAACCTTCGTTCCCGTTCTCTCTCTCTCTTTTTTTCCCCTTTCCATCCGCCTCGCGCTTCTATTATTTATTACGGGGACGTGGATCAGGTGTGGTGATTAGCAACTCCAGGTAACAATTACAGATGTGGACGTCTCCTCCCCTGTGCACTTAAGTGAGGAACAGCCGCATCACGAAGCTCCCGGGAATCCCTCCGGCCGCACTACCACGCCCCCCCTCATCGCCCCCCGGCGATTAACTATTAAAACTGGCCTTTTCAGTTTTGAGCTGTGGACCCGCTACACCACATCCCCTTCAACCCCACCACGGGAATCACCTTCGCCACAGACTCAACAGGCTGCCGTCCGCACCGCATGTGAGCCGCCCGCCTTACCCCAGACAGGAGAGGGAGGAAGCGCTCCCATTAGGCTGCTGGGCAGAGGGGTGGGTGATGTTAGAAATGTCCTCAGGCGCGCGTGGAGAGGAGGAGCAGAGCAGCCCGGCCCCGCGTCCCTCTGGCTTTCTAGTAACAATCTCTGTGCTGGGGCGATGGCACACGTGCCCACAGAGAGGGCTCAGCATGCCCACTCTGTCACATATGCCATAGGTTCACCACCACTGCCCTAGAACAAGAATTAAAAAGCTGTGTGTACCCCGGCATGGCCTCCTATTAGTTGGTACATTTAGGACTGCTTACTGGCACACACACTCATGAAGCTTGAGGTTCTGCATGATGCCTAAAGGGACCACTTTGGCATACCAGGAATTCCCCTGTGGTCAGAAGGGAGACAGGTGGACCCGGAATTGTCACAGGCTCATCCACAGCCAGCTCAGAGCAGATTCTTTCTTGGACAACTAGAGGAGGAGGAGGTCTGCCCGTCCTCCTCTAAGGTACCACCAGGGCTGGATCTTGGTCGTTGTCTACACCAAAATGACCCAACCAAAGGTCCCCTCTGGAGCTGGATTGGTCCTATGAGGCAGCAGGGCACAACAACTTTAAATGTACAATGCTAAGCAACCATATCAGCTCATTATAAAACGTAACACGATGGCTCGCAGCGGCCTCTGTGGACCCAAAATGGTGCTAATCTC
Source organism: Polypterus bichir lapradei (assembly GCA_026402145.1). Taxonomy (NCBI): domain Eukaryota; kingdom Metazoa; phylum Chordata; class Cladistia; order Polypteriformes; family Polypteridae; genus Polypterus; species Polypterus bichir. Next base: position 2,133,237 of record JANRMT010062810.1, read on the forward strand.
GTAATATTTTAATTAATATTTTAATAGTGGTGGCTCTGAGGCTAAGGATCTGCGCTGGTATCCCGAAGGTTGCTGGTTCGAATCCCCATCACTGCCAAAAAGAGATCCTACTCTGCTGGGCCCTTAAGCAAGGCCCTTAACCTGTAATTGCTCCAGGGGCGCTCGCTGTACAATGGCTGACCCTGCGCTCTGACCCCAAGGGGTATGCGAAATCTAACAAATTCCTAATATGAGAAATTGTATAAGGTGAAATAAAGAACCAAAAATAAATAAATAAATATTTTGTCTGTTGGCTTGACCTTCTGCAGTAAATGGTCATCTGAACAACCTGTGTGCCTGTCTATCATCACCAGACACTTTTGCTGTACAGAAATTGAGCCCAAAGGACGATCTGCTGGAGAAGCTGCGTGAGCTCGGACTGCTGCGAGGACCGGACCTTCAGGAGTCTGTGCGAGGCTAATAGCACGCCATAGACGCCCGGCTCTCCCATCCATCCCATCTACACTCAAATGTTTGCTCCCCGTACAATAAACTGGATTACATTGGACTTTGGCGGTCTATCCAGCGTGAGTTTAGAGGCTGTCGCGTCTTTGTTTTCATGGAGACGTCGTGGTTCAGTGGGATGGACGAGCTGTGATTCGTGCTGCTCAGTGTGGTAAGGCTCGCGGCGGTGGCCTGTGTGTTTACATCAGCATGGAATGGTAGAAAGTCGGTGTCAGTGTCTACCTGCTGCCCACCGCTGGTGGAGTTTGGGACTGTTACATGCTGACCTTTTTACTTACCACAGAGATTTAATGCTGGGTTTGTTTTTGGAGTTTACATTCCCCCCAGCGCAAACATTAAGGACCGTACAGCGCTATCGATGAATTGCAAATTGCTTACGGAGAGGACTATGCGAATCTCAAGTCTCAAATTCCATCAGCATGTGGACTTTGCAACGAGGCGGGTGAACGTGCTGAATCTCGTTTACACAAACATTCCTGACGCAGATCGGGCGGACCCCTACCCCCACCTGGGCTATTCAGACCACCTCTCTGTTTTGCTAATTCCAGACCCCTGGTCAAAGCGGTTCAAACCGGTTTTGAGGCAGGTGAAAACCTGAGCACACTGTCTGGGAAATGTTCAGGGAGGCCACAAACCAGCGGTGCCTGCACTCACTTGGAGGGGTACGCCGCGCGGCATCAGTGACCACCTACATCAGCAAGTGCACTGATGACGTCACTGCAAGTTCATCACCGCAGGCCCCAATCAGAGGCTGTGGATTAGTGCAGAGGTGCGTGTGCTACTGAGGGCCGGGGACTTGAAGTTTTGATGTCACTACATTGGTTACCATTTAGAATTGACTTTAAAATACCGCTTATGGTTTACAGAACCTTCACTTATCTCACTCCATCCTATACTTTGGAATACCTGTCACCTTACAACAGCAACAACAACATGTATTTAAATAGCACATGTTCATACAAAAAAATGTGGCTCAAAGTGCTTTACATAATGAAGAACCGAAAAATAGAAGACACAGTGAGAAAATAAAATAAGTCAATATTAATTAACATAGAATAAGGTCTGATGGCCAGGGTGGACAGAAAAACAAAAAAAAAAAACTCCAGACGGCTGGAGAAAAAAATAAAATCTGCAGGGGCACCAAGGCCATGAGACCACCTGACCAGTCCCCTCTGGGCAATCTACCTCTCATAAATGAAACAGTCCTCTTTGTGTTTAGGGTTCTCATGGAAGGACTTGATGATGATGGTCACGTAGACTTCTGGCTTTTAGTCCATCAATGTTGGAGCATCAAGATGCTTTGATCAAGTGGTGGTGGCGCAGATCGCCACCACAAACAAAACGGAAAAAGAACAGAAGAGAAAGTAGGGGTTAGTAAGGATTATGGAGCCACCATGAATAATAATGATAATTAATTGAATATACAGTGCATCGGGATTAAACTAAAATGAAGTTATGAGAGAGCCATGTTAAAGTAATGTGTTTTCAGCAGTGTTTTAAAGAGCTCCACCGTATCAGCCTGACGAATTCCTATTGGTAGGCTATTCCAGATTTGAGGTGCATAACAGCAGAAGGCCGCCCGCCTCACCACTTCTTTTAAGTTTAGCTCTTGGAATTCTAAGCAGACACTCATTTGAAGATCTGAGGTTACGATTTGGAGTGTAAGGAGTCAGACATTCCCGAAATATAAGATGGAGCAGATTATTGAAGGCTTTGTAAACCATAAGCAGTATTTTAAAGTCTATTCTGAATGACACAGACAACCAGTGCAGTGACGCTCAGACTGGGGTGATGTGTCGGATTTTCTTTTCCTAGTTAAGGTTCTAGCAGCTGCATTCTGCACTCGTCGTAATCGATTGATGTCTTTTTTTGGTGGTCCTGAGAGGAGTGCGTTACATAATCTGGCCGACTGAAAACAAACGCGTGAACTAATTTCTCAGCATCTTTCAATGATATAAGAGGTCTAACTTTAGCTATGTTTCTTAAGTGAAAAAATGCTGTCCTAGTGATCTGATGAATATGCAATTTAAAATTTAGATTACAGTCAACAGTTACCCCTAAGTTTTTTACTTCCATCTTAACTTTAAACTTTTTAACCTTACACTCCAAATCGTGGCATTGCCACACCCACCACATGATGAACCAACTCAGGATCCCAGATTGGGACCCGAGTGCAGCCATGCAGCGGGTGACACCCCAGCACCACACAAGTTCAGATGGAATGGAACCACTGGGAGGTTTTTTATGGTGGCTGGAGTGCCAATTCTGCCACCAACCCTGCAGGTTGGAGGGCCGACATACAGATTAACGTCATACCCAGGACAGAGCAATGGCAGGTTAAGGGCCTTGCTCAAGGGCCCAACAGAGTAGAATCACTTTTGGTGTTTATGGGATTCAAACCATCAACCTTCTGATTGCCAGTGCAGATCCCCAGCCTCAGAGCCACCACTTCAAATGAGGGTCTGCTTGTAATTACAAAGGCTAAAGTTAAAAGAAGTGGTGAGGCGGTCTTCTGCTGTGATGCACCCAAAATCAGAAATACAAGTTTACTGATAGAAATTCGCCAGGCTAATATGGTGGAGCCCTTTAAAAACTGCTAAAAACCCGTTATTGTCACATGGCTTTCTCAGAGCTTCATTTTAGTGTCACCCTGATATTCTGTACATGCGTTGAATTATCGTCTTTATCAAGGCTCCATGATCCATACTATCCCTACCTTCCCTGCTGTTCTTTTTCCATTTTTCTGTGGTGGCCGATCTGCGCCACCACCGCTTGATCAAAACACCGTGATGTCCTCCATTGATGGATTGAAGGCCAGAGGTCCACATGACCGACATCATCAAGTTCTTCCACGTGAAGCCTGAAGACCAGGAAGACACATTGAGATCATTGATGTTAGGTAGAATGCCCAGTGAGGGCTGGGTGGTCTCGTGGCCTCGGTGCCCCTGCAGTTTTTTTTTTTTTTTTTCTCCAGCCCTCTAGAGTTTTTTTTTTGTTTTTTCCTGGCCATCTGACCTTACTTTATTCTTTGTTACTTAGTATTGCCTAATCTTATTTTTAAACTTTCCTTTTATCTTCCTTCATCTTGTATAGCACTTTGAGCTTCGTCATTTGTATGAAAATGTGCTCTAGAAATAAATGTTGTTGTTGTTGTTGGTAAGGAAGCCCTGAGAACAGCAAGATCCAAACTATCAGACTAGCAAAGTGTGCCCACACCCAGAGAATCCACAGCCACTTCCAAGACACTGGTGACACAAGGCGCATATGGCAGGGCATCCAGGCTGTCACTAACTACAGGATAACACCACCGGCCTGTGACGGCGATGCGCCCCCTCTAGATATGCTGAAAAACTTCTAGGCATGGTTTGAAGCGCAGAACAACGTGGTGGCGATGAAGACCACCTCTCCTCCCAGTGGTCAGGTACTGCATCTGACCACGGCCGACGAGTGGAAAACTCTACACAGAGTTTGTGGGAGTTCAGGGTGATGTTTTTAGATGGGTGCAGAATTGGCTCAGACACAGGAAGCAGAGGGTGATGGTGTGAGGAACCTCATCAGAACTGGCCGATGTTAAGAGTGGTGACCAGCAGGGGGCAGTGCTGGGGCTGCTGCTATTTTTAATAAATATAAATGATTTAGATAGGAATATAAGTAACAAGCTGGTTAAGTTTGCAGATGATACCAAGATAGGTGGATTAGAAGATAATTTGGAATCCGTTATATCATTACAGAAGGACTTGGACAGCAGACAGACTTGGGCAGATGAAATTTAATGTCAGTAAATATAAAGAATTACACATAGGAAGTAAAAATGTGAGGTTTGAATACACAATGGGTGGTCTGAAAATCGAGAGTTCATCTTATGAGAAGGACTGAGGAGTCGTAGTGGACTCTAAGCTATCAACTGCCAGACAGTATTGAGAGGCCATTAAGAAGGCTAACAGAATGTCAACAACAACAACAACAACAACATTTATTTATATAGCACATTTTCATACAAAAAAAATGTAGCTCAAAGTGCTTTACATAATGAAGAATAGAAAAATAAGAGACACAGTAAGAAAATAAAATAAGTCAACATTAATTAACATAGAATAAGTGTCAGGTTATAAAGCGCCTTGATGTGTGGAGTACAAGTCACAGGAGGTGACGCTCAGGCTTTATAACACACTGGTGAGGCCTCATCTGGAGTCCTGGGTGCAGTTTGGGTCTCCAGACTACAAAAAGGACATAACAGCACAAGAGAAGGTCCAGAGAAGAGCGACTAGGCTGATTACAGGGGGCTACAGGGGTTGAGTTATGAGGAGAGATTAAAAGAGTTTAAACAAAAGAAGATTAGGAGGTCACATGACTGAAATGTTTAAAATTATGAAGGGAATTAGTCCAGTGGATTGAGACTGTTATTTTAAAATGAGTTTAATGAGAACACGGGTACACAGTTGTTAAGGGTAAATTTTGTACAAACATTAGGAAGCTTTTCTTTACATAAACAACGATAGACACTTGGAATAAGCGACCAAGTAATGTGGTGGACAGTAAGACGTTAGGGACTTTCAAAACTCGACTCGATGTTTGTTTGGAAAAAATAAGTGGAGAGGACTGGCGCGCTTTGTTGGGCTGAATGGCCTGTTCTCATCTAAATGTTTCTAATATTCTAAAACATGGCCTTGAATTATAAATTGTACAAACTGTACATAAATTGTGTAAATTAGAACATCAAGTTGCACTAAGTGAATTCATCCTCCTCATGGTCACTAACCCTCAGTGCTTTGACTCCCACTCCTTTCTATACTTTTGCAGATCTAACTTTGAATGGGACATCTTCGGCTAAAGCCAAGCAGGAGCCTCACCTTAAATTTGTCGGTTACAAGTGGTGCATAAAAACAGGCCGTCTGTATTGAACACATTTTCTTTTTTCACTTGACGTAGAATAAGCTGATTTGGAAAGAAATGGGAAAGAAGGGAATCACCCACTTCATGACTACCTGAAAAACAAAGCTGAGCTATTAGGTAAATTGGGGTTATTCAGCTCTGGTTGTGGAGGTCTGCAATGACTACAGGTTTTCACTTTAACCAGATTTTAACTAGGACCCATTTATCAACCTTAAATAAAAGGACAAGTGTCTGTGTGTCTGTCCAATTGCTATGTCTCTGTCATTCCAACAGATGGTGCATCACAGACATTAACACTGCTTTTACAAATCCCATACCAAGTGGCATATAACAGAAACATATGCATTACCTTTATCATTACAAGAGATGATGCATCACAAACATCTGTAGTGATAAAATGTATTGCATTTTCCATTCCAACAGATGGTGCATAACAAACATTAACACTGCTTTTTTGGATCCCACACCAAATTGCATATAACAAAGATATATGCATTATGTTAGCTATTACAACACCTGGCACATCATAAGCATTTTTTTCTAATAATATGTATTGTATTTTCCATTCCAACAGATGGTGCATCACAAACATTAACAATGCTTTTTACGAATCCCATACCAAATGGCGTATAACAGAGACATATGCAATGTATTTGTAATTACAACACATGTTGCATCACAAACATCTGTAAGTCATAAAATTCATTGTATTTGTTATTCTAACAGATGGTGCATCACAGACTTTAACACCGCTTTTACGAATCCCAAAGAAAACGGCATATAACAGAGACATATGCATTGCATTTGTCATTCCAACAGATGGCGCATCACAGACATTAACACTGCTTTTACGAAGCCCTGTAACAAAGACATATGGATTGCATTTGTCATTCCAACAAATGACACATCACAAATATTTTTAGTAATGCTTTCTATTACTACAAATGTTTGTGATGTCCCATCTGTTGGAGTGACAAATGCAATGCATGTTACTACTGCAGTGCATTATAAAAGACATTCTAACAGATGGTGCACTGCAAACTATGTTGATTACTTAAATTTCAACCCGTCTTAGATGGTTAGCACAGATAGTTTACTGCTAAAGCAATATTTTTTTGGGGGGTAGGGGGTTAATTTCAGTTAACTCGTTTGCTACAATTCAGGACCCTTAACTCCATGTTTTAGTTTTAAACAGCGACATTTACATTTAAATTGTTGCCCATTTTTTAACCTGGTATTAGTTAATAATGAGGCGTAGCTCTCCAGCTAACGTACTTCCATTTAAACCTCCGTACATCATGAAGTATCTGTGAATAAAATGTTTTAAAAAAACGAGAGAGAAAGAACGGATTAAGACTTACAAATCTGTTTCGGACAACTAAATATATGGATAAAGTTCTCAGAATCTGAAGAATCTACACGTGATAAAGATTTTGTCTTGGAAGAACGAAAGCGCTAAGACACCTTGTCTTTAAACACCACATTTCATTACCTGCGAAGCCATGGCTGCGAATTACGAAACAGAATGGAATAAAAACCTGCAGCCATGCACTGCGGCGCTCCGGGACTGTAACTGAGGATCCCTGGCCCCGAGCTAAATCGCTTCAAGTTTATAACAAGCCAGGGCGTCTTCCCGGGTGCGTAACGGTGGCGTTTAAAGCCTGCTCGTTTCGGTCGCTCCGTGATGTCCCGCACAACAGCAGCTTATTTGTGATTCTGACCGAACACCGCAGGCACTGCGCGGCTTTGTGGACCCGCACAATAATCAACGAGGCTCGAGTTGGCTCCGTATTCGGCTGCCTATTTGTTCACCTGCCTTGTGCAGAGCAGTTACTTATTTATTTGTGTCAAAAGTACAGTACTGGCAAAGTTGGCACACTGTAAAATCTATTAAATATGATTTACTGAGGTGTTTAAAAGGCACTGTAAGGGGTTAAATGACATTGGGACTGCCTAATTTTCCCAAATGACTGACACCATTGTTTTAATGCAGTTGGGTTTTGCCCGGTCCAACGCGGGTATATGGGTCAGATGGACTGGTAAAGTTAGCATTCTTTAATATCCAATGAAAGGGGTTTACTGTGAAGTTTTAAAACTGCGAAAATGTTGGGGGCTTAACAGCACTTATCCCTTTACGGTCCCATGTAAACATCACAATCTCATGCATTCGCCTCGTTGGATCGGGCAAATTTCAACTGCGAATGAATAAAGCCGCCTGTCCTTCTGTTAACGTTAAATAAATAGTTGCTTTGCACGAGGTATGTGAAGAAGTAGCTGGCCAGTCGAATAAGGAGCTGCGATTAAGATGCCAACTTGAGCCCCATCAGCGATCTGTAAAAAGAAAAGTCGCTTATGTCAACTGAAAATGTCGCTACTCTTTTTTATTCAATAAAGTTGCCAAAGAGGTCTGAAAAGCGCCTTGAGCTTGGGAAAGGCGCTATATAAATACAACATATTATTATTATTATTATTATTATTATTATTATTATTATTATTATTATTATTA
>JANRMT010062810.1:2141149-2173077 GCA_026402145.1 Polypterus bichir lapradei
TATTATTATTATTATTATTATTATTATTATTATTATTATTATTATTAAAATTCGCTGGATATATAGAGACAAGTTGGCAACACCTGTTCGACTTCGACATAGGAGCGCCTTTACGCAATTAAAAAGGCTAGAGGTTCCCTCTTATTGCCCGTTTGCACCGCCGACAGAGGACACCCATTCGGGTCACCATGCAGTCGCGATTCTGTTCGCTCCATTCCACCGTTATCGCCGTGATTCTCACCTCGTGCTGTTCGATCCCAGTGTTCTGCAGGTACAAGAAGCCGATGTCACAAAACGCAGCCCTCATCTTCTCGGCGACGTCGCCCAGCATCTCATCGGTCGGCTGCTCCTTGCCTACGGCGTAGACGCTGAAATCAACGATAGGCACAAGCATGTTGGCTTCGTCCCCGGCAGGTCTGAGCTGTCGCTACTGCTATCTGCACCTTAAGGTCGGAGTCAAAGGTTAAACTGTAGTTATCAGCTGAGCCCGACGCACCGAGAAAGCTTTTGGCGCACGGGAGACACGGGAAGGGGCGGAGTTAGGAGTTCGGGTCCGCCCATGTAACGTTATCCTCGTTTGCATGATCAGATGTGGGCGGGTCGGAGTTTGCTGCCCCTGCCCATATCATCCAGTTTACTGCTGAGAGGCGCTTCACGCGACCTGCCAAAGCATTTCTTCGTTTTCTTCTTGAAATAATCGGTTCATAAAATGCTGCATAAGCTCCAGAATAGCCATATGAAAACAGCGTCAATTAAGTTATTGTACTGTATAATGTTTCGAGTCACATTTATGAATAAGTCTCTTTCTGCCGTCTTCTAATAAAAAGTAAGTGTACTGTTAACATGTCGTTATAGCTAGTGGGCTTTGAACCAAAGTTAACTCCTAACTAATGTCACTTTATTTTACCGAAGTTATGGTGCTTAGACGCGCCGCCTTCTGTATGTGAAGGTTTGGATTGTAATTCATCTACTGTTTATCACAGGACATTTTTTAAGAGGTACTGTACAAATTGGTGACTTGTTTTGTTCACACAAGTGTTTGGTTGTGTTTCGTTACGTTTATTATGTCTGGATTCATTTTACAAAACCTCCTTATGACAAAAGCAAGGGTGCTTTTTGACACCCACTGCACGCCCAACCTACCTGGTAAGGGGTCTCTCTTTGAACTGCCTTTCCCGAGGTTTCTTCCATTTTTCCCTACAAGGTTTTTTGGGAGTTTTTCCTCGTCTTCTCAGAGAGTCAAGGCTGGGGGGCTGTCAAGAGGCAGGGCCTGTTAAAGCCCATTGCGGCACTTCCTATGTGATTTTGGGCTACACAAAAATAAATTGTATTGTATTGTATTGTATTGTACTTGTGCACTGCAAGACTGTTAGCCTCTCTGTTCATTTGAATGTGTGTAGGAAGTAAAACACAAGCACACCTAAGATGTATTTCAGTTTCGATTTTATTAGTTTATTCCAACTGTGTCACTGTAAGTTTGTATTATTATGTAAATACTAATTTCACCAGTTGATATGGAATAAAGCTTCCCAATATAAGCCTTTGTGATATTAGTCAGTGTTGATTGCCTTAAACCTGATCTTTTCAAATATATTCAAATATACTCATTCACCATTTCCTTTTTCTCTTAGTCAGCGTCAGTTCTTCACCTTAACTGGACTCTTTATTCAAACAAATGTTTTATTCCTGCTATTTGTTTACATTTTGTGCTTTAACGTCTTTTAAACGCAGGGTTTTATTTGATACTGTATTTCCTTTGCTTTATGTTTCCAAAGAGGTTCAATTGCACTTTAAGGTTTTGCACTTGAATTGTTTCTATATAGCTTTTAAGTGGGTGACACGGTGGCGCAGTGGGTAGCGCTGCTGCCTCGCAGTTAGGAGACCTCCCTGCGTGGAGTTTGCATGTTCTCCCCGTGTCTGCGTGGGTTTCCTCCCACAGTCCAAAGACATGCAGGTTAGGTGGATTGGCGATCCTAAATTGTCCCTAGTGTGTTCTTGGTGTGTGTATGTGTGTGTGTGCCCTACGGTGGGCTGGCGCCCTGCCCGGGGTTTGTTTCCTGCCTTGCGCCCTGTGTTGGCTAGGATTGGCTCCAGCAGACCCCCGTGACCCTGTAGACAGGCGCATTCCCCCTTATTGTGCATTAATGCTGTGACTGTAGCCAGAGGTTAAGAAACCATGTTGACTGTGACTAACGTAAAGGCATTGGACTGATTGTGCTTTATGATGTTCTTGGGCTGATCGTGTCCAAAGGATGTGGTAATTCATTTACCATTAAAACCGCCGCATGTTGTCTGCACTTCTTGAACTGGGTAACCCTCCTTGTGTATTTCACCTAATTAGGTCATATATTTAAGTACATCTTATATACATTCATTGTAAAGCTAATACATCTTTCTTTATTCTAGTATAAACTCACCATCAGTTTTTCTTTTGTAATTTAATAAAGCGTCACCTTTTAGTGAAGTCTTATACTGTACCTTCATTTGCTTTCATTTTAGAGCCATTTGGATATACCAGTAGATTATCTACTCAGTAGGGCTCTTCAAGCGGCGGCCCGCGGCGCATTAAAATGCATTTATCACCGCAGATCAGCTTCTTTCTGAGGGCCAACGCGCAGAATTCAAATTCCAAGAACAGAAAACGGCTTGTCCTCTTTGCCCCGCCCCTTTCTGTCTGTTTCGACGCCTCTGAAGTGCGCGTGCGCGTGCGCGCCTCGCAGCTTCGCCTTGAATCGAGATTCCACTACTGCAATTGCCACCAAGCAAGTATCGACAAATATGTTTTTCTCAGGTCTAGGAAAGAGATGAGTTGACGATGAAAACAAACAGGTTCATAATAATTGGACCGAGAAATATTTGTTTGTACTTGTTTTAATAAAACCTTTATGTCTTCTCTCCAACAAGTCTGTTGCTTTCACGAAAGAGTACAATTGGGGAGGCACTTTAATACAAAGGGGAGTGATGCCCCAAATACGAGGGATGCTGCCACCAGGAGTGCAGGGGGAAACACTCATCTCCAGGAGGACATCTCCTGCTGTCCATCCACTGAAATGGCCTCCTGGCCAGGTAAGGAACCACCATCCGTCCTGTTCCTGGGGCCTCATTTATACAATTTTTCATGTGTGAAAATATGTGCTCTGCAAAAAAAAAAAAAAAAAAATCGATAATATATGTACATTTCTATGGAATTTACCATTCATAAATCACAATTACATCGTGATTTATGTGTGTGTGTTGGTGCGCTCAAACTCAAGCACCGCCCTGAAATATCCATATATGGAGCATGCAAATCAACCTCATATATCACGATGCTGCTGAACTTCATTGGCTGGGAGAGCAGCCTCCCACCTGACGTGCTGAGACCCCGGTATCTAGCTGTGCACCACAAATAAGAGCATGAGATCATGTGTGGCATTATACCACCTCTACTCCATGCTCTGGGGGGGGGGTCCAGGAAAGGCATAAGGCAGCATTGTCTGAACAGGTAGCTGCTTTCACCTGGCATATGTAATGACGTGATGACTGTGACACTGAATAGTACAGGGCATGTGACACACTGAGGGCTCAGCCAGCTGGCTCACTAACAAGCCAGCCACCATGTCCAGCACCGTCACTTCTTCTAAAGCCATTTTGCTTCAAAATAAATGAATCACAGGCTGACCCAGACCACCGAGCAGCCACGACATTTCTCAGTCTCATCTTGGCATCACGGATGACTTGTGCATTAATGGAAGGTCACTGCTCACAGGTTACAAAAGCAGCTTCATTCTCACGAGGTGCCCGCATTGCAATATGTGTGCAGTCAGATGTACTGACTATGTTAGGACCACCGGGCACGGCTGCAAATGAACTTTTAATATTGACAAAAACCAAAATGTAGCACCTCATCAGTCGGTTAATGGCTTCCAGCACAGCAAGGTTATTATAATTAATGAAAACTGAAACTATTATTAAAAAAACATTTTCGCAAACTAAAATGAAAATAATTAACAAAACCAAAATGAAAAACTAAAACTAAACAAAACTATTAAAGTAGCTGGAAAGACTAACTGAAATCGATCCATCCATTATCCAACCCGCTATATCCTAACTACAGGGTCACGGGGGTCTGCTGGAGCCAATCCCAGCCGGCACAGGGCGCAAGGCAGGAAACAAACCCCAGGCAGGGCGCCAGCCCACCGCAGGGCACAAACACACACTCACACACTAGGGACAATTTAGGAACCTAACCTGCATGTCTTTGGACTGTGGGAGGAAACCCATGCAGACATGGAGAGAACATGCAAACTCCACGCAGGGAGGACCCGGGAAGCAAATGTCCAGGTCTCCTTACTGTGAGGCAACAGCGCTACCCACTGTGCCACCATGCTGCCCTAACTGAAATAAAATAATAATTTACTAAAATAATTTTAGTTTTCATTTTTGAATGAATGTTCTTGCTGTTAGTTTTTAACCCTGTGCAATCTGGCCTGGACACAGACAGGTGGACAGTGATGGTTCAACCCACACATTTTTATTATACATTATTCTAATATTTGCACAGGTGCACATAACCCCCAAAGTCCAGGCCTCACAATGCCTCTTTCACTCTTCAGGCCGCCTCCACTCCTCTCCACCAGGACCTTGTCTTCTGCACTACCGACTCCAGCCATCGAATGGAGGGAGGCGGCCCCTTTTATCCCCACCCGGATGTGCTCCAGGTGCCTCTCGATTAGCTTCCGCTGGCACTCCCCAGTCTGGCGGAAGTACCGGCTGTGCACCTGGAAGCACTCCAGGTGTCCCTGGTCTTCTTCACCCCAGCACTTCTGGGTGTGGTGGGAGTGCTGAGGGCCAGGGCTCCAAAGGCATTGGGGTGCCCCCTGGCAGTGACCACGGGCCCCTATAGGGTTGAGCTTCCAAGCTCAGTTCCCACGGTCCCCAAAGCCACCAGGGCAGTCGCCCCCACGTGGTCTGGGGGAGGGATAAGGTCCTCCGGTCCTCTGGGGCGTCCTGGCTGGGTACCACTCCTAGCCACCTGTGATAATCCTTATAACTTTTAACTCTAAAATTGAAAGCCATTCACCATGAGCCGCCCGCACGTATTCATCCAGTGATCAGCAAGTGGTGTTCACACAGCATTTGCAGTGACAGAGCAAGCTGAATATGCGGGTAAAGTGTGTGGAATAGAAAGCGATTTACGTGCCGCCTTTCTTTGCACTTGTTGTATCAAGTCAAGCCGAGTCAAGTTGGGGAGCAGGCACTGGTGCAGAGTGTTGCCGCACCCACTACACAGCAAAACAACTTGGGATCCCAGTTTGCAACCTCCCAGATAGTCACGCGGTCCAGCCCCACTCTCCAGAAATGACCCTCTACCTGCCACAGCCAGGTATTACGTAGTTGACCCCTTGGCCTGGTCCAGCCACTCGGGTCCCCAACAATGAGGGTCTCACGAGCCGGATCACCCTCTGGGAATCGCACCATATGGCCGTAGTGCCGTAACTGACACTCCGTCACAATGCAGGTCATGTGCCTCATTCGGGACTCCATGAGCAACACACAGTCAGACCAACGGTACCCAAGGATTGTTATACTTGTTGTATATCAGGGTGTAATTCAAACGCCTGAAACTGGAATGTGGTGGTCAACAAAATCTTTACTGTATGGACAGAAAAATCACGAGTGAGTAACGTTTCAGTTTATTTCTCTTTTGTTGACAGTAATTCACCTGCCACTTCGCATACGAAGTATAAAGAAAGTATAGTATTCATGAAAAAAAATCCAGCCTCGAGATTTTGATGAATTTTGACGTTTTAGAGTTTCTCGAGTCCAAAAATACCGTTTTTTTTTTAGAATTATGTGTGTGTGTGTGTAAACACGATAACTCAAAATTGCAACTAGATAGACTGATGAAATCTGGCATGTGGTCGTTACACCAAAATTGTAGATCTGGATTAATTTTTGGGCTAAATCCATCAGCCGCAAGTGGTACTTTACCTGAACACATACTCGATTTTTTTTTTATTCGTGCAGCTGCAGAGTCCGATTTAATCAACTTGACTTTTATAATAATTGTTCAATATATTATTAATTTGATTTGATTTGTTGTCGATGGTTCTTTAATGTACATAATATAATCCTTGTCTTGTGGTTTACTCCTCAGATATTCATCCCCATATCTGAGTACACGAGAAAGTCGAGGGGAGAGCAGTCCCGATTTTTGAAAATAAAACAACACGGATCGAGAGACTGACAAGGTCATCATTCAAGATTGGCATATTGTTGCTGACCAATCACTTTTGCTTTAAAAACGTTGTTTAACAATGAAGCGATACAAACCTTGTAAAATCCTCGAGTTGGCAACGTCTCCACTGAACTACAGGTAGGCAGGCAAAGAGAGTCTGCCAAGTGATGAAAAGCTAAACATGCTAATGTGTTTGTGTATTTATTCTATGTTTATTCATTTATCTTTTTTAGTTCATATTCACAGCTCAAAATACCTGATACTGTGAAAATAATCCAGTAGCAGAATTATGTTTTAAAATATCAGTCCCCATTTTTTCAATGTTTCTCTCTCTCTCAAAATAGATACTTGAAATCATGGTATTCTTTTTGTTCTAAACATCGGCCATATCACACATATTGCATACCAGGGATTTTTCCTGCCTTGCATTCAAACCTGCTTGGGTAGGCTCCAGGTCCCTGTGATCCTGCTCTGGAAAAACACTCTACACTCCTATGACCTGCTCTTGCTCTGCTCATTATGGGTTTACTGTTCTTATGGTGGGCTATTCAAGTCTCACTGCCCCTAACTTCACACTACATGCTTGTTTTTCTTTATTTTCTTAATACAGTGGGGTCTGCACACTGATCCAAGCCTAAGACCCCTGTTCTTCCTTAGCCCCCGTGATTTTCATGGTCACACCTGTCAGGTCACAGTAGATTCTGTTTTCTTATTTTTTTTTACTAGCCGGCGACCGTCTTAGCATACGGCGGGTAAGAATAGGCACGGAAAACGGGGAGAAAGGAATTCAGAAATCAAGAAGAAATAAATACTTCTTGAAAGACGCAGTGTGCATGTAGGATCTTACATGTGAAAGTGATAAATAAATCAGACTTTCCGAATTTACGTACTATGGCCATGCACCCTGATAGCTGTGTTGCATGTATCTTGGACCTCCTGGAAATGTGGACGGAAATTTGATTATTTTGCCAAAACGTACGTTGTTATTTTAAGCGTTTGCTTGCAGTGCGTCTGTATTCAAACATTGTATTGTTCCACGTGCAGATCTTGTTGATCTAATCTGAGATAGTTGAGACGCGCGCCCTCTGTTTTAACATACGCATCTACGACTTACTCTTGGAATAGTTCGCCGCTGGAGTGCAAAATACTAAATGTATTCCTCATTGCTAATCTGTACGCGTAAAATTGGCATTGAGTAAGCCTTATTCGGTTGGTGGTTCTTTTATTGGGAACATGTTGTAAATCTTTGTGCCAGCCAATGTCTCCGTAAGGGAATAAAAGTAGTAAACCATATAGGATCGCAATTCATATTGAGCGTGGAAATCTGTTTACAGGAGTTGCGTATGGGACAGATGCAAATGTCCCTTTCGGCAGGCGTTTCGCCATCTTCTCCGACGAAAATCGCTGCAATGTCGGGGCATTGAATCGTCGTAAATCCTGCAGGGTTTTCCTTGAAAACCATTCGTACAGATGCTGTTGGGTTGGACTGAGCGATTTCATGCATGTGTTTTGTATGATTTAGCGAAGGGGTTGACGGTTCTGAGCATGGAATCTGGCTGGAGAGAAGTACATTTTCGCTGCATGCGGAGTTTGCTTTATTTTGTAAGCGTACTTTAGTAGCTTGCGTTGTGTCAAATACATACAACTGTCCATATCCTGGAATGGTAGAAGTGTTAGCGTGTAGTGGAGAGATTTGGCGATAAATTCGCCCGTGTATTTTAAAACAGTATGGTCCGTGGCCAGGAGGTTGAGCTATCTGTGCACCCATGGAAGCAAACGCTAGAGAAGAGTTGTATTCTCAAATGTGTTCACGATCATTTTAAGCTTCTGATGTTTGCTGTGTAAGAAGCTGTTGTAGAGACACAGGTGGCTCCCGCAAAGGTGGTAAAGCTACTTTACCGTTGAGGCAGCACCTCGAGTAGCCTACTTATTGGATGTATTACGCTCAGCAGGCCAGTATAGCGCATGACATGGAAGACGACCAATAGGAATCGAGAAATGCCGTGTCGGCTGCGTGTGGGCGGGACCGGTTTTGAAGTGGAAGCAGGACGAACCAGAAGAGAAATATATACAGTATAAGAGATATCTTTATAGGCCTGCAGATGGCAAAATTGTCACGGCCTCAAGCAACCCCGGACACCCTACCCTTCACCCAAATTAGCCTTTCTCTGCCTCCAGTGCCACTAAGGCTATAAGTTCCCTTTGAAATCAGCTGACACGTGGCCTAGACACCCATTCCCCTGTCACCCGTCTCGTGCCCCTTTAAACCAGGGAGTTAACCGCACGCACACCCTCACCTGTTCACCAGATGGCGCTAGTCCTCCCTCACGTACACTTCCTGACTCCTGCACCTCCTCAGCTGACAACAAAAAGTAGCAAAAAAATAATAAAGCTGTATTGTAGAAACGAACGAGCGGCTGCCGATACAACTCTTGAGAGCCTGTGGAGGACAGATGCCAAAAACACCATTCAGAATCCTCCCAAGACGTGCCACCCGACAAGGCAATTTTAGGGCACAGTTAATTATACTTGTCAGGACACCTCTGAAAGGAACTATCTATCTGTTATATAGCGCCTTTCCTATCTATCTATATATCTACCTACCTACAGTACAGGCCAAAAGTTTGGACACACCTCCTCATTCAATGTGTTTTCTTTATTTTCATGACTGAAGGCATCAAAACTATGAATGAACACATGTGGAGTTATGTACTTAACAAAAAAAGGGGAAATAACTGAAAACATGTTTTATATTCTAGTTTCTTCAAAATAGCCACCCTTTGCTCTGATTACTGCTTTGCACACTCTTGGCATTCTCTCGATGAGCTTCAACAGGTAGTCACCTGAAATGGTTTTCACTTCACAGGTGTGCCTTATCAGGGTTATTTAGTGGAATTTCTTGCTTTATCAATGGGGTTGGGACCAGCAGTTGTGTTGTGCAGAAGTCAAGTTAGTTGGACGATCATTTATTTTTCAACGGGACAATGACCCCAAACACACCTCCAGGCTGTGTAAGGGCTATTTGACCAAGAAGGAGAGTGATGGAGTGCTGTAAATGGTCATGAAAATAAAGAAAACACATTGAATGAGGAGGTGTGGCCAAACTTTTGGCCTGTACTGTATCTATCTATCTATATAGTGCCTTTCACTCTATCTATCGCTTTATCTATTTATCTTCCTGTGCCAGGTCCGCCTGTAATGTACTGTTCTTGAATGGGTTTACTTTATGAGGCCGCCCACTGAAACTATTTTGCCCTCTTAGGGATGTCATAGAAAAGGGGGCGTGTCCCTGGGGTGCGCGTGTCCGAGTTTGTATGTGTGAAGTTGAACTAACAGGCCATAACTACGGTAACTCTAAATGTGCAAATATTAATTGGCAAAATGTTTAGATGATGTTTAGTGTGTATTATTTAACTCATAAAATCAAGAAAGTCTCACACAAAATTATTCCTAACATTTCCCCTGCTAAGCAAATATCATCCAGATTCAAATTTAGCCTAGATGAGAAATGTTCATTTTGAAATATGGGTATAGAAGCTATTAATGCATTTGTTTTACCAATGTATTCAATCCAAGATGTTTTGGAAGGACCTTGCAAATTTTGCACAAATGTACAGTATTTGAGCCTTCAAATCTTTCAAAGATTCTGATGTTCTATTTTATTTTATGTGCCCAGAGATTTATATCTATAATAAATGTGTTATTGATTATGGGGAAGTACCACATCCACAAAATGAAATGAATGCAATCCACAGCAAATATTAGACTGTTTAAAACAGATATAGATTTTTATATAAAAACTATTCAAGATATTAAAAATAAGAAAGCTAAACTAGCTATTGACGTTAAGTTATATCAACTGGTTTATGTAAATGGTGGCGCAGTGGGTAGCGCTGCTGCCTCGCAGTAAGGTGGGTTCGCTTCCCGGGTCCTCCCTGCGTGGAGTTTGCATGTTCTCCCCGTGTCTGCGTTTTCTCCCACAGTCCAAAGACATGCAGGTTAGGTGCTTTGACGATTCTAAATTGTGCTTGGTATGTGGGTGTGTGTGCCCTGCCCGGAGTTTGTTCCTGGCTTGCGCCCTGTGCTGGCTGGGATTGGCTCCGGTAGACCCCCGTGACCATGTGTTAGGATATAGCGGGTTGGACGGTGACTGTCTGACTGTTTATGTAAATTAGTTAAGTACCCCACATTTTGTATAATTTGTATTATTTTTAATGTCGTATATGCACTTCGTATTATCGTTAATTGTTTATTGTATTTGTAATGTTTATAAATAAGGCATTAAAAAATGCCAATAAAATAAAGTCCGCGTACCCTCCATACCACTGTCCTCTGCTCCGTTACGCCGACTCGCGGAAGATCGGTTACAACTGCATATAGATGTACGTTTACTTCCCACTTCTCTTTCAACTTCTGTTATTTGTCTCTTTATGACTCCGCTGTCATTATAATAATAATCATTTTCTTGACTCCCAGTGGGGTACTGACTGCCTTATTTGGGTCCTCAGATTAAAAGGTTTAAGAACGCGTGTTTCAGCCTGAAATAAGAGGTTTATTTATTTATTTATTTATTTGGTTGTTGTTTTCCTTCAAGTTGTGCATCATATTTCAGTCCAGTAGGTGGCAGTAACGTACTATATTGACGCGCGATAAAAAAAAGACAACGAAAGTAGACGGAAGGCGCTGCAGTAGCTGGGAGGATCAAGAACGCGTTGCGCAGTTGCGCTCGAATGGCAGTGGCGACTGTGAAGTTGAAGTGAAAATGGTGGACGCGGCGTTTGGGCGGCGGTGGATTTTCTACAGCTGGTGTTGGGGCATCTTTGTCATCTTGACGTCCACCGCCGAGAGCCGCACATCTGACGGTACGATGTCTTCTTCTTTCCTTTCATGGTGTGGGGGGGATCAGTTGTTTGGTGCTCGTTGGTATTTGTGCTTTCGGTTTCGCTGTTCACGCAGGTCGACCAGTCTGAAAGCTATTCGAGATTCTTCACTACTGTGGTATTACCTCCGACATTGGATTATTATATGGAGTCATAATACGGGTTTCGCTATAGAATTGTTTTCTTTTTTTAAAAAATCTCTAATCTGTCACTGAGCTGTCATGACGACCATAAAACCACAGAGTGACTCGGCCTACAGTCGCACTCTGGACTGCTGATACCGCCTGTCGACAGCTCGTCAATTCAGCGTCGGGGCTTCTCTAAATAACGACGAAGTTGCGTTTATTGGCACCTCGGTGGTGTGTGTGTGATGGTGCTCAGCGGCGGACTGGTACCCACCCAAGTGTGATGTTAAACGGACTGTACCCGAGTCTCGTATATAACTCCTCCAACGGACTCCAGGGGTGCGCCCCCTAGCGGGTACCCGGGTAGGCCGCCTGAATGGGTCGGTTTAAGAGGGGCGGAGGGCTGATGGTCGGCAGTTGAACTTCAAATATGCATCTCTGCTGCCAGGACCCAAATGTCGAGCAGGATGGGACATACCTGACGGGTAGGATGAATTTTTCAAAGTAAAAGTTTCTCACACATGAAGTTGTCAAACTAAAAGTTTATCCTGAACGTTCAAGTTTTCACAGCTTATGCTACATATAATAGGGAAAATATACAATTTACACAGAATTGACAGGATACACTGGAAGAGGACTGAAGACCTAGACAGACCTGGTCCGAGAACAGCCAGCCTTAGGGGCATGTCGATTTCAAGCTGGCATTTTTTAAACTTCGCTCAATGCCGAGAGTCTTCTCAATCTCCATTGCGTGCTGCTGTCAAATTTTAATGACGATTTCAAGTGCACGCTCTGGGGACAAATTCACGCGCTCAGATTTTTATTCCTTAATTCGTGCCGTCAAAACCCCACAGTGGCTGCGTGGCACACAACAATCGCAGCCGCCTGATGTCCAAGAGCACTGGCTTCGCCTGTCACTCCCGTCTCTTTTCGGTTTTCACATTCTGGATTTTTAAAGTGAACTAGCCGAAGCCCGCCGTAGCATACGGCGGTGCAAGAACAGGAACGGAAAACGGTGAGAAAGGAATTCAGTATAACAAAGGCTTGGGAAACCACCATCGCAGTATAACGAAAATGGCAAGGAGCGAAACCAATGCCAGTGGTCGAGAGAGTACCGTCCTGTGCCAGGCTACGGAAAACAGAGACATATATAAATAGACGCCGCATTCACTGTGTCGCCCAGTCGACACGATAAGTCAGCGCGTCTGCCATATGGCGAGTGGCAAAAGTGCCATTTAAACTAACACAGGTAGACGTGGAAACCGGGTGTTCTGATGAAAAAACAATAACGTTTTAAACAGTATCGTTTACATACAACAGATTTTGGCGAATCGTTTACATGCAATTATTTATATACATTTATACACTAATAATAATTTATTATTATAATAATTATATTAATATATTATAATATTATTATTATTATTATTAAATAATTCCTCCCATATAAGTAACATTTCTCGGACTGCCTTCTTCCATCTCTGAAACATTTCTAGACGTCGTCCTGTTCTTACACACCACAGTACTGAAGTATCGGTTAATGCCCGAGTCACCTCACGTATAGATTACTGTAATGCTATTCTAGCTGGCATCCCACAAAAACGTATCCATCGCTTACAAGTTCTTCACAATTCTGCTGCCAGGATAATAACCTGCTGTTCTAAATCCACTGAACACGTCACACCGATTCTCTCTCAACGTCACTGGCTCCCTATTAACTACAGAATACGATACACAGTCCCGCTCTGAACATTTTAAAACTCTCCACAAACTCGCTGATCTCCTCCAGACTGGCACTCCTCTCGCTCACTCAGATCCTCATCTGCAGCTCAACTTTCTGTACCACACGTCAGACTCTGTGCTCTGGCAGTTTGAGCGTCTCTCCTGGTGCTCCTCAACTCTCATATCCGTCAGTTTGATTCAATGACACATTTTAAAACTGCCCTCAAAACTTCTCTTTTCAAACTGGCAGACCAAATTTGAATTTTGCACTGTTACTGTCAGTTATCTTTGTTTGTTTGCTAATTATTGCTGTTTGATTGAGAGCGACGGTGGACGTGAAAGTAGGATTAGAGTTGGTGGGCGGGGCTCTGTGAGTTGGCAGGCAGGGCTCTCTGTCTTGCTTGCCCTTAGTTAGAGTTGGTGGGCGGGGCTCTGTCATGCGTATCCCATAGCCTTAGAGTTGGTGGGCAGGGCTCTGTGAGTTGGCAGGCGGGGCTCTCTGTCTTGCTTGCCCTTAATGAATTACATACATATAGATTCTTCACTTGACATTCTGCATTTTTAATGTCACTGTCAGGCCGGCACATTTTATTCATTCAGTTTCTCTTCATTATACCTTCTTACTTGCTATTCTTCATTGCAGGACGTCACCGATTACGCCTAAAAATAATGCCACGCCATTCGCCTTCCTGTTCTTACTGCTGCTTGCCGTTTGGCTCTCCTCACCCGCCCAATAATAAGTATCGCTTATGTCTCCAATACGTCATGTTATTGGAATATTGAGTAGTCCTGAAACGCAACAGCAAATAACATCCCAGTAGACAACTGCTTTGGTTTCCAGCTTGAAGATGCAGTCCACTTGGCAGACAGTTTTTCGGATTCGTATGCCGAGAACCGAAATACAGGCCATCCTCCCCATTAAAGGGAAGCAGCGTTTGAATTACTTGAATGATTTGCACCGTAAGTCTGAGCTGCCAGTGGCCAAAACATCTGGTGTGTCAGTCTACCTTTTACACATCAGACGACAAATCATGCAAGAATAAATACAAATAAATGATAAACGTGGTTATTTATTTTTAGCATATTCCTTTGCGCAGGTGAATCCTGGGCTGGGATTTCAAACCAGGTCAGGCAGCGTGCGCAAGAGATTGGCAATGCACTTTACGTCATGACCAATTGGATGTTAACAGTTGATAAACCCCTCCCACTTGACACTGTAGCCCCTCCTACTTGACATTGCCCCTGCTAATCGGTGCCTAGCTGCACGGACCATAGACATATATAGTTAGATGCCGCATTCACTGTGTTGCCCAGTCGACATGATAAGTCAGCGCGTCCGCCACATTGCGAGTGGCAAAAGTGCCATTTAAACTAATACAGGTAGACGTGGAAACCAGGTTTTCTGATGAAAAAACAATAACGTTTAAAACAGTATCGTTTACATACAACAGATTTTGGCGAATCGTTTACATGCAATTATTTATATCCATTTATACACTAATAATGGCAATTATTAAATAGTAATTTATTATTATTAAATAATTCCTCCCATATAAGTAACATTTCTCGGACTGCCTTCTTCCATCTCCGACACATTTCTAGACTTCGTCCTGTTCTTACGCACCACAGTACTGAAGTATCGGTTAAAGCCCGAGTCACCTCACGTGTAGATTACTGTAATGCTATTCTAGCTGGCATCCCACAAAAACGTATCCATCGCTTACAACTTCTTCAAAATTCTGCTGCCAGGATAATAACCTGCTCTTCTAAATCCACTGAACACATCACACCGATTCTCTCTCAACGTCACTGACTCCCTGTTCACTACAGAATACGATACCCAGTCCAGCTCTGAACATTTAAAGCTCTCCACACCTCGCTGATCTCCTCCAGACTGGCACTCCTCTCGCTCACTCAGATCCTCCTCTGCAGCTCGACTTTCTGTACCACACGTCAGACTCTGTGCTATGGGAGCTCGAGCGTCTCTCCTGGTGCTCCTCAACTCGGGAATTCTCTTCCCTCTCATATCCGTCAGCTCAATTCAATTAACACATTTTAAAACTGCCCTCAAAACTTCTCTTTTCAAACTGGCTTACCAATTGTGAATTTTGCACTTAATGCCAGTTATCTTTGTTTGTTTGCTAATAATTGCTTTTTGATTTATCATTCTCTTGTTTTGATTTTACTAATGATGTTTAATTTCATTGTAAGGTGACCTTGAGTGTTAAGATTATAAAACGAGATTTTCTAATGGCCAAATATAACCCAAACAATTGTTCAGCCTTACTTATGTAATGTAATCCCCCGGGATCTGGTTTGGAGCGTCCAGCGGTTTGTACAAACCCAAGCAGCACATTATCCATTACTTCACGCCACAGCAGCGCCACTCGCAATATGGCGGCAACGTTGACGTATGGTGCTGCTAGTCATGCGGCGTCTAGTAATTCTATGTCTATGGCACAGACGCCAAGTAGTCACGTGACACTTTACCTTCTCAGGTCTTTTTTTTTTTTTTTTTTTTTTTTATATATAACTTCTCCATCTGATGACGTAAAAGACCCCCGAAATACAAAACCAAACGGGCAGCGCAGATGGTTTACATTTCATGCACTTTTAAAATAATTTAATTTTTGTCTGAAATATTCATCCTTCGCACTGCACTTTTTATTTCACTAACTTACTACATGCCGGAGCTTTTAAAGGATCCAATACAGTGGAACCTCTGTTCACAACCATAATTCGTTCCAAAACTCTGGTCGTAAACTGATTTGGTCATGAACCGAAGTAATTTCCACCATAGGATTGTATGCAAATACAATTAATCCATTCAGATCGTACAAACAGTATGTAAATATATATTTTTTTTGTTTTTAAGCACAAATATAGTTAATGATACCATAGAATTGCACAGCGTAATAGTAAACTAAATGTAAAAACATTGAATTACACTGAGATAACCTTGAACAACAGAGAAAACTAACACTGCAATAGTTTGTGCTATAGCGCTACCAACCGCTCACTAAAAACACTTTTTTTCAATGAGTTTTAAGCACAGGGAATAAAATGAACATTTGAAAAATCCGTAATTTAATAAACCACCAAGAAAAATAACATTGCCACAATGCACGCTACGAACCGATCGCTGAAAACAAAAACAAGCCTTTTCTACCTTATGTGTCCAGCCCTCCCTCTCTCGCTCGCTCTCTGTTTCGTGTGTGCGTGTGTCTCTCTTTCACCGAGCCATGAGCACCTGTGTGTGTGTGTGTCCCGCTCTCTTGCGCGCCAGTGTGTGTGTGTCTCGCTCTCTCGCTCGCTCGCTCGCTGCACAGGGAGAGACTGAGCACGTACAAACCGAAAGGGAAACTGGCTTGTTCCTATACCGAGTGTGTGGTCGTGAACCGAGGCAAAAGTTTGGCAAACTTTTTGGTCGTAAACTGAGTTGTACGTATACCGAGACGTTCGTGAACCGAGGTTCCACTGTAGAACAGAATATTATTATTCACCGTTCTAAATCGCCAAATACTTATCGTAATTGTGTCCTAGCAAACCCAACACTTTATTAAACTACTTTTACTTAATTGTTTTTCTCTTCTTGTTATCTTTCTCTTTGTCGTCTTGTAAAGCTTTTTGGGCGACATTGTTGTATGAAAATGTGCACTAGAAATAAATGTTGTTGCTGCTGCAGTGCTTTTTCCCAATGAAAACAGCAGATTTTAATGGACATGTCAGAAGCATTGCGTCCTGTTCTGCATCAGCAATTTTTATATGTTAGTTATATACAATACAATACAATTTATTTTTGTAAAGCCCAAAATCACACAAGGAGGGCCGCAATGGGCTTTAACAAGCCCTGCCTCTTGACAGCCCCCCAGCCTTGAGTCTTAAAGAAGACAAGGAAAAACTCCCAAATAGAGTGCCTGTCATATTAAGTATAACACTTTAGTAAATGACTGGCACGTGCCTGCAGTACTTTTACACAATTAAACTGGTTCTAAATCACAACTGACATATCTGCAGTATATAGCGCCTTTAATAGCAAGCACTACATGTTTTATTAAACTACTGGCTCATGCGTGCGATGCTGTTACCCAGTAACGACTCTGGATTTTAATGGACAGGCCAGATCCTGATTTACTGTTCTACATCGCCATTTGTTATATGTGAGTTGTATAGCGCCTTTCATATCGAGTATAATCCTTTAATGAATGCAGTGCTTGCACCCAATAACTTCAGGGGCTTTTAAGAGACAGAACAGGACATTAGTCACTGTTTTACATAAACTAACCCTAACCTAGCCCAGTAACTACAGTGGCAGTTAAGACTCAGAAACTATGCGTTTTATTCAGTGCTCTTCATTGGTAATTAGCATGTTGTAATTATATAGTGCCTTTTACAGCCTTGTTAAACCCGTGGCTCAGCGTGCAGCACCTTTACCCAATGACTACAGTGGCTTTTAAGGGACAGACTGCCTGCTTGTGTAAGTGGTAGCTTATGCACTGCGCCACCTAACCCTAACCCTAACCGTAACCTTCTGGATCTGAGAAGCGCAGCGTTACCATTGTGACAACGGCTTGAAGATGAAACGGACAAACGCACCCACTGGCATGCAAACGTCTTTTATTTTGTACCAACTGATTGTTTGGGGGCGGCTCAGTGGCACAGTGGGTCGCGTTATTGCCTTGCAGT
Organism: Polypterus bichir lapradei; assembly: GCA_026402145.1. Taxonomy (NCBI): domain Eukaryota; kingdom Metazoa; phylum Chordata; class Cladistia; order Polypteriformes; family Polypteridae; genus Polypterus; species Polypterus bichir. The sequence goes on from JANRMT010062810.1 coordinate 2,158,783, forward strand.
TAGGAGAACTGGGTTCGCTTCCCGGGTCCTCCCTGCGTGGAGTTTGCATGTTCTCCCCGTGTCTGCGTGGGTTTCCTCCCACAGTCCAAAGACATTCAGGTTAGGTGGATTGCCGATCCTAAATTGTCCTTAGTGTGTGCTTGCTATGTGGGTGTGCCCTGTGGTGGGCTGGCACACTGCCCGGGGTTTGTTTCCTGTCTTGCGCCCTGTGTTGGTTGGGATTGGCTGCAGCAGACCCCCGTGACCCTGTAGTTAGCATATAGCACATAAGGACTGACTGACTGACTGATTTGTGCTTTAGCAACATGTCAGTTGAGCAATTTCTTTTCCATCAGTTTTATTCCTGAATCAACGCCCACTTGTTTTGTTGTGCCTTTGGTGAAAGTGTTTACTTGATATTTGGACTTCAGTCTCCACTCATTCTGCACTTCATGTCAGCATTATGTCATTATTACTGTAACATTTGGAAAAAAAAAAGTCTCTTTGTAGCTGTGTGTTCAACATTTCTTGCCTCGCATTTACTGTGTCATCCTACATTTGCACAGCTCGGTGAAGACATGGATCACACATGACATGCTTGTATTTCCAATCGCGGTATTTCATTTTCCAGTATAACTCCTTACAGCGCATTGCCAGATGAAAACTTCAACACAGGCTTCAGCTGTGAGAATTGAATGGGGGGGCGGCTTGTAGTGCTGCCAACTGAGACACCCGCAGAGCAAAAGCGGGCAATTGGCACAGTGATAAGGAGCTGTGAGATTCCAGGCGTTATGACGACGTGGGTTCCACTCCATGTTCCCATCTCCTTGTTAGGAGCTCTTGAACCCGACGCCGTCGGTAATGTCACCGGATGAGCTGATTGGAGAGCACACAATGAAGCAAGGGGATGGTGCATAAGGGCGTAAAGGTGCTTTTATTTAAAAACAGCAAAAACAACAACAACTGTGTTCAAAGTAAATAGTGCAGTGCATCACAAAGTCATTAAATAAATAAACCTTTAAAAGCAAATGAAATTGTGGAGATTAAAATCACAAAAATAAATCCAGTTAAAACCAATGGCTGGAAGCAGTCCTTTAAAACCTGCTGGTGGCTCCCCTGCTTCTCCCATCCATGCTTTGCACCAGGGGAGTCGCCCTACCTGCAGCGGACCTTCTGTTCCTTCTGGTCTGGTGGCTTCCCGATCCCTGGCTTCGTTCTGCTCTCCCCAGACCGAGACTTGGGTCCCCCAGCGACCAGGGTGCTCACGCTGGGGCATTCGCCTCCCACACATCCCGACTCCCGCTGTCTTCCGTGGCAAGCCATTCTCCTTCCGATCACTCCTGCTCCTCATTAAATGCTCAGCAGGAGCGATCACTACCAACTGCCCCGGGTGCCGGCCAAACACCCTGCTAGGGCACACTTCTCAGCTGCCTTCTGCTCTCCACAGTGAGTGTGCCATAGCAGCTTTCTGCTTCCTGCCGCCGCCTTCTTCCTTAACCTCCGTTTACTTTTTTCTTTTTCCCTCCTCCGCACTCGCGCTCCTATTATATATAATGGGGATGTGGCGATTAGCAGCTCCCAGCATCAGTTACAGATGCAGACGATTCACCAGCTGTGCACTTAAGTGAGGAAACACCCGCCTCACGTAGCGTCTGGCCACACTCCCACGCCCTCTCTATAAGCCGCGAGTGCGTCGATTATCTATTTAAAAACCAGGCTTTTTCATCTGAGCTGTGGAGCGGCTATACCACAGGCATATGTCAGGAAAAGTTAAGAAGGTCAAAGACAAAGAAAATTTTCGCAGGCTTCAGGGATTCCAGTGTTAAACCACAGGGTTTGTGTGTGCAGTCAGTGTGACCCACAGGGAGTCACTTTATCTGCATGTGACGATGATGTGTGGAAATCCGGGGGGAAGAGTTGTGGGATGGTGCTTAACATGAAAAGGCACTACATAACATCCCCAGGGGCCTTGTATAAACGGTGCGTGCGCACAAAAATGTTGCGTACGCCGTTTCCATTTTCAAATCACGATGTATAAAACCTAAACTTGGCGTAAAGCCACGCACATTTCCATGGTAGCTCATACCCTGGCATACATAAGTTCTCTGATCGGTTTTGCAAACTGGCGGCACCCAGCGTCAAAGCAGTGCTACTGTTTCTGTGTGGTTACCCTTTCTTTTTTAGCTCCACATCCCTGATGCGGCTTTATAAATACACTGAAACTAACCGCACACTGTTTATTAGTTTAATGCATCTGATTGTAATTAACCAGTAACAATATAATGGTCCACAGAATGGTCAAACTATTCTAAATACCATAACTGCTTTAGCATTGTTCCTCTCACTGCACCTTCTCCTTCTTTCTGCTGCTCGCGTTAAGGTTTGCCACAGCGGATCATCATTTTCCATATTCCTCTCACTGCACCTCTCTGAGTATTTATATCACTGTATCTGAGCGGGGAATCACAGCTCTACAGCAGCTGATCAGAAAAAGAATTATCAGGGTACAGCATCAAGCACACACTGCCTCAGCCATGCTGTCTATTTGAACTGTTCCCATACAGCAAATGCTACAGAGCCTTTCCTGTACGGACCTCGCGGTTCTCAAAAAGTTTTATTCCAAGTACTCTAAACGCACTCAATTAGTCCGTCAAGTGCTCCTTGTAGAACTGTTAGGACTTATTAGTACAATCATCTCACTGGAAACGTGCGATACAGTTATAATATTACACAACCTGAGCCACTTTATAAAGCGCGTATTTACATATGATGATGAGATCATTTTAAGATGAAATGCAGCAAAATATGTTTTTTATATTATACAGATAAAATTTTAACTTCATTTAAATAATCTGTATTGTTAATAATTAAACATGTGAGGACACGGTGCTGCAGCGCTAGCGAGGATCTGACGCTCCGTTCACGGATTGTTCCTGCCTTGCGTTGTATTCTTGCTTGTGCTGCCACGACACTGGAAGGATAGTTGGATAGAGTAATTAAACATGTACTGCAAAGATATTTCAATGTTCCTTAAAAGTTTTGAAGAATCGGCGTTCTAAGCTTACAGATGGCTTAACGTCTATCAAAGAGCTGATTGTGTGTACTTAGAGAAAGAAAAGTAAGGACAGGAATTGGAGGTTAGTACGTTTGAAAGAGACAGTACTGCTGCAGTAAAGTATTTCATCGAAGGTCGCGCATGGCGCAGCTAGCATCTTGCTTGAGACACAGACAATCACTGCGCCACCGTGTTCCCATGTTTAATAACGTGCTTTAACTCCTATCATCATGAAAATGATATCACATATACATCTCAGTATTTTAATTATTCAGAGAGCTGTAATATCACAAATGTAATGGATTCTGTGTCCTGTCGGAGGAAGAGAAAGCCCGTTTAAGAAGCACGTAGTGATTCACACACACAGAGCACATAGAAGATCAAATACAAAACAAAGCATTTAACGTGTTACTTTAGTTATGATGGGATTTGAGAAACTAGTAAATGAAACGATTTTAAGATGAAGTTGATGATGTTCTACTTTAATGACAAAATAAACTACGTGATTAAAGTGGAAATTTCGAGATTAAAATTGACATTTCGTGCTTTTTTCCTCACTGTGTGCCTTTTTTTTTTTTCTCTGTATCCTAATAACCTTTCATATGACACTCAGACGGTGGGCTAAGACTCCCCTTTTCATGGCGACTTTGATATCTGACCTTTTTTTTATTTCGGACACTTTGCTACTTTGTGAACTTGAGCTTTCGAGTTTCTCCAACACCCTATGTCACTCGATCGACTTCCTTTTGCTGTTTATATCACTGTTTAAACCAGCAAATAGTACATTTTTCCTTTCTTCCACTTGGTATTTGCTAAAATTCTTCTATTTCCCCCCGTGCTTTTGCCATTGCCATTCACAGAATGCTGAGCTTAAGGGCTATTTATATTGATTTGCATATTCAAAGAGGTGTAATTCTGGGAGGAGACGGGTCGGGACAGCAGGCGAGTGCACATGTGTTACTTTTCACGCTGACCGGGATTTATACAGCGGAAGAACGTGGAAGTTGCCGTTCGTACAGATTTATGCATCTGGATTTTTTTGTGCGTAAGCACAAAGTGTGAATTCTTTGCACTGCGTTATGCATGAGGCCCCTGGTCAGCTCTGATTCTCTTTATCTGCAAAGCTCACCAACATGGGAACTGCCAGACTCCTGTGAATTGCAGGTCACTTTGGATAAAATTCTGTTTCTGTTTCCATTGCATCCCAGCATTCCCTGCCAGTGAGGTGCACTTTGTCTTGTGTTTTGTGACGTTAGTCTGAAGCTGCCAAGCTGGGCTCTCCCCGTCACCCTGCATTGCCACTTTTTAGTTCTCAACGATTTTTGGCAGCGTCTGCATTAATGTGAAGAGGATGGTGCTCTACGAGTGTCACTCTTGGCTCACACTTGCGCTCTCTCTCTTTGTGTCTCCCCCTGCAGTCACACAGCAGCATGTCCTCGTGTCTAACAACATCAGCCTTCCATGTCTGGTGCCCGTTTCCAGTCTGGGCGATCTGGGTGATGTGAGTGTGCTGTGGACGATCTCTGACACCAAAGGCAAGAGGCTGCTCTATAACTTCACCACCGGGACTGGCACATCCTATCGAGCTGGTGCACATGTATCCCTGGAGAGGATGAGTTTGGGCGATGCATCTCTCGTCATCCCACAAGTGCAGCTTGGAGATGAAGGCATCTATGCTTGTGCAGTATACAGCGCCTTTTCAAACTTCACGGCACAAGTCAAGCTTTTAGTGTCTGGTAAGTCCCTTCTGCACATGGATACACAATGAATGACTGTCTGGTGCCACCACAGGGATAAACACTTCAGCTCGATTTACATGTCTTGCAGGAAGCCCAATCAGGTGTCACTTAGCCTCTGGTGTAGCTGTGTGGGCACTGTGTGGTGTGCCAGTCTGCTGTCGGGCACACACAGGCAGACTGGCGCTCTCGGGTTATTGTGAACTGTTGTAACGTTAACGGCCCAGACATAGTCATACAAAACCTCTCAGGTTGTCTGCCCAGAGTGCCCGCTAGTGACCTCAGGTATGCCTACCAGATTGCTGTACCATTTTTTACAACCTTGCGGGGGTCTCAATGGCACCTCCTGCAGCCAGCAGTAACAGCAGTGGGGAATGTATTAGCTTTTTATTGTGCCTTCCCCACTGTCCTTCTGTTATGCCCACAACTGTAGAGTAATTTGAGGGACTCCTTTCTTCTGGCAGGTAGGTTAAGACTGGCCTCCTGTTCCCCCACGTGTCCTGATACAGGTCCTGGCTGCACTTTCATTTACCTAGGTCAGGGTTTCTTTTTCTTGCTGTCTTATACATGATGATAAGTTCTGAAACTTCTGTTGCTAACGTGAATCGAATCTGAAAGTGTGTGGTTCTGTGGCCAAATCACTTAGCAGTTTGTTTTTTTTCCCATATCAGCCGTGTGCTGCTGCTTCTGCTGTAGTGAAACAACATATACAAACAGCAGCGTAACTTACATAAATAGCGTAACAGCATAACTAGACAGCAGTATATTATGTGCAAAGTCTAAAATAGCAAAATCCAGAATTATGACATCTGACAGGTGTAGCGGCCTTTTAAAAGTTTGCATCTATGGCAGTGGACTGCAAGATTTCAAGAGTAGAGCAGCGTAATGGCAGCATAGCCAAACTGTTGTGTGTAGGCCGTTGTTCAAGCCAGCAGGGTTACGATGAATGATAAGGTGGGCTGTTATACCATCCTCTTGAATATTTACTGCTATCCAGCTGGCCCAAAAACCAGCCTGCTGGGTTCAAAGGATTAAGTGTACATTGTTGGCTAATTGTGTCAGTACTGCCAGTCAGTGCGTGTACAGCAGTCTTATAGTCTGGGGATACAAACTGTCCCTGAACCTCGTTGTGCTTATGTGGATGGTCCAGATAGATGGAAGGAAATAGCAAATGAACTACACAAATACCTGAGTTGCATTGAAAGCTTGCATATTGTAATCTTTTTAGTTAGCCAATAAAAGGGGTCACTTGGCTTGACTTCTCACTAATAATAATAATAATTCATTTTATTTAAAAGGCACTTTACATTTGTAGTAAACAAAGACACAACAAGATAAAAACAAAGATAAAACCATTATTAGAGACAATTTTGTTAAAATGCTTTCCTAAATAGAAAAGTCTTTAGCTGATTTTTAAAAACCGCCCATAGTCTGCTGTGTTCTCAGGTAGGACATTCCAGAGCCGTGGAGCAGCGACTGCAAAGACTTGGTCACCCATTGTATGAAGTTTGGTCATAGGGAGGCGAAGGCGCTAGGTATTTGCAAAATGGAGGTTTCTTGTAGTGTGTCGTAATATAAGGAGTTCCTTAAGGCATTTCCATGGATACACTGGTGAGTGAGCAGGGAGAGTTTGTATTCAATACGGAGGTGAATGGGAATCCAGTGAATTGACCGAAGGATTGGTGAGATATGTTCATATTTCCACACCCTCATCAGGTTCCTATTTTGGATTTGTTGGAGCTTTTGAAGGCTCTTGTTGGGGATCCCGAAGAGGAGTGCATTACAATAGTCCAGTCTGGAGTAGACCAAGGCATGAACCAACTTTTCAGCACCAAATGTTTCGAAGATGAAGGAATGCAATTTTACAGAGGTGGTGGACATGTGTATCAAATGACACTCAAATTAGTAACAGAAGGGGAGAAGTAATGGTGTGGCCAGAAAAGGAAATACAATTTAAAGAGGAATCAAAGTTGATTCTTGCCAATTTAAAAGAGCTTCAGTTTTGGTGCTATTCAGGTTAAGAAAGTTCTTGGACATCCAGGCCTCAATCTCATCCAAGCAAGAGGAAAGGGTTGATGGAGGCGTAAGAGAAGACGAATCTAGTCTCACATAGAGCTGCGTATCATCGGCATAGTAATGGAATGAAACTCCATGCCTGCGGATGATGTGACCCAGGGGTAGCATATATGTATTAAAAAGGGTCGACCCAAGCACTGAACCTTGTGGGACCCCACAGTTGACATACTCAGCCCTATCTGTAAGACAGGACTCAAACCACGTCCAATTTATATAGTGGAGGAGAACATTATGATCTACCATATCAAATGCAGCTGTGAGATGCAGAAGGATAAGGAGTGATGGAGAGACATGATCAGTGGCCATCAGGGGGTCATTGGTGACTCTGATCAGGGCTGTCTCTGTACTGTGAGAAGATCGGTAACCAGATTGAAATTTTTCAAACAGATCGAATTTTTTGAGATGATCCTGAAGCTGAACCAAAACAACCTTTTCTAAAACCTTAGACAAAAATGGAAGGTTGGAAATCAGACGATAGTTTGCTAACACTTCAGGATCCAAAGAGGATTTTTTTTAAAATGAGTTCTAATTATTGCAGTTTTCAAGGCCTGTCGGACTGAGCCGCTCTGGAGAGACAGATTAATGATATCAGCAATAAGAGGGCTTATGTCTGATACATTAGCTTTTACCAGAGGAGTAGGAAAAGGTGTCCAAAGAACACGTTGAAGGGCTCATCCTCTGTATGATGCCCTCAACTTCTTTATCTGTGGTACAAAAGAACTGGGAGAGGCAGCCCATTGGGTTTGATATGGAAGCATCCAGCAATGGAGGGCTGGAAACAGACAATGAGGAGCGGATGGATGGTGTCTACCTTAGAGGTGTAATGTTCAATAAAATTATTACACAACTCCTCTGTGGAATTATTACAGGCGTAGGTATGAGGATTGAGTAAATGATTTATCACAGAACAAAATTGTTTGGTGTTTCCAGGAGTGTTGTTAATTAAATTTGAATAGTATTGAGATCTGATGGTGGTCAGTGCTGTGGAGGGTTTTTTTGGTGTTCTCGATAGGCTAATTTATGGACCATTTAAACTCAAGTGCTCACCCAGCTGCTTTCATCTGTCGAAGCTCACTTGTAAACCACGGGGCAGATTTTACAAAAGAGACCACTCGCGTTTTAACTGGGACATGGGTCTCAAGGATGTTCTGGAGCCCATTGTTGTAATAATCAACTAATTCACTGACAGAAGAAAGGTGGGGAGCAATGGAGAAGTTCTTAATGTCAGCATTTAAATCAGTCAGATTTATTTTTTTCAGGCTCCTGAAGCAGATACAACATTGTGGTTTAGTGTACGGTGAATATGCATGCAAGTCCATTGAGAGTTGAGTTTTGTGACTACATTCTGTGGCAAGTGGCCGGGGGTGGTACCCAGAAGGGACCCCCAGAAGGACCAGAGGAGGGCTTACGCCTACTCCAGACCACGAGGGGGCGACCACCCTGGTGGCTTTTGGGACCACGAGAACAGAGCATAGAAGCTTAACCCTATAGGGGCCCATGGTCACCGCCAGGGGTCACCCAGATGCCTGAGGAGCCCCGGCCTTCAGCACTTCCGCCACACCTGGAAGTGCTTGGGGGAAGAAGACCAGGGACACCTGGCATGCTTCCGGGTGCGCAGCCGGCACTTTCACCACACCTGCCAGCGGAAGCTTATCGGGAGGCACCTGGATCTCGTCCGGTTATGCATAAAAGGGGCCGCCTCCAACCATTCGAGGGCAAGAGTCGGGTGGAAGAGGGCAGAGCTCGGAGGAGAGGAGTGGAGGCGGTCAGATGAGAAAGAGGCATTGAGGAAGAGGCCTGAACTGAAGGGTGATTGGTGGTGTGGCACTGGGTTGTGTGTGCAGGACATTGTATATAATATTGTAAATAAATGTGTGGTGGTGGTTAAAACAATGTTTACCTGCCTGTGTCCGGGCTGTTCCCCACAATTCATAATGGCTAACACGGTACAACACCCTAGTAGTTTAAAGTATTTGTAAAGGAAGAAACAAATGGGATGCCTCATGCAGAAGTTAAAGCAAACTCTGAGTTCCTAAATTTTTAAATAGAAAAGTCAGAGTGCTTCAAGTCCTCTATACGTTGAAGTGATGCATTGGTAACACAAGTCTCATGATACAATATAGATCACAATCTGTTTTATTTTAAGAGGATCACTCTTCATTGACGCCACGGTAACACGGTAGTAAGACTGAATTAAACTAAAAACTCCAATGCAGACCATAGGACTTATGAGAGCATGAGGAGGTTATTAGGGGAGCAAAAAGGCAGTTGGAGAGGAAAATTGAGAAAAGGCGACAGATGACCCACAGAGATTCTTTCAATATTTTAGTAGTAAAAGAATAATCAAGGGGGTGAAGTGCATCAGGAGTAGTAAAGGGCAATTAAAAAATACAGACAGTGAAATAGCAGATGCTCTAAACTAGCATTTTTCTAAAGTCTTCACATGTGTGAAAGTGGATAACCTCCCAGCGGTAACCGGATCCACTAAGGAGGTGCTGAGAGATTTGGAAATTGTAGAGAAAGAGAGAAGAGCTGTGAGGATTAAAAAGGCTGAAATCAAACAATTCACCAGGACCAGGTAATATTTATCCTTGGTGCTTGAGGGGCGTAGTGAATACATCTATAACCCCTTGATTCATATTTTTTGGAAGTTGCTGTGCAGTGAGGAAATTATCAAGGACTGAAAAATGGCATATATTATCCTGTTATAGAGAAAGGATGATCAGGCTGATCCAGGTAACTATAGGCCAGCAAACTTGACAAGCATCATAAGTAAACCAATTGAAGGAATCGTTATGGAGAAGATTGAGTAGCACATGGCAGGAACAGCCAGCATGGGTTCAGACGAGGGAGGTCATGTTTCACTAACATGCTGGACTTCTATGAGGAAGCAGCATAAGGATGCGATCAAAATGGTGCGTATGATATTATTTGTTTTGATTTTCTGAAGCCTTTTGATAAGAGAAACGAGTTAAGTCTGCAGATTATACCAAGATAGGTGGATTGGCAGTCAGCGAGCATTCTTTGAATCATCACAGAGGGACTTGGACAGTAGACAGGCTTGGGCAGATTTGTGGGCGATGAAATTTAATGTCAGTAAACATGAAGAATCTCACTTAGGAAATCAAAATGTGAGGTTTGAATATAGAAAGTCCACCTTATGAGAAGGATTTAGGAGTCGCAGTGGACTCTAAGCTATTGATTTCCCGACAGTGTTCAGAGGCCATTAAGAAGGCTAACAGAATGTGAGATTATATAGCGCCCTGATGTGTGGAGTTCAAGTCACAGGAGGTTCTCCTGATGCTTTATAACACACTGGTGAGGCCTCATCTGTAGTCCTGAGTGCTGAAGACCAAGCAGTGCTGGAAAAAGTCCACAGAGGAGCGGTTAGGCTGATTCTAGGACTGTGGGTGAGGAGTTATGAGCCTTTTCAGCTTTAGCAAATAGCGATTAAGAGGAGACCTGACTGAAGAGTTTAAAATTATGAAAGGAATTGGTACAGTGGATTGAGACTGTGACTTTCAAATGAGTTAGATATAGATAGCAATGCCTCCACATAATTAGACAGATAGAGACTGAGATGATTTATTTTTCCCCAAGTTTAAATTAAAACTTTACAGAAGTATGAGGGGAACAAAATTGTATCATTATTGTTTTCTCCTCTTTCAATGAACAAGAAGAACGTATAGCTTGGATACGGAAGAGCTGCTACAGTTAATAACAGGCTTCTAGGTGGCAATAGGATGGTCAGACCTGTCCAGATTGACCACAGCTTTACATCTGAATCCAGCAGGTCTGGTAGCTGTGTCCACAAAAGGAGCTTGTTGTTGCCTTTAGAAATCTGTTCCATGTAAAGTTGCTTAGCTGAAGATACCAGCATGACTCCTCTTTAGAGTGGTCACAATAAAGTGAATCACTTCTGTTGCCAAATTTAAAAATAAGCCTCAGCAAGATGGTTCATCCCCCTCCTAGTCTGAACAAGTTGAATGATGTTAAAGTGCCTTAGGCCAAGTAATCTGTTTTCTTTCCTCATTGTTTTTAATTATGTAATAGAAAGAGCACGTTTATAAGAAATACAAGCAGCCTTCCCAAGGGTGTGTTGAGATTGTGTGGGGAACTTAAAGAAGGAAATCCCTTCCTCAGGATCAGTTGAGTGGTCTCAGGCAGTCAAACCCTCCTCTTATCTTTAAACTGCTTAATTCGCTCACCTGTTTTATAGTCATGAAAATGTTTAGGAACCCCTCTCAGCCTGCATAATAATTGACTCTCCTTTCAACAAAAAAGGTAACATGGCATGTCTTTCATTTCCTAGGAACATCGGAGTACTGGGGTGTTTACCGAACAAAGATTTTTAGTGAAGCAGTATTTAGTTGTATGAAATTAAATCAAATGTGAAAAACTGGCTGTGCAAAAATGTGGGTCCCCTTGTCATTGTGCTGATTTGAATGCCTGTCACTACTCAATGCTGATTACTAGGTTGGATGAGCTTGTTAAGCCTTGAACTTCATAGACAGGTGTGTCCAATCACGAGGGGTAAAAGGTATTTAAGGTGGTCAATTGCAAGTTGTGCTTCTTTCCCCTTGACTCTCCTCTGAAGAGTGACAGACAGCATGGGATCCTCAAAGCAACTCTCCAAAGATCTGAAAACAAAGATTGTTGAGTCTCATGGTTTAGGGGAAGGCTACAAAAAGCCATCTGGGAGGTCTAAACTGTCAGCTTCAACTGTAAGGAATGGAATCAGGAAATGGAAGGCCACAGACAGGTCTGGCAGGCCAAGAAAAATACAGGAGCGGCATATGCAGAGGCAGGATTGTGAGAATGGTTACAGACAACCCACAGATCACCTCCAAAGACCTGCAAGAACATCTCGCTGCAGATGGTGTATCTGTACACTGTGTGCACAATTATTAGGCAAGTTGTATTTTTGAGGATTAATTTTAATATGGAACAAACACAGTGCTATCAGTCAATCCAAAATGTTAATAAACCTGAAACCTGAATGTTTCACAACGGAAATGTGAGTGTGAACATCATCAGGGGAACACATATGTGCGCACAGTTATTAGGCAACTATTAGTGTGCAGATTTATTATGCAACTAAAGGAAAAATGAAAATTTTCCCATCTCACTTGTTTATTTTCATCTGTTATAGTGAGAATAATAAACAAACACCTCAAAATTTACAAATAAACATCTCTGACATTTCAAAAAAAATAAATCAGTCAATCAATGACCAATATAGCCACCCTTCTTTCCAATAACAGTCATAAGCCTTTCCATTCATGGAGTCTGTCAGTTTCTTGATCTGTTGACGATCAGCTTTTTGTGGAGCAGTGACTACAGCCTCCCAGACACTCTTCAGAGAGGTGTATTGTTTTTCTCCCCCATAAATCTAACGTTTAAGAAGTGCCCACAAATTCTTTATAGGGTTTAGGTCAGATGAGGAAGGGGGGCCATGTCATTATTCCTTCATCTTTAAGGCCTTTACTGGCTGGCCACGCAGTGGAGAACTTCGATGCAAGTGATGGAGCATTGGCCTGCATAAAAATCATGGTCTTCTTCAAAGATGTAGACTTTTTCCTGTATCACTGTTTGAAGAAAGTGTCTTCGAAAAACTGGCAGTAGGTTTGGGAGTTGATTTTGAGTTCATCTTCAATGCAAAAAGGTCCAACTAGCTCATCTTTAGAAATACCAGCTCATACCAGTACCCCACCTCCACGTTGGAGTGGAGCTCTGTGCCCATTACTGATCCACAGGTCCATCCATCTGGTCCATCAAGAGTCACTCTCATCTCATCGGTCCATAAAACCTTTGAAAAAAATCTGTCTTCAGATATTTCTTGGCCCAGTTTTGACGTTTCAACTTATGTTTCTTGTTTAGTGGTGGTTGGGTTTCAGCCCTCCTTACCTTGGCCATGTCTTTGAGCACTGAACACCTTGTACTTCTGGGCACTCCAGGTAGGTTGCAGCTCTGGAATATGAAAGCACTGGAGGATAATGGGTTCCTGGTAGCTTCACGTTTGATTCTTCTCAAATCTTTGGCAGCTAATTTGCGTCTTTTGTTCTCAACACATTTCTTGCGACCCTGTTGACTATTTGCAACAAAATGTTGGATGGTTCTGTGATCACACACCAATATCTTAGCAATTCCAAAAGTGCTGCATCCCTCTGAAAGACTTTTTACAATTTTTGACTTTTCAGAGCCAGTTAAATCTCTTTTTTGGCTCATTTTGCCTGAGGAAAATAGGCTACCTAATAATTCTGCACACCTTGATATAGGGTGTTGATCTCATTAGGCCACACCCTCCCTCATTACACAAATACACATCACCTGACGTGCTTAAATCCAATAAGCATTCAAGTTAATACAGCTTGGAGTTGGAATATACACATAAAAATGATGATATGGTCAAAATACTCACTTGCCTAATAATTGTGCACACAGTGTACATCGTTCTACAATTCAGCGCAATTTGCAGAGAGAACATCTGTATGGCAGGGTGATGAGAAAGAAGCCCTTTCTGCACTCACGCCACAAACTGTGTCGCTTGTTGTATGCCAATGCTCATTTAGACAAGCCAGATTCATTTTGGAACAAAGTGCTTTGGACTGATGAGACAAAAATGGAGTTATTTGGTCAGAACAAAAAGCGCTTTGCATAGCAGAAGAAGAACACCGCATTCCAAGAAAAACACCTGCTACCTTCTGTCAGATTTGGTGGAGGTTCCATCATGCTGTGTGGCTCGTTCAGGGACTGGGGCCCTTGTTAAAGTCCAGGGTCGGATGAATTCAACCCAATATTAACAAATTCTTCAGGATAATGTTCAAGCATCAGTCACAAAGTTGAAGTTACTTAAGCAGGGGTTGGATATTCCAACAAGACAATGACCCTAAACACAGTTTGAAATGTACAAAGGCGTTCATGCAGAGGGAGAAGTACAATGTTCTGGAATGGCCGTCACAGTCCCCTGACTTGAATATCATCGAAAATCTATGGGATGACTTGAAGCAGGCTGTCCATGCTCGGCAGCCATCAAATTTAACTGGACTGGAGAGATTTTGTATGGAAGAATGGTCAAAAATACCTCCATCCAGAATCCAGACACTCAAAGGCTATAGGAGGCGTCTGGAGGCTGAAAGGAGGAAAAGGAGGCTCAACTAAGTATTGATGTCATATCTCAAATATGATTATTTTTTTATAATTATCGTTTATTGGTACACAATTTTGTTTTTCTTACTGACGCTGCCATTTTGAGGTTCCCATTGTCCAGACATAACCTGCAGTTGCTGGAAGTTGCACCTTGTTATTTCACTGGTGCTTCTCTTTATAAGCCAATGCATGTATGTATTTTCATCCTAGATTGTGGATATGTACAGAGTTTGATAGGATTGTATTACAGTAATCCCTCCTCCATCGCGGGGGTTGCGTTCCAGACCCCCCCCCCGCGAT
>JANRMT010062810.1:2176763-2194106 GCA_026402145.1 Polypterus bichir lapradei
CTATCTATCTATCTATCTATCTATCTATCTATCTATCTATCTATCTAATCCTGCCGACTACTCTGTCTATCTATCTATCTATCTATCTGAGACGACTTTACCTTAGGCAGGCAAAACAACTTGGCAGGTGGGCAGTGGCACCGAGTGCCACATTTGAGTACCGAGAAACAGAACAGGGTTAGTAACAAATTCTAACTATCATGTTCCTTATGTTTTAGTGCTAATGAACAACAATAGAGATGCAGTCTGCACAGTTAATCAGCAGCTCTAGTCAGGGTGTGCTAAACTGAAGTTGTGAGTCTTCAGCCGGGATTTGAAAGCTGAGACCGAAGGGGCATCTCTTATTGTAGCAGGCAGACCACTCCACAGTTTAGGGGGGTCCTGTAACTAAATGCTTGACCTCCCACTGTTATTTTATTAATCTTTGGATTCCTAAGCAGACCGGTATCTTGAGATCTTAATGTGCGTTCAGGTTTGTAAGTCATGATAAGTTCAGACAAGTAAGCCGGACCTTGGCCATTTAATGCTTTATATGTTAAAAGGAGGATTTTGAAATCTGCCCTAAACTTAACCGGGAGCTCAGTGTGAGGATTTAAGAACTGGAGTTACGTGTTCGTATTTTTTTGTTCTTGTAATAATTCTTACAGCAGCATTTTGGATTAACTGGAGACTGTATAAAGAACAGTCTGAACATCCAGTGAACACCACATTGCAGTAGTCAGTCCTACTAGAAAGAAATGCATGAATTAATTTCTCAGAATCCTGTTTATGTAGAAAGCACCTTAATTTCCCAACATTTTTAAGATGGAAGAAACATGATTTAGACAGCTTTGTGATGTGCGCTTTAAATGACCTGCTAGAGTCAAAGATAACCCCGAGATTGTGGGCTAATTCAGTAAAATTAAGGTTGACTCCAGCTGAGTTAAATGATGACAAAATATTGTTGCGATCAGCGTTACTCCCTCCAATAAATAATGTCTCTGTTTTATCAGTTTTATAAATGAGACCCCAGAAGAGCTTGCAGTTCCACCCCAAAGTTGATCTTTGCCAATAACAGAATTGATTTAATTTTGAGGCTTGTCAGTGTTTTCATTCTCCCACGTCATGTTCTTCTATTGTAGATGTTTCCTTTTTGAAGGTATCATCCAAACGAATGGTGGTCTGGAGCAGATTAGTAATTCTCAGCCATTCACTTTTTTCCTTTGCAGCTCCTTCACAAATTCTGTTTTAAACTGATTTATCACGACAG
The DNA here is from genome assembly GCA_026402145.1 of Polypterus bichir lapradei. Lineage (NCBI taxonomy): Eukaryota > Metazoa > Chordata > Cladistia > Polypteriformes > Polypteridae > Polypterus > Polypterus bichir. The sequence continues at coordinate 2,178,013 of JANRMT010062810.1, forward strand.
CTGGATGGTGGCTTACTGGCTCATTTGCCATTTATACTCCTATGTTAATTGGCAGCTGGTTAAGGAAACAAGAAACAAATCGAAACTGAGAATGCGGCTGTTTAGGGTGAAAAGAAGACATTATGGGGTGGGCACTCTTAACAAGCGAGTTAAATAAAAAATGAAGCAGGGAAATGTTGCCTGAGCCGTACCTGCTTCAGCAAAATGAATTAAACTTGAAATAAGAAAGACGACTGGAATGAAAACCTTCACTTGATCTTTGGGACACTCAATGCTGTGGAATACAAAGCCTCTAGATCAGACAGGACGATTCACATAAACAAAGAGACTTGTTTGGGCCTGAAGCTGAAAGGCTGGTTGGACTGCATTCACATGCAAATGGAGTTAATTGGAGTCAAACTCGGTAAGACTGGACTAGCAGCTTTACATTAAAACAAGCAAAGCTCTGCAAACCTTTGGCTTTCCCTAAAACCTGAAGTAGAATAAGAGGGGCAGGAGGCATGTCTGCAGAGGTGACTGAACACACGTTGACACGTTAACCCTAAGATACTTGCTTCACTGCTTGAGGCAGCTCCTCATCCCCAATCTGAGTCACTCCACCCTTTACCTGGCTGTGAACCATGGCCTCTCAATTGGAGGTGGTGATCCTCATCCCACCAGATTCACACACTGCTGCAGAGAAGCCAACAGGACCAACTGGTCTCTCCGCTGGCTTCCTGTTGCTAAAAGGATCCAGTTCAAAACTCTCGTCTTGACCTGCAGTTCTCTGAATGGTTCTGCTCAACAATATCTCCAGTCTTTGGTCTGTCTTTAGGTCTCCGTTCTGATTCTGCCTGTCTGCTGACTGTCCCTCCTCTTGCCAGATGTGCCAAGACTGGACTGTGCTTCTCTGTTCTTGCTGCAAAACTGTGGACTGATCTCGCCTATATCTATTTGAAGTGCACTCAGTTTATTTGTATTTAGGCGTCTTTTTGAAAACACATCTTTTCATTAAATAGTTTAGAGCTGTTTAGTTTCTCTCCTATAGGACATTTGCTGGTGTGCTGAAGGAGTTTCGGATGCTGATGTGTGTCTTAGTCAGTCTAGGTGTAGGTATCATTATGTAGTAGTAGTTGGACTCCCACTGGCTCAGCCTTTTTGTTCTTTGTTGCTTTTGATCCTTGCACCTTCATTCTTGTATGTATTATAACTTGTTTTGAAAGTTGTGTTGGATAAAGAAACGCACAGTACATTAGAACACTCTTGATGAGAACAGGCCATTCAGCCCAACAAAGCTCGCCAGTCCTGTCCACTTATTTCCTCCAAGAAAACATCAAGTCGAGTTTTGAAAGTCCCTAACGGCTTACTGTCTGTCACACTACTTGGTCGCTTATTACTTCCTAATGTTTCTGTGAAATTTACCCTTCACAACAGCTGTGTCCCCGTGTTCTTGATGAACTCATTTTAATGTCACCATCTCGATCGACTGTACTAATTCCCTTCATAATTTTAAACACTTCAATCATGTCACCTCTTAATCTTCTTTTGGTTAAACTGTAAAGGCTCAGCTCTTTTAATCTTTCCTCATAATTCAACCCCTGTAGCCCTGAATCAGCCTAGTCGCTCTTCTCTGGGCCTTTTCTAGCGCTGCTATGTCCTTTTTGTAATCATAATAATAATGTAAAACGGTATGATGCAGCAATATACTGTAGTTCTGTTTAATAAGGTGTGAAACGGAGGGTTTGGGATGTTGTGTAAAATTAACTAATAAGCTGCCACCAGTAATTTCTTGTTAAAATATTTATAACAACCCTCGGCTTTGTCATCTTTAGCAGTTTTTTTTTTTTCCCCAGTTGTTTATCATATGTCTGCGCTCTTTCAATTTCACAACTTCCCCTCGGATATTAATTAATTATACCAAAATATGCTTTGTGTAATTGCTTGTGTAGAAAAATCTTGTTTCTTGTTCTACTAACTCAATGTAAGACACAACATTCTTAGTGAGACAGATTCACAAGTTTGTTATCTAAAACTCAGATCCTTTGTAAAGTCCAAAACTAAACCCAAAAACTGTAGTCAAAAAAAATAGTGAAACTCTTGTTTACCTTCCAGAAATAAAGACTAAAACACTCACACACACATTTTTTAGGGATTTATTTTTTTTGGTGTACAGAGAAGGCAAGAAGGAGTTGCATTGCGTCTTTGTGGACCTGCAGAAAGCATATGACAGGGTGACTGAGAGGAGCTGTGGTATTGTATGAGGAAGTCGGGAGTGGCAGAGAAGTATGTAAGAGTTGTACAGGATATGAACGAGGGAAATGTGACAGTGGTGAGGTCTAAGGTAGGAGTGACGGAGGTGGGATTACATCAGGGATCGGCTCTGAGCCCTTTCGTATTTTTAATGGTGATGGACAAGTTGACAGACGAGATTAGACAGGAGTCCCCATGGACTGTGACATGTGCTGATAACATTGTGATCTGAAGCGATAGTAAGGAGCCAGGTCAAGGAGACCCTGGAGAGGTGGAGATCTGTTCTAGAGAGGAGAGGAATGAAGGTCAGTAGGAACAAGACAGAATACATGTGTGTGAATGAGAGGGAGGCCAGTGGAAAGGTGAGGATGAGGGGAGTGGAGTAGGTGAAGGAATTTAAATACTTGGGATCAATAGTACAGAGTAACAGATAGATACTTTATTAATCCCAAGGGGAAATTAACAATAACAGGGAGTGTGGAAGAGAAGTGAAGAAGAGAGTGCATGCAGGGTGGAATGGCTGGAGAAGAGTGTCAGGAGTAGTTTGTGACAGATGGGTACCAGCAAGAGTGAATGTGAAGGTCTACAGGACGTTAGTGAGAACTGCTATGTTATGTGGGCTGGAGATGGTGGCACTGACCAGAAAGCAGGAGACAGAGCTGGAGGTGGCAGAGTTAAAGATGCTAAGATTTGCATTAGGTGTGACAAGGATGAACAGGATTAGAAATTATGACATTAGAGGGTCAGCTCAGGTGGGACGGTTGTGAGACAAAGTCAGAGAGGCGAGATTGCATTGGTTTAGACAGAGGAGCAGAGGAGCGATGAGGGGTATACAGGGGGTCCTCGGGTTACAACGTCTCGACATACAAAGTTTCGAATTTACAACGCTCACTCCCATAAAAACTTTAAAAAATTGAGACATGAGAAAGAATGAAGGTAAGGATTTTTTTTTTCTTTTTTTTTTTTTTTTACACTAATTTTTTCTCTTACTACAGTACAGTCTATACAGTATATTTACAGTATATTTATGTCCTTTTCCTTTTTCTGTGGCTTAGTTGTGTTTTTATGTTCTAGATTATGATTTTGCAAATGTGTTAAGATAGGTAGGTGACTTAGGCTAGGGTGTGTTTCGACTTGCAACAAAATTCGGGTTACATCACTGTTTCCTGTATTGGGAAAAGGATGTCAAAGATAGAGCTGCCAGGCAAGAGGAAAGGCCTAAGAGAAGGTTTATGGAGGTGGTGAGAGAAGACAGGCAGGTGATGGGGGTAACGGATCCACAGTGGTAACCCCTAACGGGAGCAGCCAGAAGAAGAAGAAGATTTGCAGTCCCGGATAGTTTCAGTTTATTATCCTGGTAATCCTACAGCAAAGTTCCCAAAAGGGCAACAGCCATTAAAAACAAAGGTGGCATCTGAACTAATGCTAAATAATTGTAATAATGTGAACTACAGATCAAAAATAAAATGGATAAAATATTTATCTTCTCAGTAATTTAAATCCCCCATAGGAAGAGAAAACAGAAAAAAAATGTAAATACAAACCTGAACTGTAAGACTTGTAAGATGTCAAATTATCTTTCTGCCGGGTACTACCAGTCTGCATCTGGCTGAGGGTGGACCAGTTGGCCCTGCAGTGTTCTTTGTACCCTTGGCAGAGTGTGCGCTTGTTCAAGCTGAACCGTCCTCTTTAGCGATGGGGCTTGAAGATCATCTCCTGTATTAAAATAAGAATGCTCTTTTACTTTTTTTTTTGTTTTGTTTGATTTATGTTTTTGTGCATTTGCAGTTTCACTTTGAGATTTTCTCAGTCAAGTCTTTGCATCACACACCAGCAAAAAGTTCAGTCTTATTTGCTTAAAGAAAGACACAGTAATTTGAAAAAAGAAGAAAGGAGGTCAGTATCAGGAAGTGATTGTTCTCAAGACAATTCTGACACATCATAACTTTCACTCACTTTGCTAAATTATGAAAATACAAAAATGTCCATTTCATGGAAGAGAAGCCATCGGTCGTCTGCTCCTGTTTCAGGGAAGCTCAGGTCTGTCAGTAGAAAGTCGTGTTTACAATTGTTTGGTGGCCTCTCGCTGAGCCGTCGACTCCTGGCCACACAGTAGTTTGTGCTGCTAGCGGACGTGTGGTGTGTAGCTCAACTTGTGCTGTGTGTGTCGTTTGCATGTCCCATCCATGTTATTATGGCTTGTCCTTTTCTACCTCAAGACTTTTGGGCTCCAAACTTGAGGTGATGTTGTTTCAGTTAGGTAGTTCATAGCCAGTAGCAGCGGGTGGCTTTCGCTCTATTTAATGTTTCAATCTCGATGGCTGTGTTTTGTCAGATGATGATAATGCCAGAGGGTATCACGATGTTCTAATGGCAATCGAGACCCACCAGGCACCAACACCCCATCGTTTTGATTTTTGTGATGCATGAACCTGCTTTTTTTGCTAATCATTAACAAAACACCCAAGCCAGACATGTTTAGTTAGGTACGTTTATGTAAATGGTAGAAAAATGTTGGCTTAGCTATACCATGATAATGATACTGGTATGCACAAACATTACATGAAGACATTCAGAGAGCATCATTACCACCTGTGTTCAGTGGGTATTCTGGTACCGGAAAAATACCAAAAATCCAAACATTAAAATTGAGCGGTACCAGCATTTCAAGGTTTTCATTACTGGAAGTACATGTCAGTTTTCCTCTCAATCCATAATCCTGGAAAAACATGCATTTTGGTGACTTCACAATATGAAACTACATGCTTCAAAGCAATCGGAACTTGATGCGGGACCCTCTTATCCCTTATAGCTTCGATACGATCAGAACGTCAGTGTCACTCCTCCCTTATTACTTTGAAGTGGGACTTCTTGGCACCAGAGAGGCTGGACTAAGATGTGGGGTTTTTTGAGTTACTTATTATTTGCTTCAGAACTGTTTTGGTACCCGCACTGAGGTCCGACAGCTAGTATCAATGCCAAAGTCAAAGTTTTAGTACCAGTCCTACAGTCGTGTACAGTTTCCACGACTCTGAGATGTCCAACTGAAATCAAGAATGGACAGAAAAGGAAACAGAAAGGGCTGAACCACTGGGCCAGTCTAAATGCCCGCACCGCTCTTGGTTACAGTATGTCCTTTGGAAAGAGTTTTTAACCACTTGAAGGCTTTGCAAAGTATGCTGTTGATTTGATGAAACAGTTTCTCTTGGTAATGTTTACCAAATTGTATTAGCAGAGTTAGCTGATTATTGTAAAGAGGAAGGACCGCTGGTATTGGAGTGATTCAAAATTGAAATGCTGGGATGCTAAATGCCAATAATAACAGTACAAATCAAATACCGTGAGGAAGTGCGACATGAGTCAGCCTAAGCAAATGTGTGTATACACTGCCAGGCAAAAATAAAACGATTATGTGCTTTAATATTTTGTTTGAACCTCCTTTATCTTTAATTATGATGTGCATTTGTTGTGGCATTGTGCTTTGACGAGCTTAAGCAGTGTCTCGGTGTTTATTTTCTTCCAGATTTGCATTCATTTTTTGTATTGACGACATGAGAGTCGAACCCACTACATCCCAAATGTTTTCACCGTAATCTTGTGTTTTAAGTGTTAAAGCGATCCATGAGCTAATTGCGTCCTTGTTCCTGTGGTGGTGTATGCAGTAATGCATTTTGCCAGGAGTTGCACACAAAAGTATGCAGACGCTAAAGATCCGATGGTGCAGGCCGAGGAGTCGGAGGGCTTTCAGAGCCGTAGAGGAGCCTTGTTGCTGTGCACACGTTTCAGAGGGCTTTATCTGCGGTTAACAGGATGGGAGCTGTCTAAGGAGATGGCCAGAAAAGACCACTGCTGTGACTTAATTACGCCCAGTCATATCAAACAAACGGGTCCACGATCCCACAGCCATCTTGTGAATTTTAAAACACTTAGGGCCAGATTGTAATACTACCCCAGAATCCTTTGTCAACCTTCATCCAGCACATTGTCAAGCTCATGATTCTGAATCTGTCATGTCTTTTTGTGTTTGGTTTTCTCTGCACAGCTCTGCCCACCATTCAAGTCCAGCCAAGTCAAGTTGAAGTGACCCTTGGCAATGAGAAAACATTCATCTGCAAAGTGGGAGGATTTGGATTTTACCCTAAGCATGTCAAGATCACGTGGTGGAAGGTCAGCGGCATCCCAGCAGAAGAGACGGCCATCACCACAAATGTCTGCATTGGGAGCCCGAATTTAAACAGTGGAGGCTCCTATGACATCAGCAGCTTCCTTCTGCTGAATCCCAGCCTGGAAGACAATGGGAACTTCTATAAGTGTGTTGTGCATCACCCGACGTTCACCGAGCCACTCTCCCAGCAGTCCCAGCTGTTTGTAAAAGGTAACCTTCTAACAAATCACCTCCCTGCAGGTTCTTTGCCTCTATGAGGAATCTGGTGAGGCCTGTCTCTGTGGGTTCATGCCCACCCTCGTTCTCCTCCTCAAAGCTGGTACTTAGGATCACATCAGGCTACTAACCTAAGCAAAAGCATGTTTAGCTGGTGGGGTGCGTGATAGTATTTTTTGCAGCAGATTACTTGGCCTCCTATATCTCCTATACAAGCCTGTCACTAGTTGAATTAGCCAGACTAACGCTAAGTCACCTGCATTCAAAATGGATGAAATTACTGCATCCTCCTACTGACACCAAATGTAAAACTCTGTCTGTTTACCACTACGGTATCTTCAGATGACAGTCACTTTTATTGGCTCAGCTACTGGAAAATATTTGTTGCAGTTGGGATTTGATCTTGGGTCTCCCGTCTTCACAGCAAGACCAGTCTGGTGTTTCCCATATTTATTGGGAGCTACCTGCTAAACTAAAGGAGGGTGCTGCAATAGTGGTGTCACTTTCTTCAGCACATTTAGTTGGCCTTCTTTGTTATTTAACATTAACTTATTCAGAGGTAGCTCTGAGGCTAAGGATCTGCACCGGTATCCAGAAGGTTGCCGGTTCGAATCCCCATTACTGTTAAAAGAGATCCTACTCTGCTGGGCCCTTGAGCAAGGCCATTAACCTGAAATTGCTCCGGGGTGCTGTACAATGGCTGACCCTGCCCTCTGACACCCAGGGGTATGCGAAAACTAACAAATTCCTAATACAAGAAATCGTATAAGGTGAAGTAAAGAACAAACAAACCAACCAACCTATTGGAGTGGGGGGACTCTCTGTATCCCACTCTTCACACCAGTGTTAAACTTTCCCCATTGAATTTCACAGTGACCCATGGAAGGAGTCCTCACTTCATGTTTACTGAAGCTCAGGCCTAGCCTGATATTAAACCTGCCATATGTCATGTTTCTTTGGCTTCTGCATGTTGTTGGTACAATAGCTTACTTAAGTAAAGGAACACGTGTTGAACATGAGAAGGGTGGCACAATAGTAGTGTTGATTTCTCCCAAAGATTATTCAGACTTCTTTGATATTTGCCAAACTGACCTTGTACAGTTGATTTGGCCAAAATAACAGTAAATTATGTACTGCCAAAATGGTGAAGTTGTCATAATCCCACCACTGACACCTGTTGTAGTAATTTCTTCATTCACTATCGAAACAAGTTCACCCATGCGTCACTTTTATTGGTTAAAATACATGCAGTTCCACGTTGATAGTTGTGATTTGACTTTTGGTTTCTCATACTTTGTAGCTTTGAGCCCCATTATCCTCCCACACCACACCAGTATATACAGTCATATGAAAAAGTTTGGGAACCCCTTTTAATTCTTTGGATTTTTGTTTATCATTGGCTGAACTTTCAAAGTACCAACTTCCTTGAAGTTGAAAAATAACAACAGATCTTTACAGATCGGAGTCCACATTTGAACTGATGTCTTGGAGGTAAGATGGTGGCTTTAAAGGCAAGTGGCGAAAGTGATGCCATCGATAGAGTCAGAAAATGGAAGTGACGTCATCAGAGGCATCAGAATCAGGCGGGATTTCCCCAGAATGTTCTGCAAGTGATTGAGAAAGACAGTTAGTGCACCTCTCTGCCCCCTGGTCTGGCATGGAATTACTATTATTCAGGCCCTTTAGCTGTCTCCTATTCGCACGTGTGTGACTGTACTGTCATATGAAAAAGTTTGGAAACCCCTCTTAATTCTTTGGATTTTTGTTTCTCATTGGCTGAACTTTCAAAGTAGCAACTTCCTTTTAATATCTGATATGCCTTATGGAAGTAGTAATATTTCAGCAGTGACATTAAGTTTATTGGATTAACAGAAAATATGCAATATGCATCATAACAAAATTACATATGAGTGCATAAGTTTGGGCCTGAAAACAGAGATATGACATCAATACTTAGTTGAGCCTCCTTTTGCTAATATAACAGACTCTAGACGCTGTCCTCCTATAGCCTTTGATGAGTGTCTGGATTCTGGATGGAAGTATTTCTCACCATTCTTCATATAAAATCTCTCCAGTTCAGTTCAATTTGATGGACGGCCTGCTTCAAATCATCCCATAGATTTTCGATGATCTTCAAGTCAGGGGACTGTGGTGGCCATTACAGAACATTGTACTTCTCCCTCTGCATGAATGCCTTTGTACATTTCGAACTGTGTTTTGGGTCATTGTCTTGTTGGAATATCCAACCCCTGCTTTAGTATCTTCAACTTTGTGACTGATGCTTGAACATTATCCTGAAGAATTTGTTGATATTGGGTTGAATTCATCCGACCCTCGACTTTAACAAGGGCCCCAGTCCCTGAACTAGCCACACAGCCCCACAGCATAATGGAACCTCCACCAAATTTGACAGTAGGTAGCAGGCGTTTTTCTTGGAATGCGGTTCTTCTTCTGCCCTGCAAAGTGCTTTTTGTTATGACCAAATAACTCAATTTTTGTCTCATCAGTCCAAAGCACTTTGTTCTAAAATGAATCTGGCTTTGTCTAAATGAGCATTTACATACAAGAAGCGATTCTTTTGGTGTTGTGAGTGCAGAAAGGGCTTCTTTCTCATCGCCCTGCCATACAGATTTTCTTTGTGCAAATTGCGCTGAATTGTATAACGATGTACAGATACACCATCTGCAGCGAGATGTTCTTGCAGGTCTTTGGAGGTGATCTGTGGGTTGTCTGTAGCCATTCTCACAATCCTGCCTCTGCATATGCCGCTCCTGTATTTTTCTTGGCCTGCCAGACCTGGTTTGGTTTAACAGCAACTGTGCCTGTGGCCTTCCATTTCCTGATTCCATTCCTTACAGTTGAAACTGACAGTTTAAACCTCTGAGGTAGCTTTTTGTAGCCTTCCCCTAAACCAAGAGACTGAACAATCTTTGTTTTCAGATCTTTTGAGAGTTGCTTTGAGGATCCCATGCTGTCTGTCACTCTTCAGAGGAGAGTCAAAGGGAAGGAAGCACAACTTGCAATTGACCACCTTAAAATACCTTTTACCACTCATGATTGGACACTCCTGTCTATGAAGTTCAAGGCTTAACGAGCTCATCCAACCAAGTAATCAGCATTGAGCAGTGACAGGTATTCAAATCAGCAAAATGACAAGGGGACCCAACTTTTTGCACAGCCAGTTTTTCACATTTGATTTCATACAACTAAATACTGTGTCACTAAATATTTGTTCAGAAAACACCGCAGTACTCGGATGTTTCTAGGAAATGAAAGACATACCACTGTTATCTTTTTTGTTGAAAGGAAAGTCAATTATTATGCAGGCTGAGAGGGGCTCCCAAGTTTTTTCATATGACTGTAAACTTGAAGAAATAAAGGAATGTACTTCTGCCTTGGTGGGAGGTGGGTGTTAGCTGTTGTTTTGTCTTGGTAGAGCTCTCTATTCCTCGAATTTCCCCTTGTATTATTAATGTGAAGCCTTTGTCAGAATGCTTCAAACCTCACAGACTTACCACTGTTTATAAGCTATTGTACCATATAACTTCTCCCCACCTTCCCTTCTACGTTTATAACCTCAAGCAATTAGGTGTAGTAAAAGACACGCAGGAGTTAAGTTACACTTTAAGTAATGTATTCTTGATAATATTCATAAATAATAACAATATGCAAAGTACAAGTGAATATTGGCAACCATACAACCTGATAAATGCTGATGTGTAGTTTCAGGCAGCACACAGACTTGTTAGTTACGTAAAATGTCTCCAGTTAAGTCCTCATTTTATGGCTTACTTCAGAACAGGCCTCATGCCTATATCAATATGGTTGCTGAGCTGTGCTCTCCATTGTGTTGTCCTTTTCAGTTCATGGTGTGTGAGGTGCTCCTTCATCAGTTGGTAAAAGAGAGAGAGAGGGGTAAAGCAAGCAAATTTATAGGTTTCCTGTCCAACCCCTACAGCCAATAAGGCATCGGGGTACTTAAAGGCTTCTGATACAAGCCAATTCTAAACGGCCATACTTCAGACCAATGGGACATAGAGTAGCTTCACACTTGACCCCAAAACCATTTGTTAAGGTGAAGCTTGCCAACTAGATAGTTGGCCTTCATGTGGGTGCTGACTGAGAGAGTCCTGCAGAGGATCATTTGCCAAACTTGACTGAGGCACTTCCCTCAACTCTGTCGTAAAATTACAAAGGGACTCATTCCTAAAAGGTGGGAAGAGGTTCTTAGCAATCAAACCATTGCTGTTCTTATCAATGATAGACATTAGTGTTATAAGTTATAAATAAAGACATACAAAATATTTATCAACTTATATGCAAAATTGCACACCACAACACCTGTTATGAAGTAGGCTACATTGGGAAACACAAGAAATCCATTATTACTCTGAATCTGTGTATGTTAAGTGCTGTGGCAGACGACCAGGGACCTTGCCCCACCAGGACGCCCCTGTGACAGAGAGACTGGGGGAGAGGGCATGTTTGGGATAATACCTCCCCTGGAGCACAAGAGGGTGGCCCCCCTGGATTATATCAGGACCTGTGGTTACAATCAGGGGGCGCCTGGGCGGTTCCAGAGCCCTGGGCCGCAGCACAAGAGAATCTGGGCACACCTGGAGTATTGTGGGGTTTCCATGCAGCACTTCCGCCACACCTGGGAGTGCTGCTGGGAGATGATGGAACAGCACCTGATGCAATATAAAAGAGGCCGCCTCACTCCATTTAGGTAGCCGGAGTTGGGAGATGGAGGACAAATTTTGCAGGAGAGGAGTGGAGGTGGCAGAAGAAAACGGGGAAAAAGAAAGAGGATGGAAGCAGGGACTGTGCAAGTATTGTGGGTGATTTGTGTGCTGTAAAGGGGAAAAAGGAAAGAAATAAAAGTGTGTGTGCCTGGACTTGTGTCACTGTGCCTGTCTGTGTTGGGGTTGACTTCCACAGTACATTTGACTTGAGTGCCTTAAAACCAATGGGCCTTGTTCGGTGTTTTTATGCTGCTGGGTTGGCCAATTCGTTGTCGTCCTTGTCTTACGCTCTTCTGTTTCTTTATATGCAGAACCTGAAAAGCAATTCAGTGGCTTCCTGGTGATTATGATTTTGATGCTAGTGGCATTTCTGATTATCCTGCTTGTTTATCTGCTATTATTTAAAAAAGGTAAGTCCCGGGGGTGTCCTCAGAATGAGTAATGTGGGTAGTTATATGGGACTTTTTCCCTTGATTTTCAAAAAGGAATATACTAAAAGTTTTGAAAGTTCTGCACCCATTTTGAAGAAACCATAATTTAGATGTTTTACGAAAAGATTGTTTTGTAAATCTGAACACATTTTTCATTCCAAAATGTAACAACAGCAACAACAACATTTATTTATATAGCACATTTTCATACAAAAAGTAGCTCAAAGTGCTTTATATACTGAAGAAGAGAAAAATAAAAGAAAAAATAAGAAATTAAAATAAGACAACATTAGTTAACATAGAAAAGGAGTAAGGTCCGATGGCCAGGGTGGACAGAAAAAACAGAAAAAAAACTCCAGACGGTTGGAGAAAAAAAAATAAAATCTGCAGGGGTTCCGGGCCACGGGACTGCCCGGTCCCCTCTGGGCATTCTACCTAACATAAATGAAATAGTCCTCTTTGTAGTTAGGGTTCTCACGGAGTCACTTGATGTTGATGGTCATACAGACGTCTGTCTGGCTTTTAATCCATCCATCATTGTTGGAACATCACGGTGCTTTGAGTAGATGGTGGTGGCGCAAGCCGGAAAAGGAAACAGAAGAGAGAGTAGGGGTTAGTACAGATTTTAGAGTCACCATGAATAGTTATTATAATGAGTTGGAGATAATAGAGTATCAGGATTTTGATTACAGTGAAATTATGAGAAAGCCATGTTAAAATAATGTGTTTTCAGCAGTGTTTTAAAGTGCTCCACCGTATCAGCCCAGCGAATTCCTATTGGCAGGCTATTCCAGATTTTAGGTGCATAACAGCAGAAGGCCGCCTCACCACTTCTTTTAAGTTTTGTTCTTGGAATTCTAAGGAGACACTCATTTGAGGATCTGAGGTTACGATTTGGAATATAAGGTGCCAGACATTCCGATATATAAGATGGGGCGACATTATTTAAGGCTTTATAAACCATAAGCAGAATTTTAAAGTCAAATTTTGTAGCAGCTGGGTAGTTCTTCCCATTCCAACCCCACTTCTATGGGTGGTAGTGATGGAAATCTAGGGAACGGCGCAGTGCAAAGTTCCCATTGTGATTCTTCCAGAACAGAAAGGCTAAAATCTAAAAGCCACAATTTCAATTTTTAATTAAAAGTTTGTAGTTGTAGGGTGTTGTAACGTGTTAGCCATTATGGATTGAGAAGTCAAGCCAAATGACCCTTTTTATTGAACCGATTACAATGTACAAGCTTCCGAGGCACCTGAGGCCCCTTCTTCAGGCAGGTTGTAATACAGAAAGTGGAGTTTTCTGTGTTTATATATGGACACCAGGACAGAGGCAGCTTTGGAAAACCTTTAAGTGGGTCATCCTCAATGTAAAAACTGAACAGACCTCTCCAACCTAAGATTCATTTAGCAGGAGAGGAAAACAATGTATAGTCAAGATCCTTTGATACGGTAACTGCCCAACAAAGTCGTTTGAAGATTTAGATGAGTTTTCATTACAGCGGTGGTTCTCAACCTGTGGGGCCCCTTTTGGGGGCGCGAAGATGTGAAAAAAAGAAAACAAGAATCGAAAATATGAAAAATACATCTATTGAAACCAAAACAAATTAACTTAAACTACATTCTGATACTAGAAAAATAAATATAGAGTTAGATAAATGTTGATAAAAGTTAAGTAGGTATAATAAAACTTGGAGCGGTGTATTGGCAGCAAAAAATATAGGAATACTTTTTTTAGGGCTTCAAAAAAATGTTAGGGGGCCGCGATTAAAACTGTTATGAAAACACAAAATCCTTAAAGGTTGAGAAACACTGCCTTACAGTGTGGATCTTTCTGGGTCAGTCCGAGAGATGTGAACAGTCCTCATATCTGGGCATGAAACCCTTGTCTCTATTTAAAGCGTGTTAAATTTTAGCATCCCATTCCTTTCTCTCTTGGTGTATCTTGAAGTTGCTCATAAGCAACTGGGACTTTAAAGTCCTTCTTAAAGTGTCCATGGCTGCTGAATTGAGCTGCTACAGGACCATCCCTATTGCCAGGCTTAATGTGGAACCTGTGGAAGTTCATTCTTTGGCGGAGTGTTTGTCCAGTTCCACATAGAGTGCATTGTTGGGACGTTTCACACACATGATTAGGTCAACCACATTAGATAATCTGCAGGAAAAATGATCCATTTATGCGGTGCTCTTACTGGCAATGTGGTATAACTACACAATCTGTATTAGAAATGTGAGCAGGGAGATGTGCCATTAACATTTAGTCAGTCAGTCATCCATTACCCAACCCGCTATATCCTAACGCAGGGTCACGGAGGTCTGCTGGAGCCAATCCCAGCCAGTACAGGGCACAAGGCAGGAACAAATCCCAGGCAGGGGACACACTAGGGACAATTTAGGATCGCCAGTGCACCTAACCTGCATGTCTTTGGACTGTGGGAGGAAACCCACACAGACACGGGGAGAACATGCAAACTCCACACAGAGAGGACCCAGGAAGCAAACCCGGGTCACATAACTGCGAGGCAGCAGCGCTACCCACTGCGCCACCGTGCCGCCCCCATTAACATTTACCAAATAGAAAATCCTATAAATAATTATATTACACATGCAGGGCTTTTGTAACCACTATGCCAATGTTTGCTCTCAGTCCTTTTACTGTCCTTATGAAAGATGCAATTTATTGGAGAATTATTTCTACCTGAGTAAGACACCACAGGGTCCACTTCCATCTGATGTTGTCTTGCCAGATAAACCTACCACTGGTCATTCCACCCAAAAATGGATTGTAATTTCCTGGCACATCGAAGCACCAAAAGCAGGATCTGATGTTGGGAAAACCACAAAACTCTCCTTCCTTGGCCTCTTGGCATTTGCTTTCCTGTAATAATAAACTGTGGTGGTCTTTTGCAAACAAGCTTCATAGTTATCCTCTTCCTGCCTCTGACTGAGGGCTTGTTGTAGACGTAAAGATTCTTGTGAACGTTGGTTTGTAGAGTCCTTATTGTCCCGTAAACAGAGCACAGTGAAATTTTTACTTGCAAGTGCCAATCAACATATGTGGAAGAAAATTTTTAAGCAGATGCCCCCCACTGGAATGCCCCTTTTTAAACAATAAAACACAGGCAGGAGAAAGTGTGTGTCATTATTCTTTATCTAAATCTTGCAAGAGATAACAGCATAGTTTATTAGTGAGTGTTGCAAACAAAAGAGTGTCCTCTACGCTCTATTTATACAGTTCATTGATTAGATCACTACTCAAAAAAAGGAATTCATTACATAAACCAAAAACGTTTAACATGATTGGTTACACCCAGTTGCTAACGGGACATGACAAAACATCGATACTTTAAATAACCTCAATTAACATCGTCCACTAGGTTGATTTGGAAGTGCTGTTGGCTTAGGCTGTACGTGACTTTTTAAATGTATTATTATTAGTCTTATTTTAAGAGATATGTGAGATTTTGCACATTCATCCTGTTATTCTTGTGGTTTGTCAAACAATGATCTAATTTATAATCCAGCTGGATACATCAACAGGAAACTTAGCACTAAGCAAAATATAACATTTTCTGTTAAGTGTTATATACAAAAATAACAAAAAATGTGGTAAATAATTAAACCTTGATGCACAAAGAGGTTTGGGACAGCCTCCTGTATACTTGAGAATTGGCTGCAAAATTCGAAAAAAGGTTAAGAAAATGGTCTTTACAGACAGGAGTCCAAAACAGAACTGCCCAGGTTAGTAAACATGGCGGATATATAGTGGAACAGCAGGAAGAGGAGGGATCTTGGGACCAGAACCGGAAATGAGGTCATCGGGCTGCGGCTTCTTGGAAGGCGGAACCTGAAGTGACCTATTCTGGGGTGGAACCGGAAGTGACATCTTCTGGGGTGCAGCCAGATGGCATTTCTCGCATTTGGTCAGTGTGGAGATAAGAGGAAGGATTAATGCACTCTGCCACCCCCGGGTCTGATCGGAAATTACCTTCTTCAGAGCCCTTTAGCTGCCTCCCGCTCGCACATGTGTGTGACATAGTGAATGATAAAATAACAGCATCAGCTTTTAAGCATAAGCTCAGAAGGATATGAGATTCGGACGCATGCTAGGTGCACATTGGACCAGGGTTCAAATTCAACTCTTACACTTACAGTACCTCACCATCCTTCATCAAATTATTCCATGAGAACCCTGAATACCATGAGGACTGATTGAGGTCATTTATTTTAGGTAGAATGCCTAGAGGGGGCTGGACGGTCTCGTGGCCTGGAACCCCTGCAGATTTTTTTTTTTTTTTTTTTTTTTTTTTTTTT
>JANRMT010062810.1:2194206-2225008 GCA_026402145.1 Polypterus bichir lapradei
TTTTTTTTTTTTTTTTTTTTTTTTTTTTTTTTTCCTTTCCTGTCCTCCCTGGCCATCAGATCTTACTTTTATTCCATGTTAATTAGTGTTCCCTAATTTTAATTATTTATTTTGTCTTTTTTCTCTTTCTTCATCATGTAAAGCACTTTGAGCTACATTTTTTTTATGAAAATGTGTGACAGAAATAAATGTTGTTGTTGTTGATTAGCGAGAACGGCTACCTTACTGTTAAGGTAACGCCAGGATACAGTTTGGAATGGAATGACTTGTTTAAACGGCCAAGGGAGAGAAATCATCAAAATGTACCCAAGAACCGTAATTGGAGAAACAAAGCAATAAGTCAGGAGTTGTGAAGTCAGATAAGCAAATAAAGAAAGCAGACAAGCAGAGTTTTATCCAAATCCATTTAACTCCGATAATTGCAGTTCTGTCGCATAATTGACTTGAATACGTGTAAATTCCAGGAGTGCTCTTTGTGGCAACCCCTGATACTAAACGGCTACTACCAGAAAAAATAGTGGCAAGTGGAAGAAAAGAGGACAGATGGTGAACGGTTTGAGAAATGATAATTTGTCCGTGTTTCTGTTTCTATGAATGTGTAAAGCAATTATTTACAAGGAGTAAACATGAGGCAAGTCAATCATGTTGCTTACCTTGAAATATTTGCCTTCTTTACCTGAAAAATCTCAAAAATTATTTATTTATTTATTTTTTGTGGGATCAGCTTTGTTAGTACTGGTATAAGTAACAACTAAACTTGTATTTATGCTGTGGGGACACACTGTGTGTAGTTCAGTACGTCTGTACTCCATACGTGACAAGAATGACCTTGTGAACCTGCGAAATAAACTCCTTTGGCAAAATCATGTTCTTCTGGTTGTAGAATTGTTTGTTCTTTTGAGAATTTTTAACAGATTTAATAGAAATTTAGTGCGGACTGTGTTTGAGCATTGTGGTCCATCGATAGGCCAGTTTTATTTTTTTCTGTTCTTGCTGTGACTTTTGTGGTATATGTATGTGTATCTGTGCGTTTTATTGGTTTTTGTTCATTATAAATGATTATTTGTCTTGTGTGTTTTGTTTGTTATTGATTGGTTGACTCTGCACGGTGTTTTGTAAATGTCAGCTTGTGCCGTGTGTTTTGTGGGTGGTTCCTCAAGGGGCAGGGCCACTTGAAACCTTTAAATCCAGAGGGTCTCCCAAAGTTCCTGGCTGTTCATTTGGAATGTGCTCAGGAGTGGTCTTTGTAATTTCTATGTGTTTTCAGATTTTCTTGATGTTTGGACCTTCTGCTCTGTGTTTTGACCTTGCATTTGAGTTCTGCTTTGGATTGCCTTTTGTGTTACAGGCAGCTCCCTTTTGCTTTTGTGTTCCTATAAAGCTTTAGCAGTTTTGCTAAAAATGTAATCTTTTATAAAGATATTCTAGCCGAGATTTTAGATGGTGGTTCCCCCCCCCAGTGGGCAATTTTAGTAGTGCTTTTCAGACTTCTAATCTCCAACGGTTTTTTGTTAAGGGCACACAGAATGGCCAAGCCTTATTGTTAGTGAGAGATGACCAGGAAATGAAACGGAGGCAAGAAATCCTCGTCCAAAGGAATAGCGAGGGTCAGAAAAACAGAGAGACAAAAAAAAGGTCCAGCAACCAGGATGAGAGTGCAAAGCAAAATTGTGAACCCAAGTCAGAAATTATTTAATATTAAAGAAACAAACATGACACTAGAACTATTTTGAATTAAATACTCTATTAAAGAGGACAAAAGTATTTTTGTATCCACCCAGGAGTGGTGTACTTTCTATAGAAAACTTCCTGTGACATAACAAGCTGGACCACCACGGTCACGTGATCACAAGTAAAAACAAAACCCTAATAAAAATAAACACATAAAGACAAATTCTGGGTACATCAAAACTCCAAATAATTCAAACGTATTTGCATGTAAATTACACTTTCACATTATGACTGTATGAGAAGACGGCTGTTTCTGCCTTCAATAACTCTGACGTTGACATTAAAAAATGAAACAAAAACACCTTAAGAGAAAACGCCTCCAGGATGAACGTTCTAGCGCCAAATTGTACAGTTTCAGCGTCTTAATGAATGATTCATATACTTTAGCTGATTACTTAGGAAGTTATTCCTAAATGCCTGTTTACCACTCAGGTTCATTGGCCCACACACTTAATTGCTGCCATTAACTCCTGCCTTTGTCCTTTTTTTGCAGTGCCACCTCGAGTGACAGAGGTAAGTCTGAATGGCCCACTGAAGCACAAAGAGAAATCAACCTTCCAGTGCCTGGTGTCAGACTTCCATCCTAAACACATTGCCATAAAGCTGTTCCTCCAACGGAAAGGTCAGGAGAAGCACATGATTCTCAACTGGAATAACAGGAAGTCTTCCAGCAAGTCTGCCTTTAAAGAATTACTCCAAGATGTTTGCTTTTCCAAGCCAAAAAACCAGGATGAGTGCTGCATTCCCATAAACTGTGTGCCAGCCACTGGAGACCTGGGCCACTCGTTTTCAGCGGAGATCAGCAAGGAGGGGCAGGACGACGGTACTCTGATGCTGCAGGTATCTGCATTTCCAGACATTAGCACTGACCAGGATGTCAAGCTCTTGCTGGATATCGAGCATCCTGCACTGCGAAACCCACTTCAGAAGAACTTCACCCTGCATATCATTGGAGGTAATTCAGCAAATTTCTTAGGTCTTCTTCCTGAATTAAATGTACGGTCCTCCCTCGTTATAAGATTCTGATCCATTGCTGAAAATGGCCAGTGTTTGGGATATGAAAGAGAAATGGCCAATCCTGTACATCCAAGTACACTTATCAATTGTGTGCTTAAAAATCCATTACTTTTTCAATTCAATGAACCTGTTTTTCAAGATTACACAGATATCTAGTGATAAATGTAGCCACTGCACAAGTGTGTCGTAGATAGCAAAGTGAACAAAGGCTCAATAACAGCAGGGGGCAGCGCATTAGGCAGGGGGCCTTAAGATTTGATTTTCGGGATGTTTACCTCTTATAGTCGTACCCTTTCTCTTATCTTAACCTCAATGTTTGTGGTCCCTGAGGTTAAGTATTTTTTTTGATGCTCCTTGGATGAGATGTTCCTTATGACGAAGAAAAACAGCACACATGGCAATGTTGTGCATTATGTGAAACTGCTGTGAAATAATCAGCCTCAACACAGGAAAAGTTTTGGGGCAGCCACTCATATATTGTCTCGGGCTGCAAAATGGGTAATTATAACAGAGCATGATGAGCACTTTTCGAGTTCCTCATTGAACTGAAGATGGCAGCTTTAAAGGCCAAGGCCAGAAGTGACATGGCAGAACCGGAAGTGACGTGATTCTGGGAGCCGTAACCGGTAGTGATGTCTTCACGGTCAAATCAGGCAGGTTTTCGCGTGTTTGGTCTGCAGAGACAACAGAAGAGGGTTTAGTGTACCCTGCCACCCCCAGGCCTGGCATGGAATTTACGTTCATTTAGTCCATACAGCTTCACGTGTGTGACACTGTGTTTTATTCATTTTTCCTGGGCGTAACAAATTTATTGTAGAGTTTTTCTAATTTTGTATTGTGGCTTTTTAACCTGCAGAATTATCTTTTACTTATGTTTTGTAAATTGGACTTTTGTTTTATTTTTTTGCTATTTCGCTACGTTTCAAAAATACTGGGAAGCCATCTTGTTTTCTAATGGGCACGGCCATTTTGTGCCTCAGTCACCATGACATAATGGCTGGTTGCTAGGGGCCGTGGTCCTGGAACTCCTGCCTGGTGTCCTTCATCATCCAAGACGTGGAAACTCTCTGAAAAGCTTTGACGAGTGTCTTTAGCTTTGAATGTTAAAGTTTGATTGTTTCATATTTTGACAATTGACTGTATTGTCTTTTGGTATCAAACCCTTTGTTTTTTGGCAGCACTTCGTCTTCCAGTCCACTCCCATCTCTTTTTGACTGCCAGTACTTTGTGGTTTTGTGACGCTAGTGAATTGAGCAGAGGGAGTGATGGATCTCAAAATAAGTAGTCGAGGGTCAGAACCAGGAAATCCATTCTAGCGTACGTCTTGGTCAAATCACTAAGCCAGAGTTAAAGTAAGAAAACAGGACGTGATATCTGTAAGTTTCTTTAGAAAGCAGAAGCACAGGGTTCGACAAGTATCCATGACTGTCCTCCCCTTTCACTTTCGAAGTCTTCTTTTTATAATATCGAGAAAGTAAAAATCATGATAAGGTTTATACAGGTGAGACAGTGCAGGGATCGTTACTGAGCCTCCAGGGTGGGGGGCCAGCATGTCCTGTCTGTCCCTACATGAGCTGACGTCCCACTGGGTTTGTTCGTGTGGAGTAACCGTAGTGCTCGGTGGGCAGCAAGTTCAGGTTTTGCTTTTTGAATTTTCCGGAGTTTTTTTTTTTGTTTTTTATTTCTTGTATTTCTGATTTGCAGTTAGTTGAATCCCCAGATGTTGAACCTTTGGATAGGAAAGGCCGACTGTATTTCAAAACCAAAATAGAAAAGCTTAGAATAATGAAAAAAACTAATAATTAAAGAAACCAAATCAAACCTAACAGTGGTATCAAAAAACAAAACGAGCCGTTATGAAAAATCGGATACAGAAAAGCCAGATGAAAAGGGGTGGCTGTATCCATGGAGCTGTGAGGGAACCATGCTCTCCGTTTTGTCACCATACCACCCAGTCATGATGGGTGGTACTAGAACTTTGTAACGCTCCTTTGTAGTTCATTAATACCCGTGCCAGGATCCCTAGGACAGAAATGCCATGTTTTCAGCAGGATGACCCCGGTCCCTCAGTAGCCGCGTGTCTCCCTTTTATTTATGTGCTTATATATTTTTATTTTCACAGAGAAGCCCAGACTGAATGAAATTTTGGCTCCACCCATTGTGTGTCATGGCGACCTCGTGGCTCTGACCTGCCCAGTGTCGGGGTTTAAGCCCAGACCTTTGAGCATCACGTGGTTTAAACGGGACAGGAATGGAGAGATGTGGAGGGTTGGTGGCACAGACGAGCACCTGGGTGCAGAAAATGACACGATACCTGTAAAACGGAGTGCCAGCAGCTGGCATAGTATCAGCGAGGGGCAGTGCAGTGAAGACTTCACATACAACATCATGAGCATCCTGACGTTTGTGCCCTCATTACAAGAAGATCTCGAGTCCACGTACATCTGTGAAGTATACCACCCTGCCACCCAGTCCACGCAACGGCGCAGCAAAGTTTTACACGTGAAAGGTACTTGTGCCTGAGTGCCAGTGTGAGGGGTAGTTGGCGCCGGTCTGAGTTGTGACTCATACTTTCTATTGTCTTCTCTCATTCAGCCTCACCTCAGTTGGACAGCATTCAGCTAATGCATGAAAACCCACAGGCCGATGTTCCCATGACTCTGCAGTGCCGAATTCACTCGTACTTCCCACAAGACACCCTTGAAGTGGTCTGGTATGTCGATGGGAAAGAAGTGAAAGCTGGCGTGACTGTTAGCGACACCGGACAGGCAGATAACAGTCTGTACCACTGCACGAGCCTCATCAAGCTGACGCCAACCTGGAAAGATGTGGGCAAGCAGTTCAAATGCGAAGTCCGGCACGACGGTCTGGCACAGTCCACGTTCAAGGAATGGACTTTGACAAAGCTGAGTAAGTGGCAAGGGAGCTCGCCAGGCTGTGGCTCTGCATTCCTGTTTGATTTGTAATGTGCTACTTATGATGCATGCTGGGAAATGTAAATAAAAAACCAAGAAGGGCTGCTGCAGTGATTTCTTTGTAAAGGACAGGTGTTTTAAGAAATTGTCGTTTTCCTTACTAATGAATTTTGGGCTTCATATGTGATAATGAGACTCTCCCAGGGTTTCTGGTGATCTGCCCTTCCAAAGCACCGAGGAGTAATCTTTTCTTTTATTTTTTTCTTCCTCTTTCAGTTTCATTGCCAAAAGTTGACAAAATAATTTGTGAGCCTAAAGTGCCAGTGTTTGGTCAACCAGTGACGATGTCCTGCAGCATAAGGGACTTCTACCCCAAGGATTGCTCAGTGGTGTGGGTCAAAGGTTTTGAAATAATGAGCGACGGGACGGAGACCGAGGAGCCCGAGGCAGACAAAGAAACAAGACTTTACAGGTGCAAGACCAGACACACCTTCATCCCCACCCGTGACGACCTTGGCTGTGAGTTTACTGTGGAGATGATACATCAGGGAATTACGCTGCGGCCGCCCAAAGATTTGTCCCTCATGCTTACTGAAGGTGAGTAGGTGGGAGACGTGATGAAGGACATTTGAGTCGAGGCGGACAGAGGGACCTCTCAGCGTGTGTACGTGTTCAAATTACTGTGCTCTGTAGAATGCAGCAAGCCAACCTGGTGGGCACCAAATGAAGGAGCGTTAGTAGTACTGTACATACGATATGTTACAGGCTGTCACGAGAACTGACAGAGAGTCCAAAAAGGTTTGGGGCAGCCACCCGTAATGTTATATCCTGGCTGCAAAATTGTAATAAATGGTGTACAGATCAGAGTCCAAAACTGAACTGACCGGATAGAGAAAAGATGGCGGATATAAAGGCCAGTATAGGAAGTGATGTCATCCATAGGTTCAGGACCAGAAGTGACGCCCTCAGGGCCTGGCGGAATTCCCCGTGAACGGTCTGCAGGAAAGTGAGAAACTGAGTCGGCGCACTCTGCCACCCCCTGGTCTGGCCTGGAATTACTCTCATTCAGGCCTTGTAGCTGCCTGCCATGCGCACATGTGTGACACAGCAAATTCAGGAGTGGAGATTTCAGTGGAGGAAGCTATGGGAGGAGGAAAGTTCTGGAGCTATTGGACTGGGGGGGATTCAAAGCGAAGAGAATTGAGTATTGACATTGGCAACGAGGCATCACTGGCTTATACGGTCCTTTATTGTCCCATGTACAGAGCTCAGCTGCTAAGCAATAAATAACATGTCACCACTCTCCGACAACATGATTGACTGCATTGTACAATCCATTACTGGAATCGGACACTATGATTAATTTTATCTGGTCTGTTACATGATTTTTTTTTTTTTAAGAGAATATATAAACATAGTTTTTTATATCATAAAACACATGCCTGTATGTGTGAATTCAGTCACTTCAAGCAATCTCATTGGTCACTTTGGCTTTTGCCTGACTGTTCAGTTTTACTTTAGTTGCTCAGTCAAACATCGAGACTGGAAGCACCAGGCAAGAGAGACTGACATACACGAGGATACAGAGTAAAGGCATAGGAGGAATGCTGAGAGTCTCCTTTAAAATTGGGAGTTATCATAGTGGGTAATGGTGGACCAGCTACCATAGGCAGTAGTCAAAAAGTAGACAGGAGGCAAACAATGTGCCTCAAAATGGCATAGAGTGTGAGAAGCAGGCCTTATGGGAACGAGCTGGGAAAGAGAGATGAGACATCGAAGCAAGGAGTAGGACCAACGCTGAGGGTCTTCGACAGGTAACATGCATAGCTAGTATTAAACTAATACGTGTAGGTCTCCTTTATATTTTCAACAAACTACTCACAGAAGATTGAACCTTATACAAATATTCTAACTTCTAATGATTATTTGATTACAACTTTAATACACTCTTTTTACAGCTTATTGACTGCACTAGGAATGTGTCATTCACCTAAAGTTCAAACTGAACTGGAGAACAAGTCACATAATTCTTATTTATTTAATTTGTAAGCTAAAGCATTACCCAAGAACAAGTCACATAATTCTTATTCATATGATTTGTAAGCTAAACAGTTACCCCAGAAAAGTCAATTACAATTGCAATTACAATTAAAATCAATTACAATTACGATTGTGAGTAATTTGATTCTTGAATGCATCATCTTATTTTACAAGATTGTCATACTTTGTGCTTTCAAACAATATCATGGAATGCCTGTTATCAGCTCATTTAATATATAATGTATTATATACAATCATTTATGAATTATTTTATTATAATAGTATATTTATCATGCAATTCATTCAGAAGGGAACTACATTTTTTTTTGGTACTGTCTCTGACCCTGGGTCCTATTGATTAATAACATTCATTAATTCAGCTCAAGGGGTGTTTCGGAACAACTGAATCAGTAAAGTGAATCGAAATGCCCACCCCTACTGTACACTTTTGTCTGTCAGCCATGCTGCTATTCCAGGGATGGCAAATCTAGGCATCAAATGGTCCTTACATTTGCCATCTGGATGGTATTGTTCCTTCTTGTCTCTGGAGATTTTTTTTTTTTTTTTTTCAGACATCCCAAAGGTGTCTGTGTAAAGTTGATTGGTGATTTTTCAAATTGGCTGCAGTGTGTATGTGAGTGGGCCTTGTGAAGGACTGGCACGCCCCCCAGGGTTTATTGCTGCTTCTGGGTAGGCCTCCGATCCATTTGACCATAAATTGGATTGGAATGCATAAAGGAACACCTCTTTACGGGATACAATATTTAAGCCCCACCCCATTTTGCACATGTGTAAATGACCACACAACCCCCCACCCCCTTTAAATGTGTATTGTGCCCCAAAGGATGAAACGTCAAATGACAAGAGAGATACTGAGGGAAGCCAGTGGGTGTAGCCAGGGTTTAAAGGAAGCCCCGGATTGGCTCAAAGTGGTTAGGATTAGCATAAAGCTGATTTGCTGCGTGTGGCTTAAGAGAACTACAGTAGCTCTACCATCTTGTGCTGTGCCACAGTAAACGGGTGGGTGGTGGGGACTGCTTCAAGTCCCATTTGACAATTGACAGGAAATGACATTGATATAATTTAACCTTTTGCTGTAAGGAAACCATCTGTTAGGATGTAGATAGATAGATACTTTATTAATCCCAAGGGGAAATTCACGACATGTGTCATGTTTTAACAGTTTGCTCACTAAAGAGTCTCCTCTCCCGACTTCAGAAGGTGTAGTGACCACAATAGAATTCTAACTTATATTGTTAACAGTCTGCTCATGGAGTCAGATTGTGTCTCCGTGTTCTTTCATTTGAGTCCGACTGGACTGTGCACCAGGACGTTGTACGTACTGCAGGCTCCCAGGATATTCTGATTAAAATATAATGTTGGTTCAATTGGGTGTCATAATTTCCTCCTTTTAAAGAATCTAAAAAATACGTCATTTACTAAGATTCCACAGTAGGTGGGTGGGTGTGATGCTGACTTGAACCTTTTTAAACAAACACTGAGCTGCCTGTGGTTTTCAGATATTTGCCTCTTTTGTGTTTTTTCGTATTTTGCAGCTTTGACCGTTTTCTGTATCTGCATCTTTTTTTTTGTTTCAGGGGATTTGCATTGGGGAAGATGAGCCCATCCAAAGATGGCTTCTCGATGAGATGCGCGAGTACAAAGATGGGATAAGTGGCGGCCTGCTGCACTTTGCTTCCGAGCAGGTGAGGACGTGTTGGTCGGCGCCAAGCAGAGACTCGTCTTTCTGACGTCTCAGTCCATCTCACTGGCTTCTGGGTGGATTTCTTGTTGAAGTCGGATTTTAAAAATAACGGCAACATTTTCTACTGTAACTTCACTGGGGTCAGGATCTTGACGCTGGACTTTCTGCTGGGTGACTTCCATGTGTTGGTGAAAAGACCGCTGACTACTGGCTGCGTCTTTAAAACACAACCTGAACTGCGAGGAGCTGTCGAGCCCGTCTCAGTCTGGTGCTCAGGTTTGTCTTTGTCTTGACGGAATGATTTTTCTTCCAGGTTTTCTATTTCTATGCTGATCAACAATGATTAAAATATCTAAACACAATATATCGATATATATATTTTGTAAAGACATTTGAAGATTTGAAAATAAGATCTGGAATTTCTTTGTCCTCCTCGACAGGCCTTGTGACTGTTGAGGACGTTTGATCCCATCACACATTTTACGATACAAACGGTTAAGACCCACCCACCCCACTTCAAAGACCCTATTAGTGTCGTTCCTGCGAGGAGTTCATCTCAATATCAGGGGAGAAATTCTGAAAAAAAAAAAAAAATTGAATCGAGTCTCAAAACTCTTTAATCAGAGGCCTGCAAGAACCCCATGGGTTCAGGCCACTCAATGAAATACACACAAAAGAGTGGAAACTGGTGGTGCAGCAGTTAGGGCATTGGACTTCAAATCCTGCTGTTTTGGGTTCAATACCCCAACACTGACACCCACCTGCGCTGCAATTGGAAAACCAAAAGAAATTAAACCAGTTGTATCTTAAATGTTGTAAGTCGCTTTGGATAAAAGCGTTGGTCAAGTAAATAAATGTAAATTCTCCGCTATACTGGATATTATTCGTCTTGCACTTAATGTGAATAAGTTTAAAGGTAAAAACCCATCCCATCACCAAATGTGCAAAACCAAACAAGAAATTAGATTTTTCTTTTAGTTTACTTGTGCCTTTAAGTTAAAGCAAGAGTATTACCCAGAGTGCTGTGCGGTTCAGCCTGATTGGCAGGTTGATGCTGGCTCTGCCCCTCTGCATTGTATTAGGTGAGTTTGACAATGGCGGTGTGTTTAAGTCCAGTGATTTGAAACGGGGAGAGAGGATGATGGCGGTGTAAGCAAGTCAGAAAGAAGCTGCACTTTTATCAATACAATCTGCCATGGAATACATTTGAGTAGCAGAGCATTAACAAGCATTGTGAAAATAATAAATCTATACTGTATTTTTTGGTTTTAGAAAAAAAGCAAATTTCAGTTTCAAAAGTTTATACAAATTCATTATACCAGGATTTATGAAAGACTCCGAGGTTTCAGTTGTGCCACTTTTGACCCACTGCTGTGCCAAGGATTGGATGTGAAGGGGCTTAGCTCTTTACATGGCCCAAGAATGCGTCTCCTGACACCCGAGTCGCTTCAGGGCTGACATTTTAGATGACATATTTGGAGTTATCAAGGCCAGCTATCAGTTTGGGGTCACAGGGTGGTCTCTAGAGAGTTACGTGTACTGTGTCTGAACATATGTGGCCTGTTTGTGTAATTAGTGAGCCTATAAATTGTGTGCCCCAGAACTGACAACACGGTTTTGTTTCCACTTATTATTATTCTGACAGTTCCCGCCACTCCTGTGGGACAATTCGGTCACTTCTTGTGCTCACAGGGAAGAATATTGAGGAGGCCTAG
The DNA here is from genome assembly GCA_026402145.1 of Polypterus bichir lapradei. Taxonomy (NCBI): domain Eukaryota; kingdom Metazoa; phylum Chordata; class Cladistia; order Polypteriformes; family Polypteridae; genus Polypterus; species Polypterus bichir. The sequence continues at coordinate 2,205,330 of JANRMT010062810.1, forward strand.
TTTAAAGTGACCAGGTCCTCTTTGATGGTCGTGTTTCCCATGGTGACCATTAAAGTTTAAGGGCCTCTCTGTAATCAGGTGGAAGACAAAGGCATCAAAATCCACAATTCACTAGAGGATCCTCTTCATAATGTTCATCCAAGATGGCACTGCCCACAGTGTTGGCACAGGTAGGGAGGGAGAAGCCAGGCCGTGGTATGATTTATGTCTTACAGATAAGACAGGAGGACCACAAGTCCTAACAAAATAAGATTAGTTTCAAGAAATACTCCATCCAGAAGTAATCCTTTTTATATCTTTTCCTTAACCCTTGTTGTTTGTAGTGATGGTCAAAGGAAGTTTTTAATTTCATGTTTTCATGGAGAATGGAAAGACAAAATTTCAATGAGCTTCGATGGAGACCCACCTTGAACACAATGACAGAAATAGGACAATCTAAAACAACTTGGATTCACGTAATCCAAATGTCTGTTAACAAGATCAAAAAATAACAAAATCCTAAAAATAAAGTCCAAGAAATACAAAATGGGGGGAAAATACGAAACAAAGCAAGCATATCTTAAAAGGAGTAATGAAATGTCAAGCAAAATGACCCCTTTTATTGGCTAACTAAAAAGATTACAATATGGGTTACCTCGAAAGCTTGCATATTGTAATCTTTTTAGTTAGCCAATAAAAGGGGTCATTTTGCTTGACTTTTCAGTACATTGATAATGGCTAACACGGTACAACACCCTCGTACTTAAAAGGAGTAACAAATACAAAATGAATCAAAAGTACTTAAAAAGTCCAGAAATACAAAAGGTTAAAAACACAAAATACACTAAAAAAAAGCATTAAAGGCTAACAAATACAAAAAGCCTAATTTCAAGAATTAACAAAGCCAAACAAACATTGAGAATTGGAAAGGGGAGCAGTGAGCCCCCTTAATATTTTTAATTTTTATGTTATTGCAGAGCATCTAGTATATGCAGATTTGTTTTTGAGCTTTGAAATTTGAATTTATGGCTCTTGTTTTTTTTAAATTGTTCTTTTTGTGTATTTACATGCCTCCATTTTATGTCTGTTCAGTGTCTGCAATGAGCCCGTTTGCTAACACGTCATCACAGGAAGTCACGTTTGCTGGAGATCAAGCTAAGCACTGCAGCCTGTTGTGATTTGTCGGTTTATTATTTTTCAGATGTTTTCCTTTGGCGTGTTCATTTATTTAAAGCTCTCTGCTGGGGTTTTCTTAGATTCTTGAGGATTCTTTGCATCTGAATTTTAGTTGTGTAGTTCTAGTTATGAATTTTTATTTTGAAATGTCTTTGCCATTTTTGTGTATTCTGTAACAGGAGCTGCCATTTCTATCCACCAGTTGCTTTGTAGCTTGGGCAGTTGTTAGGGGCGGAGTCATGGAGGTCACGATCCTGATGTTACTCTCACAACGGGTTGAAAGGTCAGCTATCGGAACACTTCCTCGTCCGAGTTTGCGGATAAACGCCTACGTTTTGCATGCTAACTTTTACCTCTTTAGTTCTTTCTTTTTTTATTTCCTGGTTTTGACTCCTGCTCTAAAAGTTTTGACTTTGAGTTTTGATTCACGTCTTGTCGTTTCTTGTAATCTCACAGTTTTGATCTTTGCTACGTTTTAGCTATGTCTTTTCTAAAATCGTCCTCTGCTTCCTATGACACAATACAGCTGAGTCGTGCTCACTAACTGAATTTCTCTAGCTCAACCTTTATTAAATCAAATCTCTGAAGTAATTCATCAATCTCCGGGCCAAACGTTTATTTAGGTCCAACTTTATATTTGCCAGCAATGTAAAGATATAGGAGATGGGAGAGAAATGAAGAAAACGGATTTGTACTGATTCTTAAGAGTCAGAAAATGAAAAATGAAGATGATCAGGAGAAGTCAAGGAACAGGCAGAGGTCAGAATCAAGAGTCAAAATGTCCGTCTCCACCAAAACATAATCAATAATTTGTAGTTAAATGGAAGCAGAGATGAGTCACTGGGGAAATTCAAAAGAGAGATTTCTAACACGGTGATTCCAAGATTTATTCATCAAAGACGGATACTCCAGTAATGATTGGGACAAACTTTATACCGTTTCCTAACTGACATCACAAATGAGTGTTGGCCCAAGGAATTCTGGGAAAGCTTACCCAGGCAGTGGTTGATACATTTTGTGTAAAACGGCAGTGCTCATAGAAGAACAAAATGGAATCGCGATAAAACAAGAATGAAGTATAAACGTTGTTAACCTTCGTTATACACAAAAATGAGCGTTAGATTCTGAATCTCTTGAGTCTCGAAACCCCAGAAGTATATAAATATGCAACTTGTCAGCACCTCAGCAGGAAAATTTGAAACTTACAAATCATCACAGGTCTAAGTTCAAAATCCATGAAAAGGAAGAAGCCAAATCCCAATACACTTAACCAGAAATATTGCCTAACAAAGTTCTCAAGAAACCCCACAAAACGGGTTTATTTCTCCATACACTTGAACAATGCAGCTCACACGCCGCCATCTTAAATAGTGGCGATCAAACGTGACTTCCTGTAATGACAATGTGATAGTTTTACCCCTCGTTTTAGTTTCTTCTTACTTATGTAGTTTTATTTTTTGTAAATTGGTTTGTTCTTTTGGTTAATGAAAATGTGTTTTTTTTTTTTGTTTTTCTTTTTATATTTGGTTGATCATTTTGTCTTTTAATTTGTGCCAGTTTGTCTTGTTATTCTGTACAGCAGGGGTGCCCACACATTTTCGGCTTGCGAGCTACTTTTAAAATGACCAGGTCGAAATGATCTACCTACATTAAAAATTATATATAGAGCATTCAAAGTCTGAATCACAATCTGATTGTATGGGTGGTTACCTACCAGGTAACGCGTGTGGTTGGTCTGCAAGTCGCAGACATGCGCCACGGGTGCCCTCTCAGTTGCGAGAAGCAGATCATAGAATGTTACATAGTTAACTTTCAAATAATGCAAAGAGTACGCGATACGTGTTTCGCCCTATGTTGGGCTCATCAGGCGTACACACTCCACTGCACCCCTCATCAGGGATCGAACCTCAGATGTCAGACAAACGCACTTCGATTGTGACATTGTGAGAAAAAAAATCCTCTTCCAATTCCACATCCAGCCCATATCCTCCCCAAACAATTTTTTTTAAAATCCCTTTTTTAGTCGATATAAATTGGAAGGCTAACTAGATCACAGCCGGAGTTTTGCAGTAGCTCGCGCCTTTGATCGTGCGTGCGGGATGACCAGTGTGTTACAAGAAAAGAGATCTCAGACTGGCCTTGTCAGTCAAGTGGCAAACGCCATAGGGAGGATATATGATAGAGTAACGTTTAAAAAAAATTTTTTTGAATGCAACGCGATCTACCGGTCGATCGCAATCGACACATTGGGCACCCCTGCTGTACAGTCTGTGGAGACAGACACGTCACTTTTTTTGGTTTCTTTTCTATCCTGTTTTCTCTCTTTTTTATTTTAATTCATTTTTGTTTTAGAATATATGTATTGTATGAGATTTTGTTGTTGTGGGATTTGTAAAGTTTTATTTTTTCAATTATCTTTTAATAAATGAAATCAAATGATAAAGTCTTGTTTATTAGGGCCAGGGTTTGGCGGTTCCCCTCTCTCTGTGACAGTCAATGATTGCCAATGGGATTAGTACGACCTCTAGCAGCCATTTTTTATTTCTTACCTTTTTTTTCTATTTAAAATTTCCTTTCTTAGGTTATGGTGTCATTTATTGGAAATGAAATTTAAGTGAATTTTGTTAGCACACACATTAGATGTCTTGGAGTGTGTGTGTGTGTGTCAAATGCATGTCGCCAGTAATGTTTTATAATTTCATTCCGTTGAATTCACGTCAATTAGATGGCGCGTCTGCGCTGATGATTATTGTGGACTGGGACAGCTCCTTTTACAATATTTTCACATGAGTGAGTGTAAATGTTCTGCTCAATGGCCTTGTATCATCAAGGGAGTTGTTGGGTTGTTCCTGATATGGACCTGATGCCACCAGGATAGGCTTCAGATCCCTGCAATCCTGTACTGGACTTCTTCATCGTTCACACTCAATTCTAACACAGGGTCATGGTGGGCTGGGGCACTGGGCACACAGCGAGAAATGGCTCTGGGTGGCCCACCAATCCATCACAGTACTTGTATTGAAGTTTTTAAACAAAAAAACTTCTTCTGATGTAGTGGAGTCCACACTTGTTTTCTTCATTACCTTGTGTTATATTTCACTCTTCTTCATGCACCAGGCTGCATTCACTCAAGTGTAGAGATCTGATGAGCCAAAACATTATGACCACCTGCCTAATGTGTTGTTGCTCCTGTGTGTGTGCCGACCCTCTGAAGCATGGACTCTACAGGACCTCTGAAGGTGTCCTATGGTATCTAGCAGCAGATCCTCAACTTCCATCATGTATCAGAATTCTTGTTCCAACACACCCAGTGATGTTCGATTGGATTGAGATCTGGAGAATTTGAACCCTTTATCATGTCCCTCAGCCATTTGTGAACAATGTGTGCAGTATGGCAGGGCACATCGTAATGCTGAAAGATGGCACTTCCATTGTGGAATACTGTTGGCATGAAAGGGTGTACCTAACCTGCAATTATGTTTAGGTAGGTGGTAACATCTCACATTAGCGTCCACATGAATGCTTGGACCTAGTAGAACATTGCCCAAAGTGTCACACTCCATCTACCAGCTTGTCATCTCCACTCAGTACATCCTGGTGGCTTCTCCTCCCATTCACACACATACCTGACCATCCACATGTTGCAGCAGAAAATGGAATTCATCAGAGCAGGTGAACATCTTCCATGGTTGCATTGTCCGATTTTGATGCTCATGTGCCCATTATAGGAGTTTTGGATGGTGGACAGAGAGAAAAAAAAAACGATTAAAATGCAAGTCGATTAAAATCAAAACAACAAAGCATGTGATGTGAGGAGCAGCTATTGGTTACTGAAGGAGAAAATGTCAGGAATGAAAACCTACAACCATTGTGTCCCTACTGTCAGACACACTTGGCCTAAATCATAAAAACCCACCCCATTATTCTAATAAAGTTTTATTAAATTGAATACTGAACCAATCAGAACTTCAGTTCAGCACAAGAACTTCAACTTTATTCGCCTAAGGGTTCAAGATAAAAACCAGTTCATGGCATCCATGATAAGAAAGAAGACAAAATGGGATTAGAGGGAGAGCAGCAAGGTGGGCACCTCTGCCATCCACGATAAACATGAGAAACGCCAGGATGATCACCAAGCCGTTTGAAATATCGACAGAAAAGTCAAAAGCCGAACACTTTGGATCACTTAGGACCCACAATGTCCGGAGTTTGACAAGAAGAGCATCAGACTTTAAATAAAAGAAGATGGTGTTGGTGTGATGGGGTGGGGATGCTTTGAAAACTTAAAACTCTTGTAGAAACCAGGACTTCTGCACTTGACCCGAAATATTCTTAAGAGAATGTCCACTCATCTGCCTGTGACCTGAAGTTGAGGTGTTGCTGGGTTAGGTAGCAGGACAAGGAGCTAAAACAGAAGACAAAGTCAACAACTGAGAGGTGTGAAATGTTGGAGTGGCCAGTCAAAGTCCTGACTTGAACACAGCGGCGTGGATCTGAAATGAGCAGCTGATGTTCACAGATCCACCACTGTGTCTGAAGAAGAGTGGGCTAAAGATCTTCAACAGCAAAGTGAAAGGCTGAGATCAAATTCAAAGAGGTGTTTAGTTATTGCTGCTAAGGATTTTAAAGGTGTGGGGACAATGACTTTTTCTCAGGGTTGCTGGATAACTTTGTTCCTTGAGTAGGTAAAGTCCTGATTTAAAAACTGCACTGTGTTCACTCGAGTTTGCTGTTTCTATTTTATCTAAAGGTCAAAACACGCAAAAAGGGGATATCAGGAGGGGGGTAAATATTTTTTCACAGCATTGTATGTAGCACCTTCCAGATGTTGTTGGCCAATTCAAGCACATCACCCCTTGCTTGAGGACCAGCAGACAATTCTGAAGTGAGCAGAGCACTGAGATCCCCCCTCAGCTCGCTCTACAGTCACTTCAGAAAGTCTTCAGACCCCTTGCACTTTTTCCATATTTTGTTCTGTTGCTGCCTTCTACTCAAATTGTTTAATCATTTTCCCCCAAATCAAGTAATGACGGACCCCAGAAGGACAAAGTGAAACCAGAATTTGTGAAAAGTTTGCAAATTTAATAAAAATCAAAGCAAAAACCTGAAACATCACATCAACACAAGGTGCTCGGACCCTTTCCTCAGTGCTTTGTTGAAGTTCTTATGGCAAAGATTCCATCCTGGGGTCGTCTTGGGTTTCATGTGACGCCCCCCTGAATTTGCAGATTTTCTGCTTTTCTTCTGTGCAGATCCTCTCAAGCTCTGTCAGGTTGGACGGAGACCATCGGTGTGGTGAATGTGCAGTCCCAAACACTAAACAGTTCCAAAGTACAGAGTCCCAAAAACTTCAAATAATGCCCACTAGAGGGAGATATCACCGTCAAACCCCTGCTAGTAATGAGCACAACCTTTATGGAATAAAAGATTTGTTCTTCACAAAAAGGATTCCAATCACAGTGAAGCTCTGTGGAGCACAAAGCAAAATGGAGTTGTCTGTGACAAAAGCAATCCAAGTCCCAGTGCAAAATTCCAAAGGCAAAGTCAAAAATGGAGCAGAAAGTTGAAAATTTGGAGATTCAGTGATTCTTAAAATTCACAACAGACACAGACCTGGACTCACCAACTCAGCGTATCAACCAAGAGCCACCAGGAGCTGTGGGAGACCCTCTGGATTTATAAGGTGGTGATTGGCAGGAGGCCCCGCCTCTTGAGGGACCACCCAGAAAAAACACATGGAACATAAAAAAGGCAGCTTATACGTATAGGCAAAACTAAAAATAAAGAATGATACACGTGATCAACGCGAAGGGAATCAGACGTGAAAAGAAGAGACTTCAAACATCAGACATGAATTTGAACCCCAACCCTGGCAGAGACATGAGACTCAGAGCTGTTTTCAGGCCTTTCCAGAAATGTCTGCTTGACTGAAAGCTTGGGTTCTGGCTGGGCCACTCAAGGACGTTCCCAGAGTTGTTCCTAAGGTACTCCTGTGTCGTCCTTTACTTCGTTTTGGACATTGAACCTTCTACCCATTCTGAGGTCCAGAGTGGTCTGAGCAGGTCTTCATTAAGTGTATCTCTGGACTTTGCTCCATTCTGCTTTCCCTTCACCTTCTCTCGTCCCCCAGTCCTTGATGCTGCTGCCATCTCCAGGCTTCACCTTTGGAATGATATTGCACAGCTGATAAGCGATGTCTGATTTCCTGAAGACACGATGCTAATCTTGGTTTCATCAGATCAGAGAATCTTATTCCTCACAGTCTGAGAGGCCTTCCTGCAGACTCCAAGTGGACTTTAATATGTAGTCAAGCCCAGATCAGTGGAGCGTTACAGTGATGTGCAGACTCCCACCGCTCAGATTGTCTCCATATTGGTGTCCAAACTGGCAGATCTGGGACTCCCATCACTCACCTGCAGTTGAATACTGGACTTATTTAGTATGCATTCTGAGATTTTAAGGTTCACCAGCAAATTGCTAGAACATTAGAACACTCCAGACGAGAACAGGCCATTCAGCCCAACAAAGCTCGCCAGTCCTCTCCGCTTATTTCTTCCAAAAAAACATCAAGTTGAGTTTTGAAAGTCCCTAACGTCTTACTGTCCACCACACTACTTGGTCGCTTATTCCAAGTGTCTATCATTCTTTGTGTAAAGAAAAACTTCCTAATGTTTGTGTGAAATTTACTCTTAACAAGTTTCCAACTGTGTCCCCGTGTTCTTGATGAACTCATTTTAAACTAACAGTCTCGATCCACTGGACTAATTCACTTCATCATTTTAAACACATCAATCATGTCTCCTCTTAATCTTCTTTTGTTTAAACTGTAAAGGCTCAGCTCTTTTAATCTTTCCTCATAACTCATCCCCTGTAGCCCTGAATCAGCCTAGTCGCTCTTCTCTGGACCTTTTCTTGTGCTGTTATGTCCTTTTTGTAGCCTGAAGACCAAAACTGCACACAGGACTCCAGATGAGGCCTCACCAGTGTGTTATAAAACTCAATACTGCAAATAGTACGCCAGGTGAGGTCTAACCAGTGCGTTATAAAGGCTGAGCAGAACCTCCTGTGACTTGTACTCCACACGTCAAGGCGCTATATAACCTGACATTCTGTTAGTCTTCTTAATGGCTTCTGAACACTGTCTGGAGGTTGATAGCTTAGAGTCCACTACAACTTCTAAATCCTTCTCATAAGGTGGACTCTCGATTTTCCGACCGCCCATTGTGTATTCAAACCTCACATTTTTACTTCCTATGTGTAATTCTTTACATTTGCTGACATTAAAATTCATCTGCCACAAATCTGCCCAAGCCTGTCTGCTGTCCAAGTCCTTCTGTGATGATATAACGGATTCCAAATTATCTGCTAATCCACCTATCTTGGTATCATCTGCACACTTAACCAGCTTGTTCCTTATATTCCTATCTAAATCATTTATAGATATTAAAAGCAGCAGCAGCAGCCTCCCCACTGCCCCCTGCTGGTCACCACTCTTAGCGTCACCTAATTCTGATGAGGTTCCTCGCACCATCACCCTCTGCTTCCTGTGTCTGAGCCAATTCTGCACCCATCTACTAACATCACCCTGAACTGCCACTTCTTTTAAGTGGGACTTCCTGTCTGGTCGCTCCCAGAGGGTCAGGCTGGGTCCTCACACCTCCACTGCTCTCAGCCTCAACACCGGGATGCTGCAGGGTTGTGTGCTCCTCTACACATGGGACTGTGTCCCCATCCACCTCAGTAACAAGATCAGAAAGTTCGCGGATGACATGACGATGGTCGGACTCATCTCGGGCAAGGAGGGTGAGCTGGCATACAGGGACGAGGTGGAGCGCCTGTTGGAGTGGTGCAGTAACCTGCTCCTCAAAACCACAAAAATGAAGGAGCTTGTTATTGACTTTAGAAAAAACAAAACTCACATCCAGCCACTCATCATTGGCGGGGGGGGTCTGTGTGGAGAGGGTCCGGGTGTTCTGGTTTCTGGGCATTGAGCTGGAGGATGTCCTGACCTGGAGCGCCAACACCAAGGAGCTGCTCAAGAAGGCGCAGCACAGACTGAGAATCCTCACAAAGAACCATCTCCCCAAAATCTGCTCCTTGCCTTTTCTCACTGCTCCATCGAGAGTGCGCTCGCATACGGACTGTGTGTGGGGTACGGCGCTCCACGGGGCAGTCAGGACAGCGGAGAGAACAACTGGCTGAACCCTCGCCACTCTGGAACAAATCTACACCTCCTGATGCCACAAAAAAGCAGTAGACATTTCACAGGACTCACCACATTGTGAGTCATTGCCTCTTCCAGCTTTTGCCATTGGGCACGAGATACACAGCAATGAAAACCAGGAGAAACCGCCTTAAAAACAGCCAAAAGCAATCGTGGCCCCAACCTCAGAATAAAACGGCTCTCTAATACGGACCTGAAGGCAGCCAGTGCAGTTTGTATATTTTTGTAATGCACTCGTTATTATTCTTTTTCTTGTTTTTTAATTCTTATGCCTCACACTGAGTCGACTGCACTTTCAGTTTCATTGTTTCATTGTAAAAGTGACAATGACAATAAAGATTTATCTGTCTATCTCAGGGCTGTGTAACCCCCCCACTCCCACTTTATTCCTTGCACACCAATGATTGCTGGTCCGGTCCACTAGTCCTTCAGTTAAAGTCATTACATTCGCTGATGACACCACCGTTATTTGTCTAATTACTAATGGCAACGAAACAGCTTATAGAAAAAAAAGGTGTCTCGTCCTGTGTCTCGGTGTGCTTCCAACAACCTGGTCATTGACACCACCAAGACAGCAGAAATGGTCATTGACTTTCACAAACAGCAGTTACAACCTCTCCCAGTAGAAATGAATGGTTCTGCAGTCCGTATGGTGGAATCCATCGAATTTCTGGGCGAGATTATCACAAACACTCACAGCTGGGACAGGAACACCATTTCCATCACTAAAATGGCTCAACAGCGGTTATTTGTCTTACGCCAAGTAAAGAAATTTAATATTTCCCAGCCAATCCTAGTTGAGTTTTACAAAGCCATAACTGAAAGTGTAATCACATTGTCGTCTGGTTTGATTAACGGCACACTCCACATCTAAATGACAGCGTGTTGTGCTCTTCCATCCGTGGCAGACCTGTAGACGTCTCGTGTCACTAACCGTGTCGTAAGGATCACATCGGACTCATCTCAAGGGTGACAGTGAAGGTCTACAGGATGGTAGTAACACCAGCTATCTCATATGGGCTGGTGACGGTGGCACAGGAGACAGAGCTGGAGGTGGCAGAGGTAAAGATTCTAAGATTGGCATTGGGTGGGATGAGGAGTAGAAATGAGTACATTAGAGCAGCGGTGGGCAATGTCGGTCCTGGAGGGCCGCAGGTTTTTGTTCCAGCCCAGTTTCTTAATGAGACATCAATTATTGCTGATGAATCCCTTGTTGCTTAACTGACATTTTGATGCTTCATTTTAGTGGCCTCGTCTGTTAAGGTTTCCCACCCATCCATTTTCCAACCCGCTGAATCCAAACACAGGGTCACGGGGGTCTGCTGGAGCCAATCCCAGCCAACACAGGGCACAAGGCAGGAACCAATCCTGGGCAGGGTGCCAACCCACCGCAGGACACACACCAAGCACACACTAGGGATCGCCAATCCACCTAACCTGCATGTCTTTGGACTGTGGGAGGAAACCCACGCAAACACGGGGAGAACATGCAAACTCCACGCAGGGAGGACCCAGGAAGTGAACCCAGATGGGTCTCCTAACTGCGAGGCAGCAGCGCTACCACTGCGCCACCGTGCCGCCGGTTTTCCCACCCTTGATTGCTTATTTCAATCTTAAACAGCTGCATTCACAGTTTTAATGGCTCCTTATTAACAACTAGCTGAAATACCCAGCGTTGCCCGGGAGGAAAATAAAGTGTTTTTTTTTTTAATTGTTTGAGAAAAACATTATTAAAAAAACACAACTTTAAAAATAAAAAGACATTAACAAACAATAAAGACTCACTCATGTGCTTGTCTTGCGGCCTTGTATGTATGTAATCATCCAGTTGACGCTCAGAACCGGACAACTCTATTTAATTTGAAAAGCAACAGGGGCGCAGTGGTGCTCATGCTGGCAGTCGCCTGGTATATACTAACTGTGTAAAACAGCACGGGATCCTAGAAAGTACTGAAATCGTCAGAACTACTCTGGGCATCTCTCTGCTATGAGGATTCGTGTTGCCGACATGCTGGCATCGTTTGTGCATTAGCAGCTAAGCGACTGTCTTTCTTCGGAGGCAGGGTCGCTCTTAGGCATAGGCAAAGTAGGTGACTGCTTAGGGCCCCACTGCCAAAGGGCGCCACCTGGCCATTTTCCGTATTTTCCATTGGCCGTAACCAAATACAACTTACAGGTCCATATTTCAGAAGTACAAATTTTCTGTGGTGGCGGAATTATATGGTTACCCGCTAGCAGAGAGGAAATAGTGATGACAGTGATGAGATAATGGACGGGGCACCAGTCGGAGGGCAGGTCATGCTCCTCATCTGCCAGGGCGTCTGTGCAACAGATCAATCGTACAATAAACACCGGAAACCATTCCACCACACGGCACGACTCTGTTAAGGCTGTGCGCTTTCAAGTAGGATTGATGTGTGCTACATTGATTGAGGTCTCTGAGAGGCAAGAACGGAGGCTGCCGCTTGGCAAACCAAACTAAACGTTACCCTTCCTTGGTGTCATTAGTAATCTGGTATGATCTCTTGGCGCAAATTAATATTGTGAGCAAAATATTGCAAAGTAAAGACATGCAGTCTGACATCGCTTTGAATTGCATTCAGAACACAGTCGACTTCTTGAAATCCTACACAGAAACAGGTTTCGATTCGGCCCAAGACGCAGCTAAAGAATTAGCAACAGAACTGGAAACAGACGAGAACGAAATTCACATTCCAACTGCACAGACCACACGTAGAAGAAGAAGAGTGTGGAGACAATCTGATTATGAAGCTCATGATGAGCCGATATGTGATCCTAAAGAAAAAAATTCCATGTTGAGTTCTTCAATGTCTTGCAAGATCAAACCTTAATGTCAATGACTGAACGATCTGACCAGATGAAAACCCATTCTGACAATTTGTGTTCCTGCACAATTTCGGATGCATTACGAGCGAAACTGATTTGAGAGAGAGCTGCGATGCTCTTAGCAATATCTGAACAGATGAAATTAGTGGGTCCGATATTGATGCTTATGATTTATGTGCCGAATTGTGCAATTTAGCAAATTTGGTTCCACAAACTATTTCTGCTCCTAAAGGTTTGCAATTCATATACAAGAACAATTTGCAAGATTCGTTCCCAAACGTCTCTGTTGCATTACGTGTCGCTTCGATAATTCCTGTAATTGTCGTGTCTGCTGAACGCAGCTTTTCAAAGCTCAAGCTGATTATGAGTGACCTGCGAACAAGCCTGACGAAGATCGATTGAATGGCTTAGCGTTACTATCAGTTGAGCATGAAGTCATCGACTCCCTTGATTATTCAGACTAAGTATGCGAGGTGTTTTAACGTTAAAGGTTTGATTTACATGCTACGTTAGGTATAGAGGGGACTGGTCAGGCGGTCTCATGGTCTGGAATCCCTACAGATTTTTTTTTTTTTTTTTCTCCAGCCGTCTGGAGTTTTTATTTTGTTTTTTCTGTCCCCCCTGGCCATTGGACCTTACTCTTATTCAATGTTAATTAATGCTGATTTATTTTGTTTTCATATTGTGTTTTTTTATTTTTCTATTCTTTATTATGTAAAGCACTTTGAGCTACTGTTTGTATGAATATGTGCTATAGAAATAAATGTTGTTGTTGTTGTGGTAGTCAGTAGGTTCCTTTGACATGTTCCTCTCAAATCTGATGTATGTAATATATAATCATAAAATGATAAGCTATACATCACAAATTATCATGCGTTTATATGAATAAAATAATTATTATGCATTCATACGGATAAAATAATGATCATACATTAATATGGATATAAACAGCAGGGCACCGACAGGTACCTTTGCCTAGGGCCCCCAGAAACCTAAGAACAGCCATGTCGGAGGTTTCCTTTCGCCGGTGTGCTGGCCTCGCTTGCGTGCTCGGTGCTCGAGCCTTCACTCCGAGTCTACGTCTCACTTCCGGGCCGGACAGACACACACACACTTACAGGCGCAGAACTCGATTTAATTTGAAAAGCAACAGGGGCGCGGTGGTGGCGCTCACGCATAAAGAATGCTGGCAATCACCTCCATTATGCCCTCTGGTGGTCGTTCGGAGTGTCAACTGGGATGATAGCATGCATACATGAGCGCAAGATCATCCCCCACCCTACCCAGAAGGGGTGGGTTAGGGTTAATTTCACACTGCAGTATTTTTAGTCGACCAATGATAAACATGTGTACCAGGTTCCATGAAAATCGCTTCAACCGTTCGGAAGTGATGCTGGAACATACATGCAAATACACATTAACTTTTATATACTGCATTACTAAATGAAGATCGTATATATGCACGGATGCCAGAGGCCAGACGCACCGAAAGCGCACGCGCACAGCGCCTCAGCGCCCCAGAGTCAAACCCAGCCAATTGTATCCGGCTGCAGGTCGCAGACTTGGCCTTCCACGCCCCCAGCCTTCCACAGCTGCACGCCCACGACATCACATGGTATTAAAAATAGAAAGAGAAGAGCAGTTGTACAGTTTTTCGAAAAGGAGCTGAAAACGTTTACGGAATAATGGCACAACAAAATCAGGTATGGACTCACGGAATAAAAAGCTCAGTATGTTTATAGAAAGCAAACAACACAACCTGTAAACTAAACTTCGGGTCACAATACAACCGCCGCCCGAACGCGAACGCGCACACCACCGCATATACAGCCTAATGATGTTGACCAGATAAATAACCAAGTGACTCGATTGCTTCCTGGGGAAAGCCACGTCTTTCTAAGTACTGACAGTTTTGATTCTGAAGACGAAACTGAGCATCTTAATTTCCCATTAGAATATTTAAACACTATTAACCCGACCGGATTACCACAACACAATCTTAACCTTAAAGTAAGAAACCTCAATATTAAACAAGGTTTATGCACCGGTACACGGTTAGACGTGAACAGCATGAGAGAAAATGTTATTGAGGCACAAGTGCTTACGGGATCCCATACATACTGACAATACTGTTTTGATTCCCATAAATTGGTTAATTTTAGTACACATATATTTATTTAATTAAATGAAAACTTTCCCAGGACGCTCCCATCCTCCGTGATTTTTCATCCTACCAAAGATCGGAGAGAACATAAAGTGATTGCCATTGTTGGATTTGCGCTTCTTTACAGAATTGGGGCTTTACTGGTAGATAGATAAGATGTAAAAGACAAAGCAGCCGGCAGTTCTCCATCTCGCTTGTTTCCTTTTACATCTCTGTGTCTGTTCATCATGCACTGTTTGATTTAATAAAACACTGAAAAATGTGACAGACTGAAAATGATCCTTTTTAGGCTTCAGATCATTTGGATGATACCCTACGATATAATATCTTACACTTGCAGAGCAACAAGCCATAAAATTAAATAAGGTCTGAGACTGACAAGGATTGTTTTCTAATTAAGCATTTGGGTTGGAATGAAAACCTGCAGCCTCTGTTGCTCTTCAGGACCGACATTGCCCACCGCTGCATTAGAGGGTCAGCTCAGGTTGGACTGCTGCAAGACAAAGCCGGAGAGACGAGATTGCGTTGGTTTGGACATGTGCAGAGGAGAGATGCTGGATGTACAAAAGTCTGAGCACGCTGTCTGTTACGTCATCACGCTCGCAGGTTAAGCGTGAGCATGCGCACGTGTTATTTCTGTATCTGATGCGCAGAAACGGTAGAAGTCTGAACGCTGCCGCATTTGCTCAATTGTTTATTGACTTTGTGTGTGTCTGTTTGATGTAAGTTATACGCTTTGTTGTTAATTTTATTAGAAAAGTAACATTTTTTTTCTGCAAGTGATGATAAAGCTCTTAACGGTGTTTTACTAACGTGTTCAGTCCACCCTTTATGTCAAAGTGTGTTCAGTTTAACGTTTAAAACTGTACGTTGAGAAATGTTGTTTCTTTATTAATATATAAGAGTTTCTAGAAAACAGACTTGGTAATCGCTGTTTAAGTAGTGATTTGTTCGTGTCTGTACGGTGCTAACGCACTTGCTAACTTTTATTCAGCGCCTTTGCCAATGACGTCACATCATAGCGCGCTGTTGTTGTCTGCCGCCATCTACTGACCTTTTTGGGTATTCGTAGTTTTTAGAATTCTGTCGGCTTTTAATTTTGTGACACTTATTTATTGTTACTGTATTTGTTCAGTTTCAGAAACCACACACACACACACATTTATCTGCAAATACATATTTAGCTTTATAAAGCCATTGCAACGAATCCTTCCTTTGCAACGTTCAGCAGTTAATTGAGTCATTCTAAATTAATTCTGATCTGCTTCATCCTTCTTATCGGGGTTTAGGATTTGGTGTCACATACACACCAGTTTGATACACGCACAGTTTAACACTGGGTATATTAGGAAAAGGATACCAAGGATGGAGCTGCCAGACAAAAGAGAAAGAGGAAGGTCTAAGAGAAGATTTATGGATGTGGTGAGAGTTGACATGCAGGTGACAGAGCGAGATGACGAGGACAAGAAGAGATGTGCTGTGGCGACCCTAACAGGAGCAGCCGAAAGAAGAAGAAGAAGTCACTAACCATGTCATAAGGATCACCATAGACTCAGCTCATCACTTATTACAAAGACTCCATCCATCCATTATCCAACCCGCTATATCCTAACTACAGGGTCTCGGGGGTCTGCTGGAGACAATCTCAGCTAGCACAGGGCGCAAGGCAGGAAACAAACCCCGGGCAGCGTGCCAGCCTACCGCAGGGCGCACACACTGTTTAGGATCATCAATGCACCTAACCTGCATGTCTTTGGACTGTGGGAGGAAACCCACGCAGACACGGGGAGGACCCGGGAAATGAACTCAGGTCTCCTAACTGTGAGACGGCAGCGCTACCCTCTGTGCCACCGTGCCGCCCTATTTCAAAGACACCCCTCTGCTAAACACTTCATGTCAATGAAAACTAAAACTAACAGATGTCTCGATAGTTTCTTTCCTGGAGCCACGGCCCTCTCAAACCAGTAACTTCGCCGTCTTCTGTGTATATTCTTGCGTTCTGTCATATACCGGATGAAGGTGTGTGTGTTTACAGTCTGTGTATGTGTACAGTATGTGTGTGCACGAGCAGTCACACTACACACTCACACTTTCACTTGCACATCTCCTTTATGACTGTACTGTTCTGCAACTTTGTTTGAAGGTTTTCTTTTTAATTTAAGCTATTTATGTTGTTTGTATGTGATGTTATGTTGAGTTATAAGCAGCGCCAAACCTACCAAGTCACACTGCTGTACATTAAGTACTTGTGAATAAAAGTCATTCTCATTCTGATTGTCCTTCAGCAAGTTTCTCCCATCTTCACACGGGCTCTCTGGAGCTCAGCCAGCGTGACCATCAGGTTCCTGGCCACCTCTCTCACTAAAGCACTGTGTTATGTCCAGAGCAGGGTAAAATAATTAGCCAGCCATGGATTACTCAGAACATTAACTAACTTTATTTTACCCTGCTCTGCACATAACACACTGATTGCTCAGTTTGACCGGGTCTCCAGCTCCAGGAAGTGGGAAACTGGTTGTTTTCAGACTTTTTCCATTTAAGAATGGACTTCAGTGCTAAAGTCGTCCCCAGATCTGCACCTAAACACAATCCTGTCTCTAAGCTCTGCGGGCAAGTCCTTTGAAATTAGAACATTAGAACACTCGAGACAAGAACAGGCCATTCAGCCCAACAAAGCTCACCAGTCCTGTCCACTTATTTCTTCCAAAAAAACATCAAATCGAGTTTTGAAAGTCCCTAACGTCTTACTGTCTACCACACGACTTGGTCGCTTATTCCAAGTGTCTATCGTTCTTTGTGTAAAGAAAAACTTCCTAATGTTTGTGCGAAATTTACTCTTAACAAGTTTCCAACTGTGTCCCCGTGTTCTTGATGAACTCATTTTAAAATAACCGTCTCGATCCACCGGACTAATTCCCTTCATAATTTTAAACACTTCAATCATGTCACCTCTTAATCTTCTTTTATTTAAACTGTAAAGGCTCAGCTCTTTTAATCTTTCCTCTTAACTCATCCCCTGTAGCCCCCCGTAATCAGCCTAGTCGCTCTTCTCTGGACCTTCTCTTGTGCTGTTATGTCCTTTCTGTATCCTGGAGACCAAAACTGCACACAGGACTCCAGATGAGGCCTCACCAGTGTGTTATAAAGCCTGAGCAGAACCTCCTGTGACTTGTACTCCACACGTCAAGGCGCTATATATCCGGACATTCTGTGAGCCTACTTAATGGCTTGTCGGGAAGTTGATAGCTTAGAGTTCACTACGACTCCTAAATCTTCTCATAAGGTGGACTCTCGATTTTCTAACCGCCACTGTGTATTCAAACCTCACATTTTTCCTTCCTATGTGTAATTCTTTACATTTACTGACATTAAATTTCATCTGCCCAAGCCTGTCTGCTGTCCAAGTCCTTCTGTGATGATAAAACGGATCCCAAATTATCTGCTAATCCACCTATCTTGGTATCACATGCAAACTTCACCACATGACCACCTGGTTTGGTTTTTGCTCACCTGTGGGCCTTCACTAGACAGACCTGTGCCTTTCCTAATCAGGTCCAGTCATCTGAGTTGACCACAGGTGGACTCCAGACATCTTAATGATGGTCTATAGAATATTTGTGTCAGATTTCATTTAATCCTTGTGATGTATCGGTCACAGACTTGCACATGAGGGAAGGAGGTGAGTCGAGGTTTCTGAGAAACTCCAGACAGGAACTTCTCAAAGCGTTTATCCAAACATGGGCTGTCACTTCAGTACACTCAAGCCCGGTACACAGCAGTGACGTTATCAGTCCTCCTGCATTCATTCCCTTCTTCAGATTAAAAAGAGCCGGTAGCCTCTGTCACCAAGCAGGTTCGTTCTGGAGGGGAGATGACAGAAAGCGCACACATTGGCCAGGTCAGTGGTCAGTTTTGAAAATTCCCTGCATTAGGCGACAGACGTGTTACATGATAATCCTGCGGACCTGTAGTTGCTCCAGCAGCAGACAAGCAATCCCTGCTGGCATTAATAGTGCAGTTGGGGGGTTGTTGAGGTCTCAGAAATTTCACAATAGATCTGCACAAATTCCTGTTTTTGATTTGTCATTCTGGGGTGTCGAGTGTTGCTTGATGAGGGAAAAAATGAATTGAAATGAGTTGAGCACAAGGCCACAGGCTAGTACAACAAAATGTGAACCAAGTGAAGGGTCTGAAGACTTCCTGAAGGCTCTGGACTTTTCCAATAGTCTCCATCTCGCGGTAGACTTTGCTCCAAGCCTTCTTTTTCCTTCCCTCTCTTCTTCTCTTGATTCCCAATGTCCTCTTGTCCATTGCCCACCTTGTACCTCTGGCTGTCTTCCACTCTCCATTCTTCTCGCAGGGAACTGCGCTTGGTTGAAAGTGCTTGGCGTAAGAAGAAGCTACCATCCCTCCTGTCGTCCTTCTCACCATCTCTGCTATCTGCTAAGAAATCTGCTAATTTCAAAACCTAATCACATCAACTAAAAGAAAGAAAGAAAATGCCCACCGCCTCTTCTCTACCTTCAAGTGTCTCCTAAGTCCTCCTGCTACTCAAAAACCATTGTCCTTCTCTCATAATGATCCCGTTTCCCTCTTCTCTTCCAAAGTCACCAACATCCAAAAACAATTCGAGACCCCAATAACATCCTCCAACTCTCCTCTGTGAGGTTCTTCTTTTTTCTCCTTCTCTACTGTAAATGACTGAAACTTCTGCCCAGCTCTGTAACCACAGGCCCACCACCTCTGTTCTGGACCCCATTCTTTCACACCTTCTACAGTCCATCTCTCCTTCCTCGATCCTTGACATCTCTTCTGCTTTCAATGCTTCACTGACCTCTGGTTTCTTCCCTACTGATTTCAAGGAGTTTCACGTGATTCCTGTTCTCAAGTAACCCCTCTGCCATTGAGACCTACCACTCTGTCTCCTTTCTGCCATTCCTGTCCATGACCCTAGAACGCATCGTCCACAAACAAGTCCCTTTATTTTTCTTTGACATCAGTCTATTAGATGCACTTCAGCCTGGAATCCCCAAGGGTCCGACTACCCAGACTGCACTGCTCTCTGTCACTGATGCTCTTAGAGCTGCTCGGGCTGCTTGTCTCTCCTCTGTTCTTATCCTCCTGGACCTTTCAGCAGTCTTCGATATGGTTAACCACTCTCTGCGTACCTCTTATTTTAATAAACTTGGAATTAGCGGTTCTGCTTTTGGAGTGGGGTGGATAGTTGGTGCCCCTCAGTGTCCATACTGGGTAGTTTAGTATTATTAGATTTCGACAACATGTAAGGTG